>CM044959.1:41333636-41663052 GCA_024516035.1 Bactericera cockerelli
GAGAAACCAAGAGTAGAGAATTTATTAAATTTTCATGAGATTCAATTTAAACATGATATAAAATATAATGAAACAACCTCAGACCATCTTTTCCCCAACCCGTCAGCCCTCCCTTGTTACCATATATCTACTTGTATTTTCTCCTCCTATCCCTGCTCATCCTTTTTCTGTCACACTTCGTAGCAACTCCTTTTCCTCTCTCTGTCACACCTTGTACCTTCTCTCTCTACCTCTCCCCGCCTCACTTCGTAGTTATCATTACCCCTACCTGTACTTTCTCTTACCTCCCCTTCTACACGTTCTCTCTTAGCCACTCCTTTTCCTCTCTCTGTCACACCTTGTACCTTCTCTCTCCGCCTCTCCCTGCCTCACATCGTAGTTATCATTACCCCTACCTGTGCTATCTCCTCCCACCCTTCTAAATCTTCCCCTAATTCTCAAATAGACTTCTTAGCCACTCCTCTGTCTCTCTCTGTCCCAGACCCTTGTACCTCCCCCCGCCCCTCTTCTTCCTGTCGCACTTCGTGAGTTCGTAGTTACCTGAATTATAACCATCGCCTCCCCTTTCCCCTACTCAAACCTTCCTGTTCTCACTCTGTCACACTTTTTAGCCACTCCCCTTTCTCTCTCTGGCCCCGCCTCTTATACCATCTTTCCCCTCTCGCCACACCTCTTAGTTAACATAGAAAAGATAATGAGATGAAATATTGAGGCTGATAAGAGAAAGACGAAAGAGAGAAAAAAGGAGAAGGATAAGAGAGAGGGAGAAAAAGAGAGGGAGAGAGAAAAAAGTCAAAAAAGAAGAAAAAAAAATTAGAGATGAAAAAAATGATAATTCGTAGGCATAGAAAGTCTAATGGCTTTCTATGAAAAGGAAAGACAGAGAGTGATGGAGGAAAAGAAAAAAAGTGGAGAAGAAAAAGAGAGAGATAGAGAAAAAGAGAAGAAAGAAAGAGAGGGAAAGTGAAGTGAATAACGGAGATATGCAGCAAGAAGGATAAAAACACACGGAAAAAGTTAAGAACTAAGAGAGACAGAATTATAGGGACACGTTGAGAGCTAAGAGAGACAGAAAGTGTGGAATGAGGAGTAAAATATGATAATGATATTATCTTGAACATATTTCCCTTACTCTCCCTTTTTCTTTCTCTCCCTCACTTAACCTTCCTCATTATTTATCTATCCTCTCCCTCACTATGTCTCTTCTTCTCTCCCTCTACTTCTGTCTCTTTCTTTCCCTCTCTTTAACTTTATCTCCCTCCCTCCCTCTCAAGCCTATCCGGGTGTCTTGTATCCACTTAAAGTTTCATTGCTCCGTGTAAAATCTTCCCCATCAACCACATTCATTAGTGTGCTACCCACCACATCTGGATATTTTTTAATCCCTTCTCTTCCTCTTTGCTTACACTACCTACATGTTTTATTTTATCCTCTTATTCCTCTTTTCTCTCTCTCTCTTTCTCTTTTTTTTTTGTTCTCTTTTATTTTTGCCTATTTTTAATTACATGTTCTTTCTGTTTCTCTTTACTTTCTTTGCTTCTGCCTCCGCCTCTTTCACTTTTTGTCATTTTTTCTTTTTTCTTTCTCTTCTATATTTGCCTATTTTTTATAATATGTTCTTTCTCTACCACTTTGCTTCCTGAATTTCTCCCTTCAACTTTATCTTTCTCTGAACCGATTTGTTGATTTCTTGTAACCTGGAGTCGATGGTTCAAGTCCCAGATACAGCGTAGATTTAGTGATTCAATAGTGATAAGTTGTGATAGCAAGATTGTGGTTAAAACAAAATATTATGATGCCTTAAAAAAACAACTTCTTCCCTTTAACTTTAACTTTGTCTATCTTTTTTTTTTTTTTTTTTTTTCTTTTATGACCTCTCATTTTCTTCTTCTTATTTTCATTAATCACTTTTTACCTTCGCCTACTCTATACTATTAATAATAACACTCTTTAGTGGAAGGTAACCACCAGGCGAGGTCAATGCTCAAAGCATTTTCTACCACTTAACCCTCAGAGACTTAATATTATGTGGAATTAAATGAGGAAAAATGTATGCAATGGGTGGGATTAGAGCCAACAGATTCCTACGTTACCTGGATTACCAGACTAGCTCGTTAACCACTTAACTACTGTACACATAATTTTCTCCTTCTTTTTTAGACTTTTTCCTCCAATTATCTATTTATTCTTCATCCTGCAAAATACGCTTCCAGAGCGTTTCTCTCTCTCCCTTATCTGTCTCTGTCTATCTTCCTGTCTCTCTCTCTCTCTCTCCCTTATCTGTCTCTGTCTATCTCCCTGTCTCTCTCTCTCTCTCCCTGTCTCTTTCTCTCTTTCTTTGTCTTCAGGGGCGGAAAACTAACCAAGGGACCTTCCTCTCCAGCCCTGGTAGAAAAAGGGACTTCAAAATGAGCGTCTCTTCTTTCACTTTGCCTTTCCCCAAATCTTTTTGGTATTGTCCAACCTCATCCTCCTAGTTGAGGTTGGTTGGTTCTGGCAATCCTGGTTCGATCATTAACGGCTGGTTGTCCTTCCTAGCACAAATCCTGTTAAAAGTGCAAATGGTTTGTGTTGTTGTCTTTTGGTCTTACAAAGGAGGCAGTAAATTTCTTTAACGTCTCCCAGCGAGACGCCATTCAAAATTACCATACCTCTGGAAATTAAGAGGCCTTAAAGAATTTATTCTCCTGTTTCTGCCAAAAAAGTCATCATTAAAATTCCTCCAAACCGTCTCATTTTAGAAAGTTGAATAATGATCACCTGCTGGTAGAGATTCTTGACCCAATTCAATTATTACTGGCATTCACAACATTGTTCTGCTTTAATACGACAATTTTATTTTAGAAGATAACAAAAAGCAAGAAATTATTTTTTTACACTGAGAAGAAATTCATTTTTAAATGATAAAATCGTCATTAGTCCGGTTAATTTTGGAACTGAGTCTAGATAGTGTTTTTAAAGTCAGGATCTCAACGAAATAAGAATCCTGCCATTGAAATTCCCTTGGTAGCTTATTATTATAATACTCACATACCTGCTTTTCATTATTCATGTAACTGCTGCAGGATCTTAGACAAAGTGTACTTACCTGTAACATAGAGATAGTTTTGAATTTACAAGATTTATTATATATTTTTTATTCAATAAAAGCACATACAATAAATAAATGAATACAAGAAAGATTAAATTAGAAAATACCATAGGAAATAATCATAATTATTTAGAAACCAATTTATAAAAATGTTTGGAGGTCAAAGAAAACAGCAGCTCGTTTTGTTAACTCAAATGAAGATCAAATAGGAGTAAGAAAGAAAGAAGTGAGAGCTGCAAAACCAACCAACGAACCTCAACCTCTCATGTCAACCTAATTTTGGTTTGAGAAAAGTCAAAGTTAAAGAAGAAGAGAAAAGACAAAACAAGTTGACTTGTACACATAAAAGAATATTATGTACAAGAAATCCCCCCAAAAACACCACTTCGTGGTTAAAAAAAGAAGAACGCCTCACTGAATAGAATGATTATAATTAGCTAAAAATAAATGATATCAAATTGAGAACACCTTTACCCTCTCTCTTTCTATTTCTCTGCACTCCTCTCTGAATTTATTCCTCTTATGTTTATTTTTCTTTATCCTTTCTAGGGGTCATCCCAAACTTGATTTCTCTTTAAATTTACTTGTTGAACGGCAGTAAAAAAGGGCGGTCGCAGTATGATTTTTCTGAACTTATTTGATTCGAATCGAGAAAATTACACCGCGACCGCCATTTTTTATTGCCGTTCAACAAGTAAATTTAAAGAGAAATCAAGTTTGGGATGACCCCTAGAAAGGATAAAGAAAAATAAACATAAGAGGAATAAATTCAGAGAGGAGTGCAGAGAAATAGAAAGAGAGAGGGTAAAGGTGTTCTCAATTTGATATCATTTATTTTTAGCTAATTATAATCATTCTATTCAGTGAGGCGTTCTTCTTTTTTTAACCACGAAGTGGTGTTTTTGGGGGGATATCAGTTCTTTTTGTACGAAAATATAGGTTCATACACTACTGAAACATTATGAATAACAAAAGTAAATAAGCTGGGAAAATGTGGATGTACCAAGTTGTCTCATATTCTAATTTTTTTTAAGATATAGTTTTAGCATAGGTATTTAATTTTTCTAAGGTCAATATATATTTGGATCACCGATTCGGCCCCTGAGTCCCCAAAGTGAGTAAATAATATATAAATTTGCAATCAGCCTATCAAGACCTTTTGATTCTATACTCCACATGATTAGGTTTATCTTTCAATGCTAAATAGACCTCGGCGCCTCCCATGAGGGACACTTAAACACCTGGATTTACAAATGCCAAAGAAATTAATTTGTAATCACCATATCAAGGTGAGGTAATGAGTTCTCTCCCGTTGACCTTTTCTTACCCGAATTCTCTCCCGCTTGTTGCAGGGGTCACCCTCGCGGAAATAAGGCCATGCTTTTTTACATTAGGTATTTAAGAAAATGAAAACTATAAAATTATCATTTTTATATAAGAATCGGCTTTTTAAAAGGAAATCTTCAAAATCTCTAATGAAAGGCAATGCCTTGAGTGTATAGTAGAGTTAGGTAAAATACATAGAAGGCCATTCCTCAGGAATATAGTAGATTTAGGAATAATACATAGAAGGCAATGCCTCGGGTTTATAGTAGGGTTAGGTAAATATATAGAAGGCCATGCCTTGGGTTTATCATATGGTTAGGAAAAATACATAGAAGGCCATGACTCAGGTCTATATCAATGATGCATATTAGTTGTTTCGATTATAATTTTTATGCTAGGCCTAAACTATGTAGGTATAAACTCAGGTAAAAATGCAAGCGACGGGAGACAATACGGTGTTGATAAAACCATGAGCAGGAGAGAACTCGGTGGTGACGCCCCTTATCAATAAATCACGAGGTATGAGTGTACCTCGGACATGATGGACAGAGAAAAAACTGGCCTGAAGGGGATCGAAACCAAGTCATCGTGCGTGCAAGCCTAGTATACTACCCATGATTGTCCAAAATCAATCTCGTAATGCCGCCACAGGTTATTGCCCAATTCTGCAACTACTACTATTTTCCTCGCGAGGGTAATGGCGTCGTCATGAAGATCAAATATGTATGTATGGTTTTCTTTGTGGTGAAGCACAAGGCCTCTTCACAATTTTTGTGGGTAGCGCAGCATTACTAAGAGCCTCCTTTACATTTCGAATTATTCTATTACATTAATTTCTTTTTACTCTGGTAATGCCGCCACTGGTCGTTACTCATACAAGTAACTACTCATTTTTCCTCACGAGGTATGAGTGGACCCCGAACATCCAAGTACAGAACAGAAAAATTCCTGCCCCTCTGGGGATCGAACCCAGGTCACCATGTGTGCAATGCCTAACTCACTCTGCCACGGTGACTGTTCATGAAGATCAAATATAAAGATAGGAAAAACAAAACAACGTTCAGCCCAAATTGAAAAAATAGAGCTAAAAAATTTCGTACCCGCCAGGATTCGAGCCCGTGCTGACCGGGTGGCAGGTCGAGCATGCTACCAATAGACAAAGTTGTCTTCCAAAGAAACGGACAGAAAATGAACTAACTAAATAAATACTTGGAAACTTAAACATTAAAATTTTGCAGAGAGAGAGAGCGAGGTCATCTCAAAAAATACATACTGGCCAAGATTTGACTACTAAGCTAAGGATTCGAAGGTACCTACCCGCCAAAGAAAATGAAAAGGCCACCAGGTGCCAGCCAGTGGACCGGTTGAAGGAATAAAATCAATAAATTTGGTATCTGCTCATCAAGATCTTTCATTTGATACCACTTAAGATTAGTATTATCCTTCAATTCCCGATTTGGGCTCCCGAAACCCGAGGCCGCCCAAATGGGCCGCCCGCTTATAATTTAGAATTTTTTTTTGGTCCGGGCTCATCTCCATTATATCTTGATCACTTTAGACACCTCACTTAATCTTCAGTGCCAAGTTAAAGACACGAAGTCGGGTCTCAAAGGATCCGTATGAAAAAAAAAAACAGAAAAAAAACAAAATTATGAATCTTTTCATGTCTTTCACGATTGTTGGGGGGTCTCGAAAATAGGGTTCCGGTTGGCCTAGGAAGTCAAACAAAAAGTCAAATCAATTTATTTTTCAACGTAGAGTCCATTTCTGCAATAAAAATCGCAACTTTTGAAATTCATGTTGCACTTTTCGCTGGCTGAAAGTACATGAAATGCATGGGAACTATGTTTTCCGTAACCTTACACTCTGCCGGGCTGTCTCTTTATTTGTATAGGCGTTCTTCACACCTCGGCCGAGGTGTTTGAATGAAATAAGGTTGAAAAAACATTTTAAGAAAGTTTTGGCTTACTTGTTGATAGGACACAAGTTACAAAACAATAGAAAACATAATGATAATAATCATAGTGTTACCTATTCATGATGATGCTGTTCATAGAATTAATGTTAAATATAAATGACGTTGCTAGAGATGATGACATTGAAAAAGATAAAGTTCTTCATAGTAAAATATTATCACAAACTTTTATTTGTGATAGTGTTAAAATAGTAAATTTTCACATTTATTCTAACTAAATGAAGAAAGAAAATAGAAAACTATATACCTAAAGAAAAAAAGAAAATATCTGTATAAAAAAAGATGTACGTACTCATTATGTTTTTCAACCTTCAAATTACGAATATTATGATACCATAATAATGTAGTTGAAGAAGCTGTCAAAAGTCACAGTGAAAATGACTACAAGCTGTATAGAAATACCTATATTTACAACAAAAACGATCTCTTTGTTTGACTAAGTATCACAATCATAACTTTAGTGTCTTTGGACTATTTAGACACAACTTGAAAGTTCTGTGCTCTTCCGGAACCACAAAGCCTCCTCTTTCTTTCTTCCTCAGAATACGAAACTTTCTCAACTTTCTCCTTTTCGCTTCCTCAAAAACTTACTCCTTTACTGTTTCTCTAAATATTGAAAACTTTGGACTTCCTTTCAACCAGAAATAGACAGTTTGAAGTTGTCAACTTTTGTTCTACATCAGAGGAGATACCTAATATTAGATAAATAAATAACTTTTACTTCGTATAGTCACCGTGGCCGAGTAGGGTAGTGCACTCCTTGTACGCACGGTAACCTGGGTTCGATCACCGCCAGGGTGGATTTTTTGTTCTGTACTTGAATGTTACGGGGTCCACTCATACCTCGTGAGGAAAAATGAATAATTTATTGTATAGGTATAAGGCCAAGTATCTTGGTCCATAATTTAGGGCCTAATTATATAATAAGATTTCAACCCGGACAAGAGAAAAGTGTCCTTAATCCGAGACATAGTGCTCTGTGATAGGTGGAAAGTCTGTCTTAAGGACCTTATTATGAAACAGGATTGAAGTAAAGCTAAGCCTGACACGCCCTGAAGTCGGAGTTTTCAACCAATTACAGCGCACTATAGCCACCCACTTAAGGGATAGTGTCCACCATAAGGTTAAATCCTCTTTTTATAATTCGGCCCTAAGTCTGTGTCGGTCTTCCCTTACTTTGTTATCTTATTTTATGATTTGACCCTTATCATATTATTATTTCAAATATTCATCATGCAAATTCTTCGTAACTTTAGTGCCAACACAAAACTTTTACACATAAAAGATCTTCAGAATCCAATTTTGACTGGATAAGATTAAATAACGCTAACTCTTTAATCAAATTAAATAGTCTTAGATCTCTCTCCCTCTCTTTTCAGTTCTCTCTCTCTCTCTCCGTTCTTTGACCAGAATTAGGTTGTAAGTTTTCAAGGTTGGTTATATCACAGTTTTTCAAGGGTGCCTTTCCAACTTGGTTGATGAAAACTTTCATCCATCTTCAAAAGCGCGTGATAAAGAGAGAGAGAGAGAGAGAGACCGAGAGAGAGAAAGAGGGGGAATGCAGATAGTCTCCCATAATTTCCAATTAGTATCCCTAATTTCAGCAAAAGTTGAGCTTCGTGGTTGTAATAGAGTTCTACAGGGTAAGCTCCGCGGTGTACTTGTTCCGCTCACGGTTCAGAGGTCATGTGTTCAAATCTCAGGTTGAGCAGATTTAAAAAAAAAATCTGTACAGCCATGCCTCGTTGAACGCATTGCGCAGTAGTTCTAGCTGAGTAATAAAATAATACACATTTCATGCATATTTTTTTATTTTATTTTTTCAAATAAGGTTGTCATTTACAACTCAATCCATGCTGGGTTAATGCTAAAAGCATTTTCTTCTACCGATCTCTCAGAGTGCTATTATTATGTGGTCACATACCTATTCAAATAAATCAAGAAAAATCCAAGCATTGGGTGGATCCAATCTACAGATACATACCTACGCAATATTACAAGTCTAGCGCTGTAACCACATTCGACTGCGTTAAGCAACATCCAGCGAGGTGATGACTTCGTGATGCTGGCATTCCGCCCCAACCCAGGCTGAGTGAGACTAATATGGGTAGCAGGTTTGTGAATTTCCTGCGCATGGAGGGTAACACCCCCGTTGTGATATAATTATTATGACTATGCAGTTGAAAGCGACGTTAAAACCAAATTAAAAAAAAAAAAAAAAAAACATTCGACTACCAATGCTTATAATAGTTCAATAGATATTATGTATGTAAATCTAACTTTAAATTCAGAACTTTAGTTTCTTTTGCCACGGTTGAAGTAAGGAAAATTGGAGCCACCCTGAAAGTTCCAAGGGCCCTCTTGGGGATTGACGCTTTGAAACTTTCCTCTGTCTTGTTGAAAGAGTTAAGACCAGTTCCAGGGCCCGTGTCAGGATAGCTTTGTTCCTCAGAAGTGTGATTATGCTGACTGCTAGATTGGAATAGAATTATAGCGCGTTGAATGCACCGGTCCTCGTAGCATCACCGTAGTTAAGCAACATCCAGCGAAGTGAAGAGTTCGTGATGCTGGCATTCCGGCCCAACCCGGGCTGAGTGAGGTAAGTGTGGGTAGAAGGTTTTGTGGGTTTCCTGCGAATGCAGGGTAAAACTACCGTCGTGTTATGACCATGCAGTTGAGAAACGACCTTAAAATTTGTATTTGAATATTGTTAAAGGGGTTTAATGATAGCTCCAAAAAATATTAATTAAAAATATTCTGATTCTTTAAACATTATTAAAAACCTCTGAAAGGAAAATTTACTGTATCACTCACGAGGTACTCATATTTTAACCCTGCTTTTTGCTTTTTAATTTTTTTACACAATCAAAATTTAAATAAAATATACCTACATAACATACAATATGTAGTATAACAACAAAATAAGATCATCTCAGCGGCCCTTCTGTTTGTTATTTATTTGTTGCTTTAACAAGTCATTCGAAATGGGGGTCAACCTGCTATCTATTTTCTGAAAAAATACTAACCTGGGTCTTACATCCTCATCCAGACGAGGGTTGGTCCACTATCCAATTCTTACCCTCGCTAGGCGTTACTTAACGTGAGTGACAGAACAAGAACTGGTGTATCAACGTACTGACGCCGACGCTGCCCTTGATACTTTTGACTTTAGCTCTGGTGAGATCTTTTCTATCTCTGTCTTTTTTTTGGGCTCCGATTTTGTTTCCCTGAGTGACGATGTTCACTTTATTTCACTCCTTTTACTTACTTGTGCTTCTCTAGTTCAATTCTTGACCTTTGTGTAGTTTTGTGTTTTTCTCTCTTCCTCATTATTTTCACAGACTTTTCATCTCAACTCTTGTCTATGCAGTGAGCTGTAAATCTCCCCACACTTGTATTTTTGCTTTCTTTTATCCTATAATAAGAAAAGTATTGTATTTTTCTAAAAGTTGACCTACACAGTTTTTCACATTTCTGGACGAATAATAGCCTCACAGGATGCCAAAAAAATTGTTTTCGGCCATTCGATCGTGCGTCTGTCCGTCAGTTTGTAAACACGATGTCTCGAAAACGTTTAAAACCAAGATACATGAAATCTGGTATGGAAGATGATATCATATACCACATGAACCACAAAGTTTGAATCGTTTAGTTGAAATCGGCCGCATTCTTCGGCCGCATTCTTCGGCCGCATTCTTCGGCCGCATCAGGGCCGCTCCTTTAGAATCATCCTCAATCTTCAGCAAATATATTATATATTATCTTTGAGTCAACTGTGACGGAATTTGACTTATTTTTGAGTGATGAGGAAAACTGTGTGGTGTCACACCAGTTTATTACTTCCGAGAAATTTCTAATATTAGAAATCGGAAGTATTGTGTTCGTTTTTGTAAATATTTTTTTGCTCCGATTTCAAAAATTTTCATATTTCTGGACGTTTCATAACCTACTGAGTAAATTTGGTTTTGTGTCTGTCTGTCGGTCTGTCGGTCTGTTAAAACGATTCCTTGTAACGCGCAAATCTCAGAAACTACTCGACCAATTTTGATGAAATTTTGCACACATATAGGAGAAGTTCTGTAGATGGTCCCATTTTAAATTCATCGAATTCATACTAGCGGTTCTGGGTGAAAAAGACCATGCGCCTGACCACTATCTTTTTACTTAAACGCTTATATCTCGTGAACAGTACACCCGATTTCGATGAAATTTTGTAAGAATATGCATATTATTGTTTTACATAGGTTGTTTATATTTATTTTTAAATTAAGTATAATTTGACTTTGATATTTAAGAAAATCCGAAATTTTTGACAAAAAAGTAAAAAAATAAAGACCACGACTTGCCGATACAAATTTTTTTGTGGAGTTTAGAATGTAGAAAAAATAGTATTCTACCATATAAAACAAATTTGAAGAAAATCGGTTGAGCCGTTTTTGAGATACAAGTAATTTTCTATAAAATCTCAAAATTGGCACGTGTTTACAATGTGAAGCAATCACGAGGAAGTATTGTGTCCATAATTGGCAGTGTTTTTTTCAAGTGTCCTTCTTCTGTCCATTTCATATGTTTGCTTTTGATGTTTCTAGTATTCAGTTTTTGGTTACTTGGTGTTATTATATCACAATTTTAGTGGGTAGCTCAACATTACAAAACATATTAAGTATTAACATAATTTTCAATAAGATTCAAATAGAGTATAATTAACCCTGACTCCTCCGGGATTCAAAATTAAGTCATCTGCATTTTTCGTTGGTTAAATGACTCAAAAAATATTTAGTATATTTTTTGATGAATTAAAAAAATATTTAAGAACTTTGCAAATAAAGTAGTGATGTTGATGTTCCTCAATAGACTACTTACCCTTCAACACTGAATATCCGTACAGGATGATACGTGTATTGCACTTCTGTCACTAGTGAATCAGATATTATTGAGTGTTCCCCTTTTATCATACTAACCCTGCGACACTGAATCTAGTAGTGAGTTCTCAACACAGAATGACAAGTGTATTGCACTTCATTCACTAGTGAATCAGATATTATTGAGTGTTCCCCTGTTATCATACTACCCTTCGACACTGAATCTAGTAGTCAGTTCTCCGCACAGGATGGCAAGGGTATTATTACACTTAATTCACTAGTGAATCAGATACTATTGAGTGTTCCCCTTTTATCATACCACCCTTCGACACTGAATCTAGTAGTGAGTTCTCAACACAGAATGACAAGTGTATTGCACTTCATTCACTAGTGAATCAGATATTATTGAGTGTTCCCCTGTTATCATACTACCCTTCGACACTGAATCTAGTAGTCAGTTCTCCGCACAGGATGGCAAGGGTATTATTACACTTAATTCACTAGTGAATCAGATACTATTGAGTGTTCCCCTTTTATCATACCACCCTTCGACACTGAATCTAGTAGTGAATTCTCCGCTCAGGATGACAAGTGTATTGTACTTCATTCACTAGTGAAGTGGAGACGCGTAACTCGATACCCCATCTCTGGCATTTTTCCCCCCTCTTAACTCCTTAATATAAAAAGAACAATGGAAAAATTATAATGAAAGCGAAAAAATATAGAAATACATTCGTCTATACAGGGTGACGTTGTATGATGTCTAAAGAAGTGGTCTAATCGAAATGACTGATATGAAAAGAGGGTGTAGAGCAAGGGTTGGCAACAAAATCCTGTTCGAGTCTGGATTAACATGAGAAAAATCTCCGCGGTCCAGATTATTAAAAACCACTAGTCATTTTTGAAGAAAGAGAAAAAAAATTCATCCAATTAAAGAACACAATGCCTCTCCTGGTAGCTCAGTTTTCAAGGCGTCCGACTGGTAACCCAGAGGCTGCGGGTTCAAAAACCAGCTGGGACAAGTCATCCTCTCAGTTAGGGATTTTGACCACATAATAAAAAGTCTTGAGCTTACTATTGGAATAATGGGACTCATTAGTCCTAATTACCTAATTAGGCAGTATAAATATAGCGATATTATTATTATAAAAATTTCTACGCTGCCATGGAGCAAACTCGGGGTCAGTCGCTAGCAAGACAGTGTGGTACTCAAACGGCCACGGTTAGTGCGAGTAAGAGAAAGATACGAGTATAACACAGAAGATGGTATACTAATGTGAAAGACAAATGATATAGAGAGAAGAGGGTGATAGTGTGTAATATAGAGAGAGGGGTAGAAATAGACAAGTTGAAAGAGAGGGTATGGATGAAAGAGGTTGTTACAGTAAAAAAGAGTGAGAGATATAGAGAGAAGGGTAGGAAGAAAGTGAATGCGAGAGTTAAAGAAGAGGAGAGAAATATAAAAAACACTGCCAATTATGGACACAAAACTTCCTCGTGATTGCTTCACATTGTAAACACGTGCCAATTTTGAGATTTTATAGAAAATTACTTGTATCTCCAAAACGGCTCAACCGATTTTCTTCAAATTTGTTTTATATGGTAGAATATCATTTTTTCTACATTCTAGATTCTACAAAAAATTCTGTATCGGCAAGTCGTAGTCCTTATTTTTTTA
This sequence comes from Bactericera cockerelli, assembly GCA_024516035.1. Classification (NCBI taxonomy): domain Eukaryota; kingdom Metazoa; phylum Arthropoda; class Insecta; order Hemiptera; family Triozidae; genus Bactericera; species Bactericera cockerelli. The sequence continues at coordinate 41,346,569 of CM044959.1, forward strand.
CTTTTTTGTCCAAAATTTCGGAATTTCTTAAATATCAGAGTTAAATTATAATTATTTTGAAAATAAATATAAATAACCTTTGTAAAACAATAATATGCATATTCTTACAAAATTTCATCGAAATCGGGTGTACCGTTCACGAGATATAAGCGTTTAAGTAAAAAGTTAGTGGTCAGGCGCATGGTCTCTTTCACCTAGAACCGCTGGTATGAATTCGATGAATTTAAAATGGGACCATCTACAGAATATCTCCTAGATATGTGCAAAATTTCATAAAAATCGGTCGAGTAGTTTCCGAGATTTGCGCGTTACAAGGAATCGTTTTAACAGACCGACGGATCGACAGACCGACAGACCGACAGACGGACACATAACCAAATTTACTCAGTAGGTTATGAAACGTCCAGAAATATGAAAAAAATTGAAATCGGAGCAAAAAAATATTTTTTTTTAGAAAAACGAACACAATACTTCCGATTTCTAATATTAGAAATTTCTCGGAAGTAAAATAGGGATTTAAATGCTTTGTTTGATTTATTATTAGCAGGTAGTAGGTAAGTGGTATCTATTAAATTTTCCATCATTCATTACCAATTAGAAATTGTATACTTCTACTTTTCCTAGTAATTAATCAACATCAATTACCAATATTTTTGAAAATTGCAATATTTTTAGGTAGGAAATTTTATTTGAATTATTTAAAATCACGATTATCAGTAACTATGGGTAGGTATTTTCTTTTAAATAAAAATCGACCCTCGGCTTAGAACTGCTAAGCCAATTCTAAGCCGAGTATCTCTTCTGTTAGTCAATCATTAATTTGAAACAGTTTACTTACAATCAAATTTAGGACCAAATTTAGTTTCAATAAAATGTAATTATCACAATTGTTTTTGAGTTCACAATAACGTTATGACCACAAAAATAAACCGACTTCAGTATCAATTAGACGACGACTTGTAACCTGGAGGTCGGTGGTTCTAGTCCCGGATTCAGCGTAGTTGTGATATCACAACTGAGTAGTTGTGATATCACAAAAGTGATTAACAGAAATACCTATGATAAAAAAGCAATAATCATTACAATCGAAGTTAAACTTGCCCAAAGGCTACGGTCTAATTAAAAATCCTAAAAATCTAACTAGCAGTCACCCAGTATTTCAAAGACGTACATAATATTAACTCCACCCAGTATAAGCCGCCTAGGAAAGAAAATCTTTCTGGCTTGTTCATTATCTCACCCATTTGCAGTCTCTCCTATTTCCCTGTCTCTCTCTTTCCTCCCCTCTTACCCCCTCTCCCATTCTATCCTCTCTCCCTTCATCATAACACCTCATCCTCATCCTCATCTCTTCTCTTACTCTTTTCTGTTTTAATTTTTTCCATCCCTCTCATTCTCTCTTTCTTTCCTTCTCTTATTTTTCTATTATCTCTCCTACTCTATTATCGCTTCCTCCATCATATTATCTCTTCATACTCAACACTGCATCACCACTCCCCTTCCTCTCTCTCCCTCTCATCTTTTGCTTGTCTCTCTTCTAAACCTCCATCATTACTCCTCATTTTCCTCCCATTATCATTCTCCCTCTACCTTCTCTCTTTCTATATCTCCCCTTCTCTCTATTATTTTTCCTCTCTTTGCTCTCCTTTTTGCCTCACTTATAACGTGAATCATTACTCCTCATTTTCCTGGCCCAGTCTCTCTATCCCTCTATCTTTACCTTCTCATCCCGCCTCCTTCCTTGTTCTCTCCTGCCTATGCTCCAACATCACTTTTGATTCTCCTCCTTTCTCTTCATCTTCTTACATAATCTCTCTTCCTTACAAATTTACTTCTCTCTCTCTCGTTCTTTCTCTCCCTCCCATTTTTCCCTCCCTCTCTCTCTTCTGTTGCATCATTATAATAATATATCTCTCTCATAACATTCCATGTCCTTTCCTCCTTCCACTTCCAGCATGTCTCATTGCCTTTTCCATGTTTTTATCCTGCCTATTCCCTCCCTTCCTCCCCCCCCCTCTCTCCCTCTTTCTCTGTCTTTCCCCCCTCCCCTATCTCTCTCTCTCTACCTCTTCTTCATTATGATGTGTCATTGACTTACTTCTAGTTCGAGTTTTTTTCTCCATGTACTTTTTCAACATCATTTTTTTTTAAAGAAAAAAAAACTAAAGAATACCAATACAACTAAATGCACTCATGAGCTAAACTAATACCAATAGAAACGATTGAGGATGGATTTATTTAAAATACCACATGGAACAACTACATATGTACCTCAGTAGCTTGATCGATAAGGCGGCGGACTTGTAACCTACAGGTCTGTGGTTGAATTGCCAGTTTCAGCGTAGATTTAGTAAAGCGTGTTAGAGTAGTTGTGATATCACGAAAGTGATAACTAGAACAACTCTACCCCACCCCACCATTCTATTAAAATTCCAAAAACAACACTAAGTCACCCTTGAACTTAGCAATGAAACTATACAATCAACTTGATGAGAAATTAACTTATTTTTATTACAAATATCTTGACACTCTTCACAGTTTAATATTTAGTATTTATAATTATTTAGTTTAAAAATGTCAGTAAATGTAATTACTATTGTGTATAAGTTTTATGTATTTATGTTGTGTATAGTTTTATGTTGTGTATAAGTTGGCGTAGCTACTTTGCTTTACCAATATTATGTGAAGACAAGACAGTACCGTAAAAAAAAAATAAAAAAAATCATTTCACCTACGTCATCCGCTTCCGCTATTGTTTTTCATCTACTTTCCTTCTTCTTTACTACTTATGTCTTCTTCTACTTTTTCATAATTTTGCTTCTCCTTAATAATTCTCTTCTTACAGCATCTCCTTTTTATCTTCTTCTGTGATTCTCCTTCTCCATAATTTTGCTTCTCCTTAACTTCTTTTCCACCTCCTACAACATCTCCTCCTTCTTACTCCTCCACCTCCAACTTCTTCTTCTTTGTGCTCTTCCTGTTCATCCTTTTCATTTTTTTTCTTCTTTTCAAACCAATTTTCTTTTATTTCAATTATGTAAGGTTCAAGAGAGAAAAGAAAAAAAATGAAATGTTGATGATGATAATATTTTGCGGCGTAACCCCGCCCCCCCCACTTCTCACCCTTCCTTCTTTTTTTCATTATGTCATATCTGTTTCTCTCTCCCTCTCTCTTCTCTATTCTCCTCCTAAAACATCCTACACTTTCTTTGTCTCTCTCTCTCTATTTCTCTACTCTCTCTCACTCTCACTTTTTCTCTCTGTGTCTCTACCTCTCTCTTTTTTATCTCTTTCTCTCTCCATCTTTTGTTCTCTCTCTCTTTCTCTGTCCCCCTAATTCTCTCTCCCTTTTTTTCTGTGTACCCCTCACATTTTTTCTCCTTCACGCCCTTTCTCCTCCACATCTCTCCAACCATTTCTTTCTAACATTCTATTATATCCTTTTATTTTTCTCTCCTAAAAGCCTTTCTAGAAGTACTTATCTTATTTTTTTACGAGGTCTCATCTTTCCTCTTGCTTTCATCATCTCTGTCATTTTTCTCTTCATAGAGTTGTTTTTCTTGTGGAGCTCATGTTACCGTTTTTAATTTTGTGTCTGGTAGACACTACAATGTGGTCAGCTATTAAACTATTGAAGATGGGTCATTAGTGGGCGGAAACCCCATACCCCAGGCTAGGATGAGATTAACCTGAGTGTCTTTAAAAGTCTTTAAAAGATACAGGATTAAAAGTTAAGCTAAGCCAGACACAAAGCGGCATTTTTTATTTTAACGAAGCGAACCAAAGCTGACCTGGTCACTGAAATTCACTTTTTTTTATTTGACCGGACCGAAAATCCTGACCGGAGTGGTGAGAAGAAGAAGAAGTGGATCATTTCAAATGCAAAATGTAAACAAACAACAATATCTTTAATGTAAACAAACCAGAGTCCCAAAAATCACTTTTTTCATTCTTCAAAACATTTTGGTTGACCAGAGCTGACCGTTTGGTTTTGTTCAGGCTTTTCGTTCAATTAAAAAAATCGCTTACACTCTCCAGCTTACATTCGGAGTTTCAACCAATCACAGAACACCACAATTCCACATGAAAATATCTAATCCTGTTTTATAATTTTATTATTAAACCCTTATTCTAGTTTTCCACAAAAAAGTAGACTCTATAGACAGCATAGTCGAAGTCATCAACGAACTCTCACAAAAATGCGGTCAATACGTTCAACATGCAGTCAATTTTTTTTCGTGTCCAGGTTGCGGTTAAGGGATTTTGTAGTCAGATCCATGCGGTCCATTTTACATTTAAAATGCGGTCACTGTATAGTGTATCTGATGTATACGGTCACTGTATGGGTATAGTGTATGTTAGGTTTCACATGTCAAGAGGAATGAACCGGGCTTGTGACCCAGGTTTGAATTCCTGTGGTTTCGGATTTTTCGAGTTCCTATAGACGAGTATATGAGTTATGAGTAGCTATTGGTATGGATAGTGACTTGTGGTTTTACGAGCAATCAATATGTAACTAAGTATGACTTCATCAAATTTGAAAAAGTACGATGAATTTTAAAATTCCTATCAAATTTTAAGAAATATTTCTAAATTGTCAGTTTTACGTGTATAATTTCAACAAACTACACATACACCATACCATACACTACACACTGGACACGGAAAGGACCCAGAAAAATGGTTCTGGGCGTCCAAAGGGTTCACCCATACCAAACTTACACCAACATGACATCACACATGAACTCTGAAAGTAAGTATAAAAATGTATGTATTTCAATTATAAGTAATTATATCATAACTTCAGTGGGTGACACAACGGCAAGTGACTCCTAATAACATCATTCACCCAAGTCCTTAAGTGCTAGCTTTCTTGTAATGCCACCACTGGTCTCTTTCCATAAAAAAAGATACTCATTTTTATTTATGAGATAAGTGTGTACGCCGAACACCCAAAGCACAAAGTACAATAGTTTCAGTGCAACCGGGAATCGAACACGGCGCATCTACGTCCAAGTCTATTGCGCTACTCCCTTAACCACGGTGACTACATGTAAGGTATATTATACGGTAGGAGGTCTCGTATATTCTAAGGTAGGTAGTTGGAGAAAAGACTTAACGATAAAAACATTGCGGATATAAATAAAATCCTGTGGAAGTAATTTTCTAAATGGACTACATTTATTTCGTGTTACTATGGGTCTTTAACTTTATCCTTCCTATTAATTTTATCTCTCTCTCTCCCCCATCTTTTCCATACCTAACTTTCTTCTCTCTTTTTATCTCCCTTCAACCTTAACTTTCATGCTCTCTCTCTTTCCTTTTTCCATCCATCCCTAACTCTTTTGTATCTCTACCTAATTTCTTTCTTTTCTCTTTCTTTGTCTTTTTTTCTCTCGCTGTCTGTCTTTCCATCTTTCTGAAATTCTGCCGTTTTGTTTTAGCTTATAACTTGAAAATTTAACGTCTCAAAGGAAGGTAAGATACTGAATTGTCACGCGAAAGGTCCTGGGTTCGAACCCCAGAGGCGAAAAAAAATGTACATTGGATTTGATATATTATCACAAGCCCAATCTAGGATAAGTTGTCATAATAAAATTATTCAAACCTGAACGTTTAAGTTTAAAAACCTGATCCTTAGGGCTTGAACCACCAACCTCCAGGTTATCAGTCCACTGCCTTATCAATCAAGCTACTGAAGTTGTTTATTCAATACAATATTGCTATACCATCACACATACGTATATGATAAAATGTACCTACTCTACTAATAATAATAAAACATGGAAATAAATATGATAAATAACAAAAACGGTTTGTCTCGTTAGCGACTTTTGTTTTGTAGCGTTTCAAAATATGTAGAGCGTGATGTTGGGGATTTGTTTTGTTGAGTTTTTTATACTTTTTGAGCAAACACAACAGATATGAGTGTACGTACAACTGACTATGTGTATAACCATGTCCTATGAGGTACACAATTACACATCGTACCTATAGCATGCTGTGAAAAATAAAAATGTTGTACATAATATCTCTCATACAAGAATATTACAACTGTGCAAAATTATATAAATACTTCGTGCAAACATTGTAAATACTGGGTGTATGGGGTTTGTAGAATTTCTCACTGGGGACAGGTACCGTTATAGTAGCCATGTCAGGCCCAAATGAGATAAACACAATTTGTTGACGGTCTTACCAGGGTTGGCGTTAGGAATGTCATTCAGGCCATTCAGCCCTTCAATGTGGGAGGGTTAGAACCAATCTCAATTATGAGGTTGACCAAAGACAACCCCAAAAAGGATTGAGAAAATACAAAATTGAAGAAGAAGTAAGAAATGATTTTTTTTAAATAAAAGGTATGGAAAAATAATTTTAAGTGATCCTGTATAAATATAACTTTCTGTGTACATTTTGTAATCTGCAAACTACAGGGTGTTTCCCAGTTCGATCCTGATCAGGCAAAAAATTGTGCTGACTGGGATGGAACTGTAAAACAATATACACAGTACAAATAGAAAATCATTTCAATTAAAAGATTTTTTTTGACGTTTGGATAGACATGAAAATTGTACGAGGTTTTAAATTTAATGTTTTATGTTTATTTGGTATGTAATTAGGTATTACGTAGGTATATTTCATTTATTCTATCTATACATTGTTATGGGTAGGTAGGTATCTTAAAAAAGGGTGTGTTTTCTTTAATTTTTTCTTGCCTATTATTATTATTATTTTAATTAGATTTTTTTCACTCTCTCTGTTATTTTCATTTCTATTTCTCGCTGTATTCTTCTCTTCTACAGTTCCTTCAGTTCCCAATATCATCATGCTTTTTTTGCGAGTGCTCTGAGGCTTAAAACTCAGAAAGGTCATGACACGTTATATTTCCTTTTGGTATTTTGATGCTGGAAACTTGGGCCTTATTAGTCTTAATGGGGCACAATAAATAAGGCGATGTTAATATTAGTTTATTTTCATTAATGAAGGAACTTCCTGTCGAGACGACAGCTCACAAGCAGGACTACTTGATAAAGTCGAGCCTCGATATATGAGAACAATGTTTCCAGGTCCAATTTACCTGTCTTAAAGAAGAAAAAAAAACCACTTAATAAAAGAAACATGGATATGAGATAAAAGAAACCGGTTCCTTGAGTTCTCTTATACCAATTTTCCAGGTTTGATTGAATTGTTTTTTTTTTTTTACAAAAATCTACGGTTCCGAACCTTTTTTTTATACACCTTGTATATCAATACATTTTGAATGCTATGGAAATCAGCTTTGAGCAGGAACATCCCGGGACTCGAAATTTACATGTAAATCCTATTACAATGAATTTACAAATTTACAAATTGGGAGTTGGTGACTAAAAGAGAACTCATTGGAACAAGAGGATGAAGCTACCTAATTGTTGTTTATTGCTGTTAAAGTTCTACTGTAAAAACTACCACTGAAACAACAACATCCAACTAAACAAAGTATGTATAAATATTAGGTAACAATCTATTGGTAAAAACCAACTTTTATAAAACAATAATTTATTATTATATGAACAAAATGAACAACATTAATGGTTTTTATTTGGGTTTTTTTATGGCGGTTTCAATAGCATGGTTGATATGAATATGGCCACAACGTGGGTATTACCATTCATTCGCTTGAAACTCACAAACTAGCTACTCAAATTAACCTCACCCAGCCGGAGTGGGGCCGGAAACAGGCAGGAGAAACCAGAACGTCACCAATCAATGTACTCATCGTGCTGGACGTTGCTAAACTTTAGTGATTCGATGAGAAATGGTGTATTCAACGTGCCATTTCCGCCGAATAATATCATTCTTACAATCAAAAATAAATTTTTAAAAAATCAACAATAGCAAAAATTAAAATCAATATCCTCATTCTGTATCTTTCCTTTGTCCTCTCTTTCTTTCTCTGAATCTCTTTCTCCATTTTCTTTATCTCTCTCTCTCTCTTTATCTCTATCTCTCACTCTCTTTCTTTCTCTCCTCTTGATTGCTGTTTTACTGTGAATTCATCTCTTCTTTTTCTGTATCTCTTTCTTTTATATCCTTATCATATCCCTTTTATATTCTCTTCTCATTTCTTTTTAGTCTTTTTCCCTCACAATTTCTTTTTCTTCACTCACTGTCAATATCTCTCTTCGTCCCCTCCCTTATTTTCATCTCATCCATCCTTCACATTCTCAATTCATCACACCTCCTCTTTCACTTCCACAAACTCTCCTCCTCCGATCTGTCTCACACAATGCCTCCTTATTTGTTGTGACGTGTTCTGACATAATGGGGATCGACACCTTTTTCTTTGTGAAAGGCGAAAAGATGGTGAGAAAGAAATACGCTGAAAAAGAAGTTGGAGATGTGGATAAAAAGATGAAGCGAAAAGGGGAGAGGAATATAGAAAGAAAAGTGGATGGATGAGAAGATAATTATAAAGAAGTTGAATGGATAAAAGTGATGGAACCTTTAGAGATAGAGCGAAGAGAGAGAAAGGATGGGAAAAGAGAAAAAGAGAGGTAAAGAGAGAAAAGTAGATGAGAGATGAGAATTATAAAAAAAGGTTGAATGGATAGAAGAGGTGATTTGAGAGTGAGGACAAATAGTGAGATAGAGAGAGAGAGAGAGGAAGAGAGAGAAAAAAGAGATAATTATAGGAGAAAAGTATTTGAAAATAAATAGAAGGTTTTGAGAGAGGTATAAATAGAAAGAAAAAGTGAAAGAGAATGTAAAGAGAAAAAATAATTATAGAAATAAAAGTTAACTATAGGAGAGATATTTAGGAAAAGTTGATAGAGATTTATGTAGAAGGAAAAATATATGGAAAGAAAGAAAAGAGAAGAGAGAGGGTAGAAAAAGTGTGAGAGGGAATATGAGAAGATAAATAATGATATAAAAAGGAAAATGTCAAAAAAGAAAAAAAGAAGAAAAGAACGAGAGAAAGAGAAAGTAAGAAGAAAGAAAAAGAATGAAGGAAAATGAAGAGACATTCAGACAAAGGGTGAAAAACGGAGAGAAACAGATATAGAGGAAGATTGTGGGATGATAGAGAGAGAGAAAAAAAGATACTTAATGAGAAAATTGTCGATGAAGATAATTATGTTTTCATCTCACTGAGAAAGTGAGATGAAAACATACATGAGACAGAGAGAGATAGAGAAAGAAATGGAGAGAAGAATACGAAAAAAAGAGTGAAGATTGATCAAAATATAGAATGTAGATGGAAATAAAAAACGTATGTATATGAGAGAGAGAAAAACTAAGAATAAAAATTGATCAAAATGTAGAAAGTGACAGAAAGTGAGATAGAAATAGGAAGAAATGTGTTGAGGAAAAGAAACAGAGAGAAGGAAGGGATAGGAAATAAAGTGTCCATTTTGTTTAGAATCAGAGAACATGTTCTTTCATGTGAAAGAGAATTTGGGATCGGAGGAGAAAAAAAAATATTTTGAATTTGGCAGAGAGAGAAAAAAAAATGACTGGATGTGAATGCGAATTCGAAATCGAAAAACACTGTTGTGAGTTTCTAATGGAAATTTTGAGATGATTAATGATACATTATTTTACCCTCAGCATTCATTTTGAATAGTTCTTTGATTTTATCTCCTCTCAAAAAATAAATAAAATAAATACATATATTTAAAAAATAAGTCCTTATCCTAGATAAAGTGCCAAGAATGGTAACAGCATTATCACGCTAATTGGCTAACCTGTTGCAAATGTATAGATTTTGACCGACGCGACGCGACTGTCCCCAGTTTTTGCATACAGGATTGAGGATACATTAATATTCCAAGGTTCTTCAAAAATGCTGAGCTGCCTGACAGATTGGCCCCATGTTCGATTTCTAATAATAGACACTTAAGGCCGAATTTCAAAACAGAAATAAAGTTAACATGAGCCAGACGGTCTTGTACTCCTGTCCCTCAATAGTAAAATGTACTCCTAAGTAGTGTACTCTAAAATAGTGTACTCCTAAATAGTGCGACATGATTGGTGGAAACTCTAAATTGAAGGCGTGTCTGGCTCATTTCAAATTTAATCCCTTCATAAATTGACCAAAAAGATAAACGATCTGATCCAAACGAAAGTCAAGAGTTTCAAAATCCTGCGTCGCGTCGGAGACTCTTGACTTTCGTTGGAATTGGTGTACGTTAAATACACCAATTATCATTCTGTTACTGTAATTAAGCGACGTCCAGCAAGGTTAGGACTATAATGAGTGACTATTTAATTTCGAACTTTCGGCTTTCCCCGGCCCAACCCAAGGTGAGGTTTATGTGGGTAGCTAGTTTGTGAGTTTCCAGAGAATGGAGGGTACAACTCAGAGTCTCGAATGAACTAGATGTTACAGAGACTTTAAGCAAAAAATATATATATATATAAAAAAACAGTACTACTAAATATTTTATACCTATATGTATACCAAATAAAATTACAGCTTGGGTGACTATACTGACTATTTTATCCGACGATGCAGATATTACAGCAGCTGTTGAAAAATATGACGCCCGACCAGATGGAAGAAGGGGGAGGGGAGGAGATAGCCCCCCTCTTTTGGGTCAGTGGTTTTTTTCGAGGAGGGGGGAGGTCGTTTTGATGGACGGTAGGAAAGGAGAAAGACAGCCGGCTTTTCCATCAGCGATATTAGAGGTAATGTTGAGAGAAAAACAGAGGCAGGGAGAAGGGTATGAGAGAGAGAGAGAGAGAGGGGGGGGGGGGGGGGAAGGATTGAGGGAAGAAAAGGGGGGCTGTTATCATATCATGAAATAGAAGGCATATGGAATACACGCTGTGTAGTGCAGGGCTGGAGGAGGTAAGGGGGGGGGGGGGGGGGGGGGGTATTTCAAATGTGGCTAATGGGCGAAAAAATTACAGGTCCGATTTCAAGTTTGATCTCCCACTTTCATACTGTTTACATAAAGTTTACACACACAATATAGGTATTCCTTTTCAGAAGATTTTGCAGATAGTGTGTCCGTCGGTCTGTGAACCAGCACCTCAATAGGAAGCAGTGCCGGATTAAGGCTGCGCGGGGCCCTTGGCAATTTCAAGGCGGGGGCCCCAAAATTGTACTGAGTTTATTCTAAAATACTATTTTTAGAACCTTGAAATCGAAGCCAAGTGTCATGAGCACCAATCCATAATGGTATCCAAAACGACGTTTATAACACCGAAGGCAACATTTTTTCCAAATAATAGTAGAAATATCTAAATAATTATGTATTATGAAAAGAGTATGTGTAGAAAGAAATTTTTGCAAAGTTATGGGGTAAATTACTCGGAAAATAGATACAAAAAGATATCTTGAAAAATTCATTGAAAGCGCCGCAGGCGACTATAATGAAGATCATTGGTTAAGATGTCCAAAAAGTCGATCACTGTGGACTCAGATGGCACTGGGTTTGATGGCAGAGATTACCTAAGGCGATAATCACGTCCTTTGTCAATATTATTCTTTTCAAATACGAGTAATTATATTATAATTATAAAGAGCTGTAGGAAATAGGTATAGAGATCTACCTATTTCAATATAATGTGGTCGATTTTAAGGAGGGCCCCGTAGTTTTTGTTTTAATATTTTGCTCAAATGGCTGTGATTTTATTTAATATTAAAATCCAGAAAGACCGAGTTAAAGGTCATTCAAAAACACTTATAATTTATGTAAGCTGCCCGAAATGCGGGGCGTCCAAAATCGCGGGGAACTTGACACTTGGCATCTACCAAATCCGACATATTGGTAGGTAATCCGCTAATGTCTATGTGGTTTATCATTGTTTATTCAAGGAATAGATTATAATTATAGGGAGCCTCGCGCTTTTTTTTTTTTTTTTTTTCAATTTATGTACTTTGCTGTGAGCGTGTGTTTTTTTCCCTTTTATTTATTCTTCTTCTTATTACTCATTATCCAAAAGTACCTAGTGTAAGTTTTTAAAAAACCCATAAGATCTAGTGTAAGCTTTTTAAAAAACTCATAATATCTAGTTTAAGCTGCTCAAGCGCGGGGCCCCTTAAAGCGCGGGGCCCTTGGCATCTGCCAAATCCGCCATATGGGTAATCCGGCACTGATAGGAAGTATTGTGTCACATCTCGTCTTCCAGAAAAGGAAGCAGCAACAAGATTATGGAAGCTAAAAAAGTTTACAAAACAGACCACAGGGGTCCAAAGCATTGACGTTGTATTATGCCTCAGTTGCCTCACAGAACAAACCTTACTGGACTTCGGTGTTGCCACTCCGGCGCCCGGGCTTCCGCCATTATCCCTTCCAGGTCGTCTCGTCGACTCTCACGGGAGTGAGGTTGTTGTTTAGAAATCTACTCCACCGCCCAAGACTGTTCCCCACTATGTACCGTCCACCTCGGGGCAAGCTAAATGAACCAACCAGCTTCCAATCGACGTGGGTCTAGTCTAGTTCATGAAAGGTGGGTCTAGTCTAGTTCATGAAAGGTGGGTGTAGTCTAGTTCATGAAAGGTGGGTCTAGTCTAGTTCATGAAAGGTGGGTCTAGTCTAGTCTAGTTCATGAAAGGTGGGTCTAGTCTAGTTCATGAAAGGGGAACTTCACGATTCGGCCAAACTACCTGAGTAGACCTTTTCCATAGCATGATTCGGCCCCAAAAAAACACAAAAAAGACAGCATGATTCGGCCCATAACCCGATTCGTCCCAAAACACACTATCAAGTTTTGATCCCACACAAAAAATCCCACTTTCATTCTAACAAAAAGTCCCACTTTCATTCCACCAAAAAATCCCTATAAAATAGTATGGAAACGTTGCCCTGAAAGAACTGAGAACAATGGCGATGTTCACAATGTTATTGTTTTGAACCAGTAACAGTCATCTTTGTTATCAGTGTTTATTTGAGTGTTTGACAGTAGGGTTAGGTAAAATACATAGAAGGCCATGCCTCAAGAATATAGTAGGGTTAGGTAAAATACATAGAAGGCCATGCCTCAAGAATATAGTATGGTTAGGTAAAATACATAGAAGGCCATGCCTCAAGAATATAGTAGGGTTAGGGTTAATACATATAAGGCAATGCCTCAGGTTTATAGTAGGGTTAGGTAAAATACATAGTAGGCCATGCCTAATACATAGAAGGCCAAAGCCTGATATACATAGAAGGTAATTCCGTAATTTAATGTTGAATAATAAAAAATCCCTCAATATGTATGGTACTTAGAATGTTGCACTGGGCCGAATCGTGTTGTTTATTTTTTGGTCAAGATAACGTTTTGGGACGAATCGTTCGGTGACCTTTTTTACCTGAAATCGAAAACCTTTTTCATAAACCTTTTTGGGCCGAATCGTAATGCGCCCCATGAAAGGTGAGTCTAGTCTAGTTCATGAAAGGTGGGTCTAGTCTAGTTACATTGTCTAGTTGTACCCCTCTTATATCGTGCAAATCTGCATCTCTATATTGGCAACCGTGCCTTTTCCTTTTCTGGATTCGCCATAATTCGTTCTTGCAAACAACATATGCCGCCAAAATGTTTTATGCCTATGAAATTTTATTAATACTTTCCTTTCTATAATATAAGGCATGTAAAAAAATCTGTAAAACATTCAATGTAAATAAAACCTCACCAATCCCAGATGAGGTTAATTTGAGTAGCTGGTCAGTATGATTTCTAGAATGTAGGGTTCACCATCTGTTGCGATGTGACTTAATCAGTTGAAAAGGGCGTTAGTAAAAAGATGGTGAAAGTAAAGGGTCTCTTTAGTCTCATTCTTGCATCATAAACAGAGTATTTTATTGCATTGCATTGTATAAAATTAATTGTATCGTATTTTATTTTATTGCTCTAACCCAGAACTTAACAACATATAAAATCTCTCAAACCACCCCTGATTTGGCGGGCAATTCAAAGGCCTCATGGCGTAGCGAGAACATGAAAATTTATTACGTCATAATGGCCAACTCGTGTTCCCGTGGTGTACAGGGGATTTGAAATTTGTTTTTTACTAGAGGACTTTTCCCCGTTCATCTTGCGAGCTTATGGATTTGAAAATTTTGCATACCTATAATATAAAATAAGCACTATAATTTTGGGAAACTTTCAGCAGAGTCCCATTTGGATTATCTACAGCTCCGTTTGGGAGATCTAATAGAATTAACCCCCATTAAAATATTCTTCTCTTGACCAAGGTGATTTTTTCATGTGTGTCTGTTGTCTAAGGACCGAACGAATAAAATTATGAAACAGGATTAAATTAAGATAAGCCAGATGGTCCCTCATGTCGGACTATAAGGCACTGTGAGTGGCTGCGAAACTCCGACTTGAGAGACCTTCTAGCGGAATTACATTTTTTGTAATCCTGTTTTATAATTTGGCCCTTAGTCCCGAATAAGGAATAAGTCGTGAAAATTAGTAAAGTGCATACTTCGTCCGACTCGATGGAAAAAAGAATAGGTACACCCAGTTATTGTAGGATCACTGAAGTTGAGAAACGTCCCGCTAGATAAGGACTAGGGTGACGAATAAAAATTCTATTTCCTAGAGAAAATATGTGGATCCAAAAAGAGAGAGTTAGTTAAGGATATATTTAAAGGGAGAGAGATTTTGTTAAGGACAAAAACAATAAAACAAAAAACATATAAACTATGTTTCTTGTTAATATAGGCCGGTTGGGTGGCGCTACTTGACGAGCGCTCGCCTCCCGGCGAGCTTGATATTTATAGGGAGGGAAAAAATAGAGTAATGGACAACGAGACAGAGGGAGAGAGTGAGACAGTAAGTTAAAGGACAGAAGGAGTGAGAGAGAAAGAGAGAGGGAGTAAGTTAAGGAACAAGAGAGGGAGAGATTGAGTGAGTAGGTTAAGGGACATGTGGAGTGAGAGGGAAAAAAAACCTCATCTCAGTCACTGCTGAGCATTTTCTTTCATCACTGATAAAAAGATGATTTTTCCATCCTAAAGAAAGAGAGAGAAGAAAACCTCGTAAGATAGCGAGTACTCAATGGCGGCTTGAGTTTTTTTTTAACGTCGCTCTCAACTGCATGGTTTTGGTTATATCACTGAGGATTTTGGATTTGGAGATTTTGGATACTATTATCGCCGATGTAGCAGTCAAGAGCTGTCTGGCTGAGGAACGTTAAACTGGAAAAGGACCAGTGTCTCGCCAGAGGATTGGCCAAATCTAAAGAGACAGGATAGCTTGCAGTTTTCCAAGGGTTCAATGGCTTATAAAGAAAAAGGTAAAGTTCTCACACGATGGTTGATCGCACATAAAAGTATGTGGTTCAGTAATCAGTACGAGCCAACTTTTCAACACAAGTTGTCTGGTGACAGCTGTTATCAAGGGAATAGATTAATAATTATTAGCCTAAGAAGTTTGACATCAAAAGTGTATTGAATTTTTTATGTCGCTCTCAACTGCATAATTATAGGGTTTTACCCTCCATTCGCTGGAAACTCACAAACCAGCTACACTATTTTGTTTAAAAGTCCTTACTATCGCAAGTCGAGATGTTAAAACCAAGCCTTCAGTAGCTGGAAATCGTACCAGCACCCCACATTAACCTCACCCAGCTTGAGTGGGGACAAGAATAGCCAGGATCACGAGTGTCAGCTCTGAAGTTCTAGAGAAAAGTGAAATGAAGTTCTATGAAACAAAAAGATTCTGAAGGTTCCGGACTACCCGATAAAAGTAGGTACCTAATATTCAACATTGCCAAAGAATCCAGGGTATTCGCCTTCCATATGAGGAAAACCATTGCATGTGGGAGTGACTACACCTAGAGCCGCCCCTGGTACTCCACAGAACAGGAAGAATGGGAAATTTGCTGTCGACGCTCAAAAGAAAACAGGGGTGGGGGGGCGGCTTGGGAAGATGGCGAGGGGGGTCAAAAGATTTTTGTTTGTACTGGGGAAATTGAATTTCAAGTAGGTAAGAGAATAGAGGTGTTCCCGGCTCCTCGGAGCATCTTTTCCAATTCCACTTCTGTTCCGAACAGATTCGAGCGGTTTCTAAATTGGTTTCTTAGGATTTTATTTTTGGTTTTAGAAATTTTGAAATTGGTGTCTTGAATTATTAAAAAATCTTTCTCTAAAAGTTGGGTTCTTGAAAATATTTAGGGTGTAAGAGCAATGCTGGTGTACTAAACTTAAGTACAAGTTGCCGACCTCCATGGCTCAGTGGTTAAGAGCATTGGTTGTTGACCCAGAGGTTGCGGGTTTGAATCCCAGTCGGAATGGAAAATTCTGACCGATATTTTTAGCTTCCGGAATTACACGGATGTAAAGGGCAAGTGGCCTGAAGTACTTATATTGAGAAAGCGGTTCTGAGGGCACAAGTAATTTTTTAAAGTAAAAGTTATCGATGACTACTGTACGGGTTCTAAGCGGAGCTCAATTCTAAAGAACAAATCAGAGTTTGTTTTTATAGCTAAATAACTCTTTTTTTAATCCCTTTCCACCATGAGGGAAGTTATTTTTATATTTTCATTTTTATATTTTTCTTTATCACCCAGGTCTTTAGAGACGGGGATTCCCCTCCATTTGCTGAAAACTTACAGGACAGCTACCCACAATTACCTCACCCAGCACGAGTCGGGCAGAAATGACAGGAGAGCATGTTTCGCTATTTGATAATATTAACAAGGAATCTGTAACCAAGATGGTCACCAATCCATGCTGTCACCATTCGATGTGTTGCTTACTTCCTGACTCCAGAAGTTCAGATAGTCGTCACCGTAGCTTGATCGATAAGGTGGCGGACTTGTAAACTGGAGGTCGGTGGTTCAAATCCCCAGTTCAGCTACTCTTTATTGGTGCAAAGTTTTTCCCGCTCTCAGCTAGTAGCCAGTATTAGCTTTCGGAACTTTCTGTCAGGTATTCAGATAAATTCACGGTCAGAAAAATGGTCATCTTCTCGTTTAAGCGAAGGGTTTTGAGAAAATATATATTTGTACAATATTAATAACAACATCATATGTATTGGACATTGGTCAACATGTATTGGACATTGGTAGTCAATAGCACTCTGAGGGGTAGGTCGTAGAAAATGCTTAAGTTTTCTACCTCTCACTGAAGAGTCTACCATTTTTTTAGTTTAACATTTATCATAGATCTTTTATTAGTATAGATAATTGTTTTAATCACTATCGTTATTTTACAACCACTAACCACTCTAATGTCCGTACTAATTATTTGGCTTTCTTGGGGCCCAAACCACCGACCACCAGATCTCAAATTCGCCGCCCCATCGAGATGCTACAGCGTCAATACTTTATTTCTCCAAGTTCCAGCAAAGTTGTGCGTTACTGAAGGTGCCATCATCAATTTCAGCTAAATCTTCCAGTATAAGCGCTCCTCAGAAGCAAGAATAAAGTTTCTGCAACAAAACATCGGCGCTCGTTAAAAAATAACAATGCTAAAGAAACTCTTAGAAATTAGTGGCGAACTTTTTTGAGTCTTGGGAACGGAATGTTCCCTCCAGGAGCAAAATAAGTAGGTACAGATTAAGGGATGATTTTGAATGTGTTTTTTTTTTAATTCTATACTGAAACTCAATTTATTCATTAATTTGTTTTAAATTCCTTTCGTCAAAAGAAAACGACACACTAAACTTGTGGCTCCGAAAATAGACTTGTCTTCTGATTAGAAGATAATTGTACCCTTATGTGCGCCTCAATACGACCTTGTCACGTAAATTCCTCCCAACAAAAGAAAATGAGAATTTGTACCCTAGCATAAATTAGCCCCACACTCCTGTGAATTCTTGAACAGAAAAGAAAATTTGTTCTCCATCCTTAATTAAATTTGGTCCTATCTGTTGTAGATTTCCGAAAAAGACAATTTTATTATACACTCAAAAACTCTTTGAACCCTGAACTTGTGCCCTGATGTGCCCTATCCTTAAAATAGACCCTGTATCCTGTAAAACCTTGAACACAAAACAAAATAAGACCTCTTATTTTGTTTAGTTTACCCCATCTTTAATCCGATCCTGTTTCTTGTAAATTTCTGAAAAAGAAAATAATACACTAGAAACTTCTCGCCAGCAACATTCCTCTCATTGTCTTGGACGAGGAAAAAGAAGAAGAAGAAAGTTTCCTTGTAACGGCTAATGGGAAATAGATGATAACGATCGTTCAGCACGCCAAGTACAAGAATATATTTTTTTTTAATCGTAGTACAAAAGCCTCATCGAGCCCTTGGTGACAGGCAATGTGCCAAGTATGGCCGCCGCATTGCCTCTTTGGACGGCGAGTCTCTGTTTTAGTTAAAATGCTGATTTGATTTCGCCTGTTACTTCAATAAAGCGTATAGTCCCACCTCTTTGACAAGAAGTAGTACCGATGCTCCCCACGGGCCGAGGGTTTCAAAGGCCATGGGGCATTGAAATGTTGGTTCTAATATTTCATAAGTTATCCCTCTCAGTTTCAGACTGTCTAACTGACAAATAGTTCCGACCAAGCATATAGACATGATTGAAAACGGTCTCCAAATGGATTCGAAATATCAACTAGATTTTTTTTTTCATTTTTTTAAGATGAGTGTTTCACAGCCCTTTTTATTTCGTAGCCATAAAACAGGAGCTACTGTAGACGCTTGTGGTCTGTGTTGTATCCTGCCCAACCCGTAGTATGCCTCCCCTTTGATGGGCGAGAAGTGACACAATCGTGGATTTCTCATGTGAGCCAAAAGTTTTTGATTGAATGCAGAAACAAACGATAGTTATAAAATGTGTAAAAAAAGCATAATTATTTAGGACAAATTTTGAGGAAATACAAACCGTTACGACATAATTATAGTGTATGGAAAATGATATTATGGTAGGAGAAAATTACATGCATAGGGTAAGTTGGGCCAGAATGACAGCCTACATCTAATGAAGATATGGCCTTATGGCATAGACAGAAGAATATTACAACTTGAAAGTTGTCAACTGTCGATGTTGAAAACGTATTGTAAAAATCTTACATTGAGTTGACTGTCTCAGGTCACAGAAAATAGTTTTTACACAAAGAAGCAGGTCGTTTTTCTCTGTCGACAGAATTTTTCAGTCCACTCTGTAAGTCAGCAGATAGCATTTCTCTGACAAATGATGACGAGAATGATGAAGATATTATTCATAATGAATATCGCAGACAGCACAAACTCCATTGTTTCCCATCTCTTTCGCCACGCATACATTAACAAACAGAGAACAAAAGACCCCCCCCCCCCCCGGGCCTTGAGTCAGCAGTAACGTTACATTCAGCATTGAAAAAATACGAGAGATAAAGATAGAGGTAAAGAGAGGGAGAGGGAGACACACAAAGAAAAAGATAGAGATATATAATATAAGAGAGAGAGAGAGAGTGAGAGAGATAAAGAGAAGAATAAGTAAAAAATGAAAGATTTATAATAATAGGCGAGAATGATAGCTTAAGTTGGGGTAGAGAGATGGAAAGATGGATATAGGAAGAGAGAGAGAGAGAGAGAGAGAGAGAGAGAGAGAGAGAGAGAGCAAGGCAGAGGAGAGTAGAATGGAAAAACAAGACAAGTGGAAAAGATGTTACAATGAAACAATTGGAGGTGAAAAGAGACACAAAGATGGAGGAAAGATAGAGATAATAATGAAATGGCAGAGGGAGATGTAGCGAAAGTATGAGATGGATGCCATAAGAAGAAAAGAGAGAAAGAGAAGAGAAGAGAGATCGAAGAAAAACAAAAAGAGAAAGAAAGATAGGAGATAAATTCAAATTTGAGAAGAGAAATGAGAGAGGAGATAGAATGAGAGAGAGTAGAAATAGGAAAGAATAAACTAGAAGAAATTTGTTAAAATTGGAGATACAAAGTGATTGAATTGAATTGAAAATAGGGCAAATTTATTTACATCAAGAAAATATACATTTTGGATCACCTCCTAAGCTAAACTTAACTTTTTGGGAGGTAAGCTCCTCTCTTGTGTAAAAATTTAAAACTAGGATGAAATAATTTTATCATAAGCACAAAATTTAAGCATTTTTTTTTATTAAACAATGATTCAGCAAGTCAGTACCAAATGAATCAATTTAATACCAACAATATAGAGAATCGAACCCTATATTAAGATTTCTGACTTTCAAGACATGGTTAGAAAATTGTGTCTGAAAAGGTAAGTACATAATAATTTTACTATGTTCAGGGGCTCGAACCCCGATTTAAAATACTCTCTTTGAGTTTTGATTTAAGCGAATTTCTGTTTGTTTCATCGATGAATTCCTGACAGTATGCATTCAGGAGCCTGGGCAGTCTGTATTCAAGCCTTCTGTCCCCGTAGCGCTTGGTGTTGACTCTTGTGCGTCTGAACGCCTGGTGTCTTAGTTGATATGGCTGCTCAGTGAGTTGTCTAAATTTGTCATTAAAAAAGTTAGAATAGATAAGTACATAATTTGACAACTCATCTGGTGTTAGACAGGACACGTTGGTATGATGAAACAGGAGTTTTCTAATTTGCTTCTGCTGGGTGTTGAGTGGGCTCAGGACATATTGAGGGGCGTAAGTGTAGAGGGTGACTCCATACCGTAGGATCGAATCGACAAGCGAGAAATAAATCGTTTTTTTAGCTGTAATCGGGAAGGCTTGAGCGTTTATTTTGTTGAGCTTATATTTTATTATGCGCATTTTTTTGCAAAGATTGACAACATGCTGTCTCATTTGAAACTCGTTATCGATTTGAATGCCCAGGTATTTAGCGTTATTTTTATAATCAATAGAATTACATGAGCAAGAGGTTGTGTATGTTTTGTGGTAGAGACAATTCCGGTTGTGGCAAATTATTTTACTGTAGTTAATATTTCTTTTGCTCATGTAACCCATAATAAGTGCTTCTGTTTTACTTTCATTCAAGAATATATGGTTGTTATAGAAATATTTTTGTAGATTAATAAAATCAGCCTGTGCATTTTTCACAGCTATTTCTGGATCTTTATGTATGGAAATTATGCAACTGTCGTCTGCAAACATTTTCAAGCTCCCTGTTCTTTGGACATACTGCACGTCGTAGGTGTAAACATTAAACCAGGTAGGGGAATTAATCCCCCCCTGTACACTGTACAGAGCCTTGCTCTACAGGTAGCTCCCCACTGGTGGCGGTTCCTGTCTCCTCCCTTCTAGATAGTGTTTGAATATATTATTATGCGACATTCCTACTTCATTGAATTTTCTTAATAGGACAGCATGGTCCAAAGTATCGAAAACGAAACTCAGATCGAGTAGAAGTATCACCACACAAAGCCTTTTGTCCAGAGCGGTATTTATTTGGTCTGAGAATTCTTGCAAAAGAGTTATCGTACTTTTCCCGCTCTGAAAACCATGCTGAAAATCGGGTAGAATATAATTATCTTCTAGGTACCTCTTTGTTATATTATTCATGTGTTTTTCGAGAACCTTTTCAAAAATGGGTAGAGATCCCACTGGCCGGTAGTTTCTCAACTCGTCAGGTTTACCTCTCTTGAACAGTGGTGTGATGCTGGAGGTCTTCAGGCTCTGAGGTACGCAAGATTTATCGATCATTAAATTTATAATGTGCGTGACCAGAGGTGTAAACAGAGCGGCGTTCCGGACCACGTCACCGTTTCTGATGCCGTCAGATCCTCGGCCTGTCTTCTTCATATTCTTCAGGATGGTATAGATTTCCTTCTCCGCGGCTTTCCTCAGAAACATACTGGTTTTATTACCCGGTAACTCGTGTTCCTCGTACTGCACGTCCAGTTCTGGGCCTCTGTTTCTTACCTTAATCTCTTTCACTTGATTAATAAAATTATTATTAAACAGATTAGATAAGGATCCAAGGTCATCAGTTTGTAAATGCCGTTTTAATTTCATTTCGATGGGTTCTCGTACTTTTCTGTCCATCAGGTCATTAATTAACCTCCATGTTTTTAGCATGATAACTATAAAGAAAAGAGAGAGAGGAAGGATGTAGATTGGGAGAGGAAAGAGAGCTATGACTAAAGAAAATAGAGAGAGAGCTCCGAGTTCAGAGTAATGGAAATAGAGGAGAAATAATAAAGATAAGAGGGAGTGAAATAGGGAGGAGAGTGAGATGCTAAAGGGAAGATTATGAGAGAAGCAAATAATTTGTGTATTAATGAGGCTCTGATATTTGTCAAAGGCTTCACTTTGACAGAATATGGCATAGTATTTCAGCGTTTGAATTGTTAGTGTGTTCTCAGGTATAAATGTGAACTTACTCCCTAAGGGATCCTAACCCTTAGATATGTCCCACAGCTCGGTTAGTTCCAATCCCAGCCAATGTATGAAGTTTTCCTCATTTATTAGGGTACATGACAACACAATACATAATAAGATTTTCACGGTTAGGTGGTAGAAAATGCTGTAAGCATTAACCTTGCCTGGTGATTGATTACCTTCCACTAAACAGTATTATTATTGTTATCATTTAAAACATGTAATTTCTATATTGAAAAATTGAAACAATCACATACACTGTACACTCGAGGACAAGATCTCAAGATATTTTATAATCGTAGGTACACTTGTGATACCAAAAAGTATGATTTGTTTTTTGCTATCACAAGTCTTACGAGAAAAATCCTATTCCAGGGACACAAACCACCCATCCCAAGGTCAAGACCCCGGCTGCTTCAACTATTTTTAAGTAACCAAGCAATACAGGTTAACTCTGTAGTCCCCCAGTGTATAAAATATACAAGAAATTGTTTATCTATCATTTACATCAATGGGACCTATAACCTATTTTGAAGAAAATGAGAAAAAACGCTTGCATACGAGTCTGCAACCATTTCGACATTTTCATCTTTACTATTCAAGGTCCAAAACCCAACTGACCAAATTTCGTATTGTGCGCATGACACACACTTTCCCTCTTCTCTTAGGGTTGCAATATCGAAACGAAAATATCGATATTAGGTATATCGATAATATCGAAACCATAATATCGATATCCGATATTAGAAGACTTCTCTCCCTTTACAATTCGATATTTCGTTACATAATATCGTTACATAATATCGTTACATAATTTCGTCACATAATTTTGGTTATGTGCCAGAGCAAAGACATGAAAATGTCAAAAAGATTAACACAAAATTCATAACACATGATCATTAAAACCCATAATTCACAACTTCAGTTTTTTTCCACTCTCTCTCTCGCTCTTTCGCTTTTTTTAACATTATCTCTTTCTTTCTTTCTTTCTCTCTCTCTCTCTCTTTCTCTCTCTCTGTTTCTCCTTTTCTCCAAAAGTATCTCTTTTACTACCATAAATCATAGTAAATATCATCAGCAACATACCAAGTCAATGTAGGATAGGTAGATATATATTATGTACAAAATTACAACTTTTAGTGCGTGTATAGAAAAAACCAACGTAGCATTGTAGAACAAAAGGTTATTAAAAAGAATGCTGGATTTATGTAAATAGAGAGACGTAGTGAGGGAAAAACGAGAGATAGTGCAATAGTGAGAGATAAAAAGGAGAGAAATTCTGAATGACAAAAATGAGAGAGAGTGAGAGATTTAAAAAGAAAAAGAGATAGAGATACGAGAGGAGAGGGGGGGGGGGGGGGGGGGGAAAGAGAGAGAGTGAAATCTTGCTCATGAAGCAGATGTAGAAATGAAAATTATGAGCTTCCCAACATAAAAGATAAACCGGAAAATATTTCTAAAAAAATACATGGAAAGCAAAAGTGAAAAATATGTTAGGCTTTTTTATGTCACAGAAGGAGAAAAAAATATCGTCATTAAGAGATTAAAATTGCTCAAAAGTCAAAAGAGAGTTTACCACTGGCACCAGATTCGAATTTGAGATGTAACTTACTAATAACCTTAAATTTGCTGGATGTTGTTTAAATTGTGTTCCCGAAAAGTACAGTAGTACTTCATGGGAACACAAAAATGTATATGCAAAGATAAAGAAAATATCATTATTATTATCATGCCAGAAAGGGATATTGGTCATTTCTAATTGTTGATTCGTGTTTTTAATTTATATATTTTTAGACTGTCCATTTTGGATTAGAGCCATACCTACAACACATTGTTTTGGTGCAATTGTTGGTAGTCGAAGTCTTAAAAACAAAAAAACAAAAATGCATATAATTGATGATATATTTCAATATTAAATTTCATGTCCAACATTTTACTAGCTCTTGCTGCATGGTCTGCAGTTCAAAGACCTTTGAAAGCAGCTTTGCGTCCTAATAACAAAAATGGAGCTGTATATAAATCCTCGAACCACAGAGATAAAATGAAAGCTGCTCTAATAAAGGGGGACCTACAGTAGAAAAATGAAAAGAAAATTGTTTCAACAGAAATAGGAGAGGAAGATAACGAAAAAATGTAATATTGTCAACAATAGACATGTTTTCTTCTTACATTTTCTCCTCCTCCTCCATGCCCTCCTCCTTTTTTTATTTCCACTTGTTTACCTCCTCCTTGTACTTATCTACCTCCTTCCCTTGCTCCTTCTACTTCTCCATCTCCTCTCCATCCTCCTTCTCCTTCTGCTTCTTCTACCTCACTCTTTCTTTCTCTTTCTTATGCCTTCTTTTCCTAATTCTTCTTCATTAGCTTTATTTTCGTCTTTCTTTCTTACTCGATCTTGGTGTTTCTCACCATTTCTCTTCGTTGTTCTCCAACTTCTCCTCTTTATTCTCCTCTTCCTCCTTGTTCTCCAACTTCTCCTATTTATTCTCTTTCTCCTCGTTGTTCTCCAACTTCTCCTCTTTATTCTCCTTTTCCTCCTTGTTTACCTCCCTATTCGTCTCTCCTCCTTAACATACTCTCTCACAAAAAAACATTTCTCGGTTTTCTTTTCTGATTCCCATTCGAGCTGGAAAATTAGAACATCATTGCCGCTGCTGTGCATCGGAGGAAAAAAACCTTTATTTTCTTTTTCTCACATGGTCGCATTTCTTGATTTTCCATAGGCCTTTGACACAGTCTTTTTTAAGGCTGCTCAAAGGTTTTGCAGCTCTGTTGATTTCGATTTCCACTAATCTTCCATTTTTTCTTCTGTAAAAAGGTATACTAGTATATCAGGTATGTATATAGACAAGGAAATAACCAGAAATAATGTAATTACCAGACTTCAACCAATCACCACTTCAGTGTAATCAATTGAATCGGTTTGAAAATTTATAAATACTGAAAGCCCATTTTTTTAATTTTTTTTTCAATAACCCAGAAATTCCGAACAACGTCAATATATCAAAGAAATTCATAGAAAGGAAAAAGTAATTGAAAATTAAAACGAGCAAAAGACGGAAAGTTTTCTAGAAGGAGAATTTAAGCTTTTTCTTTTTGTATCTAGTCTTTATGTATATTGTACATAGGAGTCTTTTATTGTATATAGCCCTATATTGTATGTTGTCCCTTCTCACACTGGTCAAAAAAGAAAATGGTCGAGCGCTCTGGGTCATTTAATCTCAATTTTGAAAAGAATTCTCCAAATTAGAGAAAAAAGAAAATGGACAGAAAAGAAAGAAAGAGATAAAAAAAAGAGAGCAGAGAGGACAAAAGAAAAGTTGAGGGAGGGAGATATAAATGTATGGAGAGTGAGAGAGAAGAAGATAGACATAGGATTGGACATAGGATGGAGAGAGAGGGAGGAATGGTAGAGAAGAGAGAGCTAAATGTTGGGCGAGTGAGAAATTCCTATACATAAAAAAGTAAAATATATATGGGCAAGGGTACGCCATTTATTTTCCTTGCCATCCTCAAGGAAGATCCCGGAGGAGAGAGAGAGGGGGGGATGAAATACTTGTAACTATTTGTTTCCTTAAGCCGTAATGTACAATAAGGTCCGTTACATTGACAGAATGAGAAAGAGAGAGAGAGAGAGAGAGAGAGAGATCAGGGGCGATTTAAAAGAAATGTTTGGGCATTCTATTACTAACGTCACTTTCAACTACAGGGTCATAATACGATGGAAGTTTGACCTATCATTAGGTAAAGAATCCAGCCATTCAAATCAAAGTTGCCAGACTGAGTATGGACGGGAAAAGCCAGCAGAACGTGAATTGCAATGATGACTATGTATGTATTCGAAAACTCCAATTCATGCTCTCACCACGCTGGAAGTTGCTTAACTTTTTTGATCGGATGTTTATCCGATCTGGTTGTCCATATAAATTTTCCTCCACGATCAGATATATTATTTTATTGTAATAATCGCTAAAGCATTTTCAGTATTCCTGATGCTTGGGACTAGAATCCTTGTCCTCCAGGTTACAAGTCTACTGTCTTGCTGATCGAGCTAAAGAGTTCCCTTACACGGACAGCGTCTTGCTAGAGAACTAAGAACAGAAAACTAACTAGCCATCATCTAGCCAACCTTTACAAGCCAGGCTAGCTTGCAGTTTCCTAAGTGTATTGTAAAGAAAAAGTCCAAGTCCTCACGATGTTTGATCGCATATAGGTATATAGAAATATGTGGTTCAGGACGAGCCAATTTTGAAATAAAGTTGGCTGAAGACAATCATTCTCCCTCCAGCTGTAGCCAAGCTGGCTAAAACAACAGTAACAACTAACACGGACACGGAATGATTATTATCTCAGACTACCACAAGGAACACTTCTTGGCCCGGCGGTACAAAGAGGTATGACTTGACCCTTCTTTTCATTAGATGGCTTCTGTCATCATCACTTGAAAGGGCTCACGTTTCACGATAGCACCTTGATGTTTATATTGCGAGGGTCAAAATAAGTCCCTAAAATACTTAGTAAGTTTAGACATGGAAACTTGATATTATCATGTTGATGAACTTTTAGATATCGTCTTACCTAGTTGGTAATTTTAATTAGAATTACCGTTGTCGTATTGCAGGGGCGATAGCGTCTTTTTTTTTCTCTCTCTCTCTGTAGAAAATAATAGTATGTAAATTGTGTGATGTGCATGACCGGCAGTACGCCAGGCCATGTTCCGGCCTATGCAAGTAGTGTGTTAATTTCACCCAGCTTGGGTTGATCTGGCCATAGATTTTGCATGGTTTGATTTTGAATGATTACCCATGCAAATCCGTAGATTGAGGAGAGAAAAAGAGATAAAGAGAGAAAAAACAAGAGAGCTAGAGAGAGAGGGAGAAAGAGAGGATTGTGAGCAGATAGGCAGAGGATAAGAGGAAAAGATATTGATGCAGGAGCGAAAGAGAGATAAAACTAGGATAATTTTTTTTATGAATATAGAAGAGGGAGGGAAAGGGAAGAATTGAGTAGAGTAAACAGATAGGCACAGAGAAAGAGAGAGAAAAAGATAATTATGAAAGAATAATAGAATTAGGAGAAACAGAATATATAAATATAGAAGAGAGAGAAAGAGAGAGAGAGAGAGAGAGAGATAGAAATAGAAGAGAGTGAAAAGATAAGCACAGAAAAGAAAAAGAAAGGAAAAGATATTGACAAAAGAGCGAAAGAGAGGTAAAACTAGGATAACAAGATAATACAAATAATATAGAAGAGAGGAGTAGGGAAGAGTAAGGAGATAGGGATAGAAGATAAAGAAGTACATAGATAGAGAGTGTAAGGGCAGACAGAGAGACATAGAAAAAGAGGCAGGAAGAGAGGATAGAAAGAAAGAGAGAGAGAGAGTGAGAGAGAGAGAGAGAGAGAGAGAGAAAGAAAGAGAGAGAGAGAAAAAGAAAGAGAGAGAGAGAAAGAACGAGAGGGATATAAGAGGCAGAAAGGGAGGAGAGCAAGAGAAAGAGAGAGGGAAAAAGAGGCAGAAAAAGGAGAGAGAGAGAGAGAGGGGAAAAAGTTTTTGGTGAAAATACCCTGGGGAAATTTGAGCACCTTATATTTCTGCCTCTGCATGGCAACTATAAAATATTTTCAGCGTTATAGATACAGAATCTTGAGAGGGAATATCTCTACCCACCTATAATATGGGAGGGAAATGTCATCTTGCACAACGCTCTCTTGTCAAAGCTGTTTCAATTCATGCAGGTATTATGCATATTGCATGTACCTGTACCAATATGAAATATTTTATCCCCGATAGCTAATTTTGTACTATGCAATTGGGATACGAAATAGGTATTTCATTTTTTTAGAGTCTTTAAGATAATGTAATGGTTAGAAAACAGACTTGAGATGAGAAGCAAAATTTAAAATTATTACTGTTTCTTAGTAATAATTTTAAACAAATCATAAATTTATTATTAAAATTTATATGTTAAATAAGGAAAAACTAAGCTATAAAGAGAGAGAGAGAGAGATACAATAAAATAAATAATATAATTAATTAATAATAAAATAAATAAAATTTGTAATACTTTTATTACAAATAGATCTTAATATCAGTCGATTTCAAAATCTGATATCTTATTATATGACGTTCAGTAGTAATTTTCAGGATTTTTTTAATGCTGGATATCTGATATATTTGAGTAAGTAGAGGACGCAAGTTATGAGTGAAATAGATATCCTATTTTTCATGCAAAAAAAAAGAAAAAAAAAGAAGAAAGATGCAAAGTTATAATAATATGAGCATCTTGTAGGTAGGTAGGTACTTTTTATACATTAATAGGTTTAAAAAAAAAAAATTAACTTAAATATACCCGTAATATTATATAGGATTTCTCATTTATATATAGAGATGTCAATGCAACGTAACTTTTCCTGGTAGCATATGTTAGTATCTTTAAAGGTAGGATATGTACAACTCGTAAATATGAACTTATGATCTGTTCAGAATAAAGTTAGAAATGGAAATATAAAAGTGATGTTTAGGCTGAGCGAATTTCTCTCCTTTAAATTAATGTAAGTACTAAAATAGCTATGATAAAATATATTTTTATGTAATTTTTCCCTTGTTCTTAATTAATTGTTGATTGTTTTGTATAAAATATTGAGTGTAAATAAATAAAGAAAAAATGACATTTATATTGTGTATGTGATGAAGAAGTAATGAAAAATCTTACAGGAGTAGGTCACTAACGACAAATGCCTCGATAATTTCCATTTAATCTGCTCAATAGCAATAAATTCTGAGCTACCGAAAATACCCAAAATAAATCAGTATATTATTAGCTCATTGAAACACCCTGTAAATACATCGGTTACAACCACAGCACTTACAACTAAATCCCTAGTTCACCCTGTATATACAACAGTTACATTCCTACCTATCCCCAGCACTTACAACCCTTGTTCAGTAATCTTGAGGCAAGAAATATGAGCCACTTGAAAACTTGGTAATTAAAAAACGAGTAAGGGAAAGCTAAAGGAAGCTCACAAAAGTTTTTTAAAAAGAATGTTGAATTGTTCTCTCTCTATACCAGCCCCTTCTCTCTCTCTTTCTTTTTCTCTGTCTTTCGTTGTAATTGTTATTTGTTACTTTCAACAAGAAAAATGTCTTTTCAATGGCAAAATAATTATGTTCATATTAGAGATACCAGCCATACAATTATACAGGATGGACTATACAGGGTGGTCCAGAAAGTTTGCACCAAAATGATAGGGGTACTAAAAGAGACCATTTCCAACAAAAATATTCCCGGACATTTTCCTTTATTTTTTGTCGTTTTCAAAATGGCGGCCAAAACGTGTGTTTTTCAAATATGTGCGTTCAGAACCTTAACAGCTTAAATGAGCATGATCATTAAAACATTGAACGGGTTAATTTAACTTATTTTAATTAAAATTTTATTCTCAATTCAAAAATGCAATCTGTTTTTTTTCTAGGTGGTACAGAAAAAATTAAAAAATCAAAAGCCAAACCAAAGTTGGAATATTTGAAAACACACGTTTTGGCCGCCATTTTGAAAACGACAAAAAATAAAGGAAAATGTCCGGGAATATTTATGTTGGAAATGGTCTCTTTTATTACAACTATCATTTTGGTGCAAACTTTCTGGACCACCCTGTATAATAGGTTGATATAGGTAATAATAATATCGCCTTTATAATATTATTCGATAAGGACTAATGAGTACCAGTATTCCAACATTATGAACAACTAGCTGTAAAAAGGTGGCAAAACCAACCAAACTCAACCATGAGGTTGAACAACGTCGACCCTGCTTAAGCGGGATAAGCCCGTCCCTCATCTTAGGTATGACACCAATCACAACCCACCATATCTTGGATAAGGGACGGGCATACTTATCCTCGTTGTAATCCTACTTTATAATTTGGCCCTTGCAGTCCATGTGATAGCTTTCCCATCCCGTTGTATACCTCCTCTCTAATGGGCGAGAAGTGACACAATGGGGACTTACACAATACTTCCCACTTCGGGTCTCCTAATAAGTACAACAAGGTTAAATGGTTGGAGGGGTGGGGAAGTACATTTACATAAAATGCCTCGTGTTCTTCGGATAACTCAGTTTCCTAGAAGTCATTTCCTATGGAATAAAAGTAGGTAATTGTTTTCCCAGCGTTGATTTTGCAAGAGCGCAACAGATAAAAAATGTGTGCAAATATTTTGCTTCAAAAACAAATTTAGCTCGGAATATTGATCTGCTAAATATTTCAAGAATGACAGAACAATATTATTGTTCAGAATATCCGTTTCGGCAAATTTTAATATCTGTTTCGGCAGATATTTGTCTGAAAATCTGTTTCGACAGTAAATTTACCTAGATAGATAGCTATGCCGAAGTCAATGCTGCATTCCACAATACCTACTCAAGACCAAACGACCATATTATCAAAATTATTATTATTTTTAATGAAAAATATTTTCTATTTTACCTTCATTGCCAATTTTTTATTTCTTCCAAGAGGACCCTGCCTAATTTATATAGTGTAACTTTAGATTTATTGTACACATTTCTCGTATTATTTCAAACTTTTTTATGATGAAATTGTCTTGAGATTGCTATTCTATATGAGAACACTATAAAGGTACTTAAAAAAATATACATAGGTATTTCTAAAATTTCAAGAATTTTATCAAAAGTCAGTGTCATTTTAAAGATCAAGGTTCTCAAGTTAAAATACTAGAGTTGTATTTTGTTTTGTTTTTTTTTTTTTTTTTTTTTAGAAATGGCTTAAACTTGCCACAGTAAATAATTTCCGAACTTGGGACTCGAATCACCGAAACCCAAGTTGCGAGTCACTCACATTATCGATCAATCTGAGGTTGGATCACGCATAGTAAGAATTGGTAATGTTCCCGGAACATTGCCGCCTAGGGGTGTTGAACATTCTTCATCAATACTTCCACATCTATGACACAACATATTCAAT
Source organism: Bactericera cockerelli (assembly GCA_024516035.1). NCBI lineage: Eukaryota > Metazoa > Arthropoda > Insecta > Hemiptera > Triozidae > Bactericera > Bactericera cockerelli. The sequence goes on from CM044959.1 coordinate 41,377,735, forward strand.
TTACTCATGGACAGGGAAAGTAATAAATTATTAGGTTTTATTATTGAAACACTTTTATAAGTCTAGGATTCGAATTTTGATGACTTATTTTTCCAAATCGAGTTTCGTCTATTTCATTGACATTATCAAGGGAACTTAAAAATGTTGGTGGTGAAACTGGTGAACAATATCTTAAACTAATATCTTAAAAATGTTAGTTATTAGATACCTAAAGTAAAATTGTAAATCTCTGATATTAATATTTGGGGCCGAATTATAAAATCGCAGCCTTCATGTATTTGTAGGCAGCTTCGTTTGAAAATAATACTCTTAAGCATAAGTCCCTCCCTCAAGTCGAAGTTTCAACCAATCACAGCGCACTATATCCCGAATTTACGGTCTTGCCTAAAATATGTTGTTGCTGTCCTATTTTATAATTTGACCTTCTGTCAGTTTTAATGTTCAGAATTCACGAAAACATGACTTGAAAAAATAACAAAGTAACAAGAGTCATTAACACTTACAATAGATAATCAGAATGTACAGCAAATATCCGAGTGTCATCATGGCAACTCTCAGTCCAACTGACAAACTCAATGTCCGGACCAAATAAGTGGAAAGCGTCCATATAGCCCTTCTATGAACGCCGGTTCAGCAGTCATCTTCGCCGCCACTTTCATTACAAAACGTTCGAAAACTGTTGAAAAATTCAAACCGCCAAACGAAACAACCGTAGAAAACAAAAAGTACACAAAATATTACGTAAAGAAAATTAAAACAATGAAATTTGCCGCATCTATTTAATCAGCACTTTTCCCCTAAGGGACTATCGTTATACGAAAACAATTAATTTCAAGGATGATAGTACCATTCGTATTTTTTCAATCCATTTCGATACGCCTCCATTCACAATTCAGAAACTCTGCGTAAAAAAAAACGAAAAATTCAAAACCGCTCAACTCCCAACGGACATTTTAAAATTCAAAAATTATTCAACGGAAGAAAAGTTTAATCGAAACGAAAATTTAATTACAATTTGCTGACTGAAAAAAAACGCGTCCTTTTTCAAACACAGATTTTCCCGCGTTTCGTGCTGACGCATCAAAAGCCGATCGCGTACTGAAAACTTTTCTCTGAAAAAAAGTTGAAGAGACACATTTTTCTCTTGATTTTCATCTCCAGCCGAAACCTATGAAAACATTTTGCGGGGTGGAGAGTGACGCAAATAGTTTCTCTTCTCTTCACACCGTATCCAGTGGTGACGCAAGCGTCAAGTTTGGTGATGCTTTGTTATCTATCTCAATCCCGCATATACATAGGAGACGGAGGGTATAAAAGAGTGGGAGAGGGAGGAAGACGATTGGTAGATTGAAACTAGAGACGGAGAGTGCATACAAGTAGGACACGGAGGGTACATACAAGTAGGACATGGAGGGTACATACAAGTAGGACACGGAGGGTACATACAAGTAGGACACGGAGGGTACATACAAGTAGGACACGGAGGGTACATACAAGTAGGACACGGAGGGTACATATAAGTAGGACATGGAGGGTACATACAAGTAGGACTTGGATGGTACATACAAGTAGGACACGGAGGGTACATACAAGTAGGACACGGAGGGTACATACAAGTAGGACACGGATGGTACATACAAGTAGGACACGGATGGTACATACAAGTAGGACACGGAGGGTACATACAAGTAGGACACGGAGGGTACATACAAGTAGGACACGGAGGGTACATACAAGTAGGACACGGAGGGTACTTACAAGTAGGACACGGAGGGTACATACAAGTAGGACACGGAGGGTACATACAAGTAGGACACGGAGGATACATACAAGTAGGACACGGAGGGTACATACAAGTAGGACACGGAGGGTACATACAAGTAGGACACGGAGGGTACATACTAGTAGAGGTTACTACGTATTCCTGTAGGAATTGATAAGGATAGAAAAGTTGATATATCAGACGCGAGGGGGAAGGGGTGGGTTGGGGAGGAGAAATGTCAGTAGTGTGTTTTCCTGAGGCAGAGGCGTAGATCTGAAAGTTGGCAATTCTAGTTTTCAACTTATTTCACGTTTAATGAACCCCCCAAAGTTTTTTTTTTTTCATACAAATAGTTCAAAAATAATTTTCTTTTTTAAGGCTATAGGTAGGCGTTTTGTAGAAAGCAAATGTCGACTGACTTTTTTTTTGAACTGCCATGTTAGACAATAGGTTGTTAAAATTTTATGGCCTGTATATAAAAAAAATAAGGATCCGAGATATTATTAACTTATCAAATCGGTTATTTATTTGGATGGGACCCTAATATTTTGACACTTACTGTCGGCCCTATTTCAATAACTTTGTTTTATCTCTCTCTGTATGTCCCATTTTCCTTCTTTTTTCAGGCTTATCTATTTCTCCCCCTCTTTCTCTCTCTCTCATTTCATTTTCATCTTTCCTATTCCTCTTTCTGTCTCTCTCTTTCATTAAAAGCCTTTTAGACTTATCTATTTCTGTCCGTCTCTCTCACTCACTCATTTTCTCTTCTTCATTTTCTCTCTCTCTCTCTCTCTCATTTCCCTTACATCATTCTCTCTTCTTCTCTATATCTTATTTCCCTTTCATCATTCTCTCTCTCTCTCTCTCTCTAATCTGCATTGTAAACACAGTCAATACTACGTGGAGAGGGACACAGAGAGGGGAGATGTGCAGCAAGGAAATGTAAATACCGACCTAGTACTTGTCATTGCTTCGTCATGGAAAAGGATTTGATAGTTGCTAGGCATGGCCGAGACTATTTTTGATATTGCTTGAAACGTTTTTTTTATACTACATAAGTCATTGAAATGGTTGTACAGAATAGAATTGTTTGCTATTAATTTTAATCTTGTAAAAATCATTGTATAGAGTGTGAGTAAACAAGACTGTGAGAGTAAAGGCACTCTTAAGTCTCATTCTTGCAGCATAAACAGAATATTGTGTTGTATTGTATACCTAGCTGTTTTAAAAATGTCTACTGTATCCGTCTTAAACATTTATTGGTGGTCGAATGTTCAAGGCACTAGGTTGGTGATCCAGCTAGCGTTGGGAATTCAGAATTTTACCTCATTTATTGTTTGTGTGCACTGGTAGTCAAGTGGTCAACGCGCTAGTCTGATAATTTGAGTTTGTGACCACATAATAATAAGACTCTGAGGGTTTGGTGGTAGAAAATGCTTTGAGCATCAACCTCGCCTGATGGTTAGCTTCTATTAAAGAGTGTTATTATTGAAATATCCATTAGTCGTATAGTAATTTCAAGTGATTCATCTCAATTCAGAGTGTTCCACCGGGAAACCCAATCGGTTCTGTGTTGTGATTGGTTGAAAAGAGAAACGCTATTTCGAAATCTGTCACAAGTCAACAGTTCGTAAAGATGTTTTTGCAGTGCCGTAAAAGGAATGTTCATTAATGGGGAAGAGGTTGAACATGTATAAAACTAGATGTTTACCTGTACTTCGAAATGGGACTTGACTAAATTAACACATACACACAATATTTATGTAGAGACCTCTTGTTATGCTGGATGCAAAAAAAAAGAAATAAATAGGGCATTTTTTTATACAAAATATTGATTGCTTTTTTATCTCAAAATCGAGATTGAAATTTTTATCTCTTCAAAAAATCTACAGGGATTATTAATTTCGTTTTCAGTATTTCGGGTTTTATTTAAAATAAAATAAAATTGAAGATGACCTTCGAAGGTAAACTTAACATACCTATTTGAAAAAGTCCACAATAACATGTCAGGTCCCCCTCTGATCTGAGAAAACCGACTGCCACACTTAAACTTTACTGAGTCACCGTGTATTGCATAGGTAATTAGGTACCCTCACCTTTTTCAAAACAATATTTTTCATCTGTAACTAATAGTTATTAACACGAATCTACTCCAAGAAGGGTTTCCACTCTTAGCTCTCCACTGATTGCTACCTCCGTGATAATGAGTCATTTATCAGGTATTCATAAAACTACGCATGTCAATTTTTTAATATATGAAATAGCTTGGTTGTTTACATAATTGGATATGGATATTGATTTCTCAGGATTAACTGTCACGAAAAAACCATTTTACATTTTTAAATACATATTTTTAAAAGAGGTTTAAACGCTGACAAAAATCATCTTTTCAAAAAATATGGTCCGAGGTTCAGTCAACTTGAAACCATGAATGGTGTCATTAACCCTGGCATCAGGGTCACGCTAACTATCAGTTTGCTAACAGTTCAATTAATTACACTGGAAAGTGCTGTAAGTGAGTTGGAATTTTATTAATTATGTTAATAGACTTTGGATGTATTTATTAAAAATACCTGTGAAGAATAAAAGTTAGGTAATTGTTGTTACCTATTTCAAAAGATTTTTTTTCAAAGAATTTTAGAAAAAAAAATATTTTGTTCTAATATTCTAAATACATCTTTTTTGTCGTATATTACAATTTCCTTGTAATAAAATCAAATAATTAAAATTTTGATGTACAATTCAAACAAAAATATTCTTTTTGTAAATTCTAATTTTTCATCGACGCAAAAAATACTGATACTTCTAAAAAAACATTTCAAGTAAATATTAATAAAACGCCAAAATAAAATTGATTGTGTTATAATTAATTTCTTTGTTGTAGGTAAATATTTAATGAAATTAGATGTTGATATTAATTTCCATAACATGGATAAAAGCTAAACGTGGATATAATTTATTTATTTTACACAAATTTGTTAATTCAAATAGTCAAAGTAGCGCACTACACTTGAACGCACGGTGACCTGGCTTCGACGACCATCAGAGAAGAATCTTTTAGTCCTAAACTTGGATCTTCGGGCTCCATTTATACCTCGTGAGGAAAAATGAGTATAATTATATAATAATGTAAATTACTTTGGAAAAGTAAAGGAGGCTCTTAGTAATACTGCGCTATCTACAAATGAACTTTGTTCATACACTTTCTCAATTAATACCTAAAGTTCCTTCAGACGTGGTTAAAACAAACAAGGAAAGATCTTAAACTTGACGCAAAGGTTCAGGCATAAATGTTCACAAAAGGTTCAGGGTATAGAATATAATATGTAGGTATAGGTATACATTTACAGCAAGGTGTTCTGTTTAAGTGAATGCAAATTCATCTCCGACGTGATGTTTGCTCTGGAAGCATGTTGCATGTAAGGAGGAGCTGAGAGGAAAATTCATTATTGAGATGAGCAACGTAGACTCACGTTTTGGAGCTTAAACAGTTTACTTCCGAGCAAAATGAGGTTACTTTAAATATCTTAAGACACCATCAAATTGAGTACTCGTATGATCGTTCAAGTCAAGCAACGTCCAGTTAAGTGAAGACTTTTAATGACCTCAGAATTGTAACTTCGTGTTATACCCGTAGATTTTTTGCTGCTCAACCTATATTATTAAAAATAATACTCTTTAGTGGAAGGTAATAACCAGGCGAGGTTAATGATAAAATCAAGTTCTATCATCTAACCCTCAGAGTTTTATTACTAAGCGAAGATAAATTGGGGGGTGATGTGTAGCTTTTCTATAAATGAAATCTGTAGTCCCGTCATGACATCGATATTAGAGAAAAACGTTTTTAAAAAAATTAAAATTTAGAACTGTACAGCCGGATGCAAAATGCATAATCTCATGGGGAAGGAAGTACTTTGTCCTTCATTACGTCTACTTTTAAAGTTAATTTTAATGACTAGAAGCTGAAGAAACTTCTAAAAATAAACAATGAATATTTAAAAATTCACAGGAGAAACCCTCTACTTGGAAAGCTCTTGAAAATCAGGCATATCTTTCTCGTGGTGAGAAAGCGTTTTGTCGAAGAATTGGACTAGAAACAATGTTCTTCAAGGTATCTCAAACAATATAAAAATGTTTTATTTCAGTACACGAACTATTCTGTAATCAACCAGATTGATGAAGACCTGAAGAAAAAGGAAGGTATCTCAACCATCGAAAATGCCACTAAAAGTTCTGTGGCATCAAATGTGCAAGATGAACACAAGTCTAAAAACCAAAAACTCATAAATCAGAATCAGTTGACCACGCAGGACACTGAACCCTTAACTCAGTACTTGGAGGAACCAGTGAATACCAGTAAGTATGAGTTTTACGTTTTCAAAACTAGAATTGAATTTAACTGAACAGCCCTTGGTAGAATTCTCCATTAGTACATGTTTTCGCTAGTTCTACCATTGTAACAGAAAAATAAGAGCCCAAAGAATAACGTCATTGGTAACTGAAAACGGAATTAAAAAAATCTTATCAAATACATGTTAATAACCTTCAATTAGTTTACTACTTACGATTAGGTAAATCTTTAGATTTCAGAAGTATGATTTTTTATTGGGACACTATGCTTTGTATCTGAATCTTAAATTGTATCTGTTTTAGATGAAAGAAGTAACAACAACTCAAACGTCAAGAATAAAGAAATTGGCAAAAAAGAGAAAATACCAGTTGTCACAAATCTTGAATATGATCATGTCCAGATTCAAAACGATGTCGACACAAGGATTGTCAATAAACTGAAAGAAGCATTTAGGCTTGGAATAGAAAAGGAGAGTAAAACAAAAATTAACAACGAAAAAGTCAAGAATGAGTCAAGGAACAAAATATACGACCATTTGAAGACAATAAACGATAGAAAGTTTAAATCTAAAGTAGAGAGAGAACTAAAACGTCAAGCAATCAAATGTATCAGAGAAATTTGGAGGATTATAGAGGACAACTTGCCTAAAATATAAACTTTCAGCTAGACAGTTACATAGACAACATACTAAAAGTAGTTAACTTATTCATGCCAACCAAAATCTACATACCTATGGAGTTTGAGGAGTCAACAAAATTGAAAGTTTTTACAATGAAATTTGAGAGCAAGGTAAAAGTGAACGACGTATATCTAGAAGGAATGCACACACTTCAGAGAAACACGGAAAAAGAAAAGCGAACTCATTTTGGACCAACTGAGAGTGGCGAAATTCAGAGTGCACGTCCATTTTCTGAATCCAGAGATCAAAATTGGAAACTATTTGCTCAAGCTGGCAGGAATCCCTTTGGGCAAAGGTTCCGTTAATGTGATTATGTTTAAACTGTCCTTAACCTTGGAGCTTGACTTCAATATGGCAAACAGAACATGTGAAGAATTTTTGAAAGCTGGCGTCAAACTAACCAAGTTGAAAGATGTCAAATTTGAAGTAAAGGGAGGCTCAGCAATAGGCGACGGATCGAAGAAACTATTGTTGAAGTTTTTATCTGTCCTAGTGAAGAAAATTATAAAATTAAAGCGAAAAAAAATTGAAGACACAATCCAAAAGGAGATAGCAGACGTTATGAAGGACATTAATCCTTACTGTAATCCAGGAAGTGAAATCAATGAACAGTTCATGAAATTTGTCAAAGGTTATTGATTAATATTATTAAATAAATTCAATTACGTTTTTTACAATTTGTTTATTAACAATTGAAAGTATTATATGAGTGGAGGGACTTAAGTAATGAATTTTTAAAAAAATACTTCCGATTTCTAGCATTAAATTTCTCTGAAGTAACAGAATAAGAAAAACATTTACTTGTCGAAACCTATTGTATTCTGTTGATTACTTGTTTTTTTAATGACGTAAAACTTTCCAAGAATCAGTAACTAGTGCAAGAAACTAGCACTCGCTTGCCTTGCAGTAGTTCCCGGGATAAAACCCCCGCGCCGATAAAAAATTGTATTCAAAATTTTGTTACAGTTGTTTGTAAGGGATAACTTCCGGTGCGCTCGTGTTGACCCAGCACCTAAATGGGAAGTATTGTGTGACTTCTCGCCCATCAGAGGGGAGGCATACTACGGGATGGGCAGGCTACAACACAGACCACAAGCGTCAGAGACCACAGAGAGAAAATTTTCGTCGTGAAGTTTGTACGATGAAGTAGAATTTAAATAAACACATAGAATGTTAAGAAAGTGATTAGAACGTGTATTGTGTGAATGTTCACTTTGTAAAGGACGAAATGTAGAGCCGGATTTACAACATTTTGTCTCAAATTTTAATTGGAAAGTGTTGCAGCCTGCAAAGTAATATTTCAGTCGGTCGGTTTTCTATAGGAGGAGTGGAGAATGCAACGTTTCGAAACAAAATGAAAAAGTTACTTCCGATGAAATTCTAATATTAGAAATCGCTAGTATTGTGTTCGTCTTTGTAAAAAAAATATTTTTGCTCTCCGATTTCAATTTTTTTCATATTCTGTATGTTTCATAACCTCCTGTGCAACTATGGTTTTGTGTTTGTCTGTCGGTCTATTAAATACATTCCTTGTAAAGCGCAAATCTCAGAAACTACTCTACAGAATTTTATACACACATAGGAGATTCATTGTAGACAACTGTCATTTCCTTGTAAAGTATTATTCGAACACAAACTTTCATATATATTTAAAAATTATAAAATCAATAATTTTTGTAAACATAGAATGTAGAAAAAAAATTCTAACATATTAAACAAATTTACCATACACGAGGAAGTAATATAAGTGCATAATTGGCAGTGTATTTTTTCTTCGCTCATTGACTTCCACAAGAGATAATTATACTGTCTGATGATCCAGTCTTATCGTAAAACTAAAGCACGTCAGCGATTAATTTAGCTTAGAAATATCTTGGTCATAATTATTGATCATGTGTGTTAGCACCCGAAGATATTATAAGAACGCAAGCATTTTGGTAAGTTATTACAAATAATAATATATTATTACTGTTTCGTACTGAATACTTGTGGTTAGAAAAATGAGAGAAATCATCAAGGGTAGTTCGTCATTATAGGCCTTTTCAAAAGATTTTAATAATTAAATTTTCTGAATACGACTGAATTCCATGAATGAAAATCAGAAAGATAGACACTATATTTATTATATTGGAATGTCTATAGTGATAGACACTATAGACATTGGATTATTTTATAATTTACTAAAAGAGCATGGATTTTAGTCCAATGATGTAATAAAAGTGCTGTAGGTAGTGTAGGTAGCATGTTTAACTGTAAAATCATCTGTATACAATTGAAAAGAGCCATATTGAAAAATTAACCATATCTCAAGTCGTTTAAGAGAATAGAAATTAAAATGGACCTAATAAACTCCCAAATACTGCCTTGAGAAACAGCTATTGTTCTAAATAACCGTTTAGAAAAAGTAATTTTTTTATAGCGTAGAGAACCTTACTTTTGAGACGCCCCTAGTATTTAGAACATTGAATAACAGTAGAAGAGAAGAAATATGTTTTTTTTTTATGGAAAAAATCGAAATCAATTAAATTTCAAGATAGAGGGTTTTCAAATCAGACCAACCATAAGTTAGTTATTATAGGTACCTACTTGTTTTTCTTTACTTTTAAATAGATGAGTATATTTTTTACGTGTATTAAGTATTTTTCAATGAACTGTTTCAGATGAAAGGAGCACTAAGATCTTCAATGACGTCAAAAATATAGACATGAAAGGAAAAGAGAAAATATCAGATAATGTCAAGAATATACACGGTTTTGGCAAAAGGACTGTTCATAAATTGAAAAAAACTTTTGGGTTTGAAAAATTGAAGGTGAGAAAAACAAAAACTAATGAGGAAAAGGTAAAGGAGTTAGAAAACAAAGTGTCCCACAATGTGAAGACAGTAACCAATCGAAACCTTAAATCTAAAGTGGTGAGAGAAATAAAATTACAAGCATTTAAGTTTCTCAAAGAAATATGGATGGTCTTTGAGGAAAACTTACCTGACAAAATAATCATACAGATAGATAATGAAATTGATACAATACTAAATTTAGTTGATTTATTCATACCAACCAAGATCAACATACCTATGAATTTTCAGGGGTCAACTGAATGGAATGTTTTTAGAAATAAATTTGAGAGCAAGGCAAAAGTGAACGAAGTCTACCTAGAAGGAATGCAGACACTTCAGAGAGATCCCGCTAAGAAAAGCAAACTCAGTTTGGAACGGCCGCGAGTGGTCAAGTTCAGAGTTCACGTCCATGTGCTGAATCCAGAGCTCAGAATTAGTAGCTATTTGCTCAAACTTGGTGGCTTTTCTTTGGGTGAAGGTTCCATCAATGTGATTCTGTACAAACTGGCCCTTACCGTTGATCTCAACTTCAACATGGCAAACAGGACTTGCGAAGGTTTCTTGAAGGCTGGCGTCAAACTAACCAAGTTGAAAGATGTCAAATTTGAAGTGAAGGGAGGCTCAGCAATAGGCGACGGATTGAAAAAAGAATTATTGCGGTTTCTACATTTTCTTGTAATGAAAATTCTGAAATTAACGAGGAAATATATTGAAGGGATAGTCCAGAAAGTGATAGATGACGTTGTAAAAGAAATTAATCCCTACTGTTATCCAGGAAATAAAATAGATGAACATATCAAAAAAGTTTTCGAAGGTCAATAAAATAGATTGTATTCCAAGTAAAAATAATTTTACCTATAATTTTTGGTACAATTTAGGCCAGCGGAGGCCAAGTGGCTGCAGATATGGTGAAATTTGAAATTGATTTGGACGCTCTAAGGTCGAAAAATTAAAAAAAAAAAAAAAAAATAGTCCATTGTCGGCCCTAAAATCAGCCGATATATACTTTTCATTTTAAACCCATCGAGTGCGAGTCATTCATATGTCTTGCTATCATGATGTTTGATATAGTTTGTTTTAATACAGTTTAACGTCGTTTTTCAACTGCATGGTGATTGGTCATACATGACTGATGGATAAAGAGTTTTAACCATCAATTTTGGATTGCATTAGAATCTTTGGGCGTATATGGCGACTGCATATGGTGAAATTTGATAATTATTTTTGTAATGATGTTCTAATATATAGAAGTGCGTTTTCAAATTTTCAACCGAGTACAGTGAGTTAGTGAAGTGAACCACTAGGTGATGTTCTTAACTTGAGTATACTAGACGCTTTGGCTTTCGTTTGTCTGTCTCTTTCACGATAACTCCCGAATAGGTGCTTGGAAGTTGTTTTAATGTGGGGTACTCATGTTCCTGGGAGTTTTAAAGATATTCATGCTGTTTGTGGGCTACATTAGGCCACCTAGAGATGTTTTGGTGAAAACTTGAAATTTTTTTTTATTATTTTATTCAATTATGCTAGGCTCTTGAAATTTTTAGAGTGTTTAGAAATTAATTGATTGAACTCGGTTTTTTATGAATTTGGCACTTCGTTTGTCTGTCTGTCTATTTGTTCTACGATAGCTCTGAACAGATAGGTTGAACTGTTGAAATTTAGTATTTAAGGCAACATTGGAGTTATAAATTTTTATCTTTTTGATATTTTGGCCATCTGGGTTCTGGTGAAATTTTTTTTACACATATTTTATACTACTAAAAATTGTAGGTTCTTGAAACAGTTTGTACAGTTGTTCAAACTTAATAGAATAGAATAATAAATTTGGTTGTATTAATGTGAAACGTTTCTACAAAGGTTGACAAAAGAATTATACAAATTATTTTTACGTTAATAAAAATGTGATAACAAATCAATAGTACACAATAATACAAGAATTTTGCAAACATAATTAATATTAGCGGAAAAAGAATTATGAATGAATTTAGTCCGAAGAAATATTTTTGTGATCAAGGAAACTGAGAGAGCCATTTTTTGCACAAAAATTCTAAAAAAAACCGTTGGACACCCCTTAAGAAGAGCTTGTTGATTTTTTTTTTATGAAACACATTGAGTGGGTTATTCAATGAAAGGTGTTTGTGGAGTAGCTCTATCATAAAATTCCATTTTTCATGGGGTTTTATACTTTAGTCATCCTATAAAGAAAGTATTGTATTTTTAGATAATACATTATAGTCTATTTTCCCCTGTGTACCAGCCAAAGGTCAAAATGTTCACTGTATTTCTTTTACAAAACAATTCAGTGGGGTTATAAAAATCTATACTACTCATTTTCAAAAAAATTAACTGTTTTCGAGTTATTTACAAATTAATATGTCAGTCATATTATATGGTTGACAGATAGACAGCCGTAAAATGTCTCAGTCTAACCAGTCAGCCAACCTTAAGTCTAACCTTAAGTTAAAAAATAAAATATTTTTCTCTAAATTAGATTTTCCCAAAATGTATATAAATAAAAGGTTTTTCTTTTTGTAATATAAAAAGGAAAAAAAAAGAAATATATTCGTTTTCACTTAATTTCTTATATTTTTTTGTATATTTGATGTTTGGAGGGCAATATCACAAGTCCCAAACACGACGTAATCTTCGGTAGAAAACAGAGCCCCGAACATGTAGATTGCAAAATTCAACTTGGTAAATATGACATCAGAGTTAAAAATAGGGTTTTTTCCGATAGAGCAATTTTAATAGGATTTCAAAGGTCTTTTGGGTTGTTTTTTTTATTGCTTTTAATCGTGGAAATGGCTTTTACTGGTATTTTTACAATCAAATCAGACATTTTTTATTTATTTTTTCCAATTGCAAGTGACTCATTGATAAACACACCCTGAAATTGTATTTTTCCTATGGCAGCTTTAAACCTCTGACTCCAAGTGATTCTGTACAACCTGAAGCTTCTTTATTTGTTTCTTTTTCTTTGGGAGAGGAGGTAAAATCTTCTAGGTTATCAAAGACGAAGTTCTTAAAACAGTGCGGCATAACCACTAAAACCCTCCTTCCCATCATACGGATCGCATTTAGTAATCGTTTTGTACAATACTTCTGTTAAAATTGTACATTATACTCTTTGTTTCTAACTGTGTTTTTACATGATTTGAACACAAAAAATATAGGTAGGTAGATTCGTTCAAGTAATATACGTATTGTGTCTGGTCTGGGTCTGGTAATGCTACACACTTACACCTCATCTCATCACGTTATCTCCAGTTCTCCAGATGTGAGGTGCTGACTCGACACAACTGAATAACGCCACATAAAACCTCCTAACAGTAACAATATAAGTACCTATACCTTTGCGATGTATTTGTCCTCGTCATTTCTAACACTGGTCAACTTTTATATTATTTTTTTCCATCCCCAAATTTCATTAAATCTAGTTCATACGCATGCTTTTTTCAGCTAGGCAAACTTTAATGTATTTATAATCTTAAAATCCTAAATCAAAATGACAAATCAGTCTCTTTTCCATGCATCTATTCTATCTTCATAACCCAAGTTTCACATAATGGCTAAAGAACAAGTTTCAAATACAGAGAACCAATAATTTGGAAAGAACCGCAAGATCATACAAATTTGTGCAAATTGTTCGTTTTAATTATTTTCTGCTTAAACTTCAAAAATCGTAAAAATTGACGAAAAATATTTTTTAATGTCCCCTTTGATCCCTTTTTTACTTTCCTTATCCTATAATAAGGAAATTATTGTATTCGTCGAAAATTTGACCTACCCAGTTTTTCACATTTTTTTTAGAACCCAGCCTCAATTTACCGGTATTTTCGAGGGTCCAGATTAGACCAACTTTTTTATTATTTATCGTAGATGGGGGTTGTGTCATATCAAATCCAATGATTTTCAGGTGCTGATTACGAATTCGACATTGATTTTAACCTAAATATTACATGTGATTCACCAGTGGCTTTTGGTCCTGTCTCCTGTTCCCAATCCCAATAATAAAATTATGATAAGGAAAGTCGTGTGATGTTTACCTACACCAGTTTTTTTAAAAAATAATTTTTTTCTCGATATTTTCCAATCTTAACTAATTGGTTCTTCCATGAAAATAGTCATTATAACAAAACGCATATCCAAAAAGTTTATTTTTTAGGTTTGGATTTCTGAGAATTGGACATTAAATTTATAAGTATTATTTTTTTCTTGAGTAAAGTAACTGTAATAACAAAACAAATTTACATTTTTAAACAAATAATATATATGTACTTACTATTTCAGAAGGTTTAAACGTTGGTCTATGAGTTCATTTCTTAAAAAATCTGGTGTAAACATCACACGACTTTCCTTATCCACCAAAAATAAGTCGAATTCTGCCACTGGTGACTCAACGGTAACAGATAGATAAAAATCAATGCCAAATTCGTAATCAGCACCTCAAAATCATTGGATTTGATATGTCGCAACCCCCATCTAGGGTGAATAATGAAAAAGTTAGTCCAAGCGGGTCCCCCCCAAAATACCGGTAAATTGGGGCCGGGTTCCAAAAAGTTCAAGATATCAAAAAAATGATCGGAGTGAACCCCTATTATTTTTTCAATCCGAGAAAATGTTGTTCTCTAACTTTTTTTGTATATTTAACCAATTCAAAGAAGCGGCGGTTGCGGCCAATATTTGCGGCCCTGCGGCCGCATCTTGGGGCCGATTTCAACCAAAAGTTTCGTGGTTCGTCTGGTGTATAAAATTAATTTGCATACCAAATTTCAAGTCTCTAGCTCTTACCATTCTCGAGATATCCTGTTTACACACACACACAGACAGACGCACGGACCAATGGCTGAAAACAACTTTTTTGGTATCCTGGGGCTATGATTCGTCCAGAAATGTGAAAAACTGGGTAGGTCAAATTTTCGACGAATACAATACTTTCCTTATTATAGGATAAGGAAAGTAAAAAGTACCTATGGTCCGAAGTACAGTCAACTCGAAAACATGATTGGTGTCAGTGAACCCATCTTCAGGGCAACTTTAATCGTCTTCTTGCTAACAATTCAACTAATTGGCCTGGAAAGTGCTGTAAGTTTGTAGGAAATATTATTATTTATATACCTACTGTTTTTTTTTTTACTATCAATGATATAACTATGGTTTCATAGACATTTTATATTTAATTGTTCTAATATTCTAGATACATACGTCTTTGTCGTTAAAGTTATAAAAAATCTGGTGTAAACATCACACGACTTTCCTTATACCCCAAAAAGGAGTCGAATTCCACCACTGGTGACTCAACTGTAACAGATAACTAAAAACCAATGCCAAATTCGTAATCAGCACTTCAAAATCATTGAATTTGATATGTCATAACCCCCATGTAGGATGAATAATAAAAAAGTTAGTCAAAGCGGGTCCCCCCCAAATACCGGTAAATTGGGGCCGAGTTCCAAAAAGTTCAAGATATCAAAAAAATGATCAGAATAGACCCCTATTATTTTTTTAATCTAAGAAAATGTTGTTCTCTAAAAAATTTTGTATCTTTAACCAATTTAAAGAAGCGGCGCTTGCGGCTAGCATTTGCGGCCCTGTGGCCGCAGAATGCGGCCGATTTCAACCAAAAGTTTCGTGGTTCGTCTGGTGTATAAAATTAATTTGTGTACCAAATTTCAAGTCTCTAGCTTTTACCGTTCTTGAGATATCCTGTTCACACACACACACACAGACAGACAGACAGACAGACAGACAGACAGACGCACGGACCAATGGCTGAAAACAACTTTTTTGGTATCCTGAGGCCATGATTCGTCCAGAAATGTGAAAAACTGGGTAGGTCAAATTTTCGACGAATACAATACTTTCCTTATTATAAGATAAGGAAAGTAAAAATCTGATAGTTTTATTTATTTTGGTGCATAGAAATCAAGTGAATGTCCTCATGGAAATTCTAACTTTTTATGAAGAAAAAAACTGATACATTTAGAAAAACATTTGAAGTAAATATTATTACGCCAAGAAAATTTGATCTGAGCGCACGGCAGTGCGCCAGGCCAAGTTCCAGCAAGCACGGCAGTGTATCTTTACACGAACCGATTCACCGGTTTTTCACACCCTCATATCTTCGGTTCAATTGATCATAGAGATATGAAATTTGGAACAGAGATTGTCCTAATATCATTAAAAAGACATTAAAAATTTAAAGACTCTATGCAAAAAACTTTCAGAGGAATGTAATTTTGAAATTTGCGATTTTGATACTGACTGACTGACTGACTGACTGACAGATCATCAAAATTATGAGGCACTTCCCGACTACCTAGAAAGCTGAAATTTTGCATGATTGTAGGGTTTATTGTAAAAGTAAAGGGAAAAAATCTGAAAACCGGAATTTTTTCACTTATCATGGTGTAAAACGGTGTCGTTTTAGGGAGAAAATATATGATCGATTATTGATCTAAATTATGAAGCACTTCCCGACTACCTAGAAAGCTGAAATTTTGCACGATGGTAGGGTTTATTGTAAAAGTACAGGGAAAAATCTGAAAAAGTTCTAAATACTGTTAAAGGTGTCGTTTTAGGGAGGAAGTATACTATATTATGTATATAAATTATGAGGCACTTCCCTACTACCTAAAAAGCTGAAATTTTGTATACTGGTAGGGTTTATTGTAAAAGTACTGGGAAAAATCTGAAAACCGGCACTTTCGCACTATTTCTGCTGTTAAACGGTGTCGTTTTAGGGAGCACTATATTATGTATATAAATTATGAGGCACTTCCCTACTACCTAAAAAGCTGAAATTTTGTATACTGATAGGGTTTATTGTAAAAGTACTGGGAAAAATCTGAAAACCGGAACTTTCACACTTATCATGCTGTTAAACTGTGTCATTTTAGGGAGGAAGTATATACTCGATTATGCATATTAATTATGAGGCACTTCCCTACTACCTACAAAGCTGAAATTTAGTATGGTGCTAGGGTTCATTGTAAAAGTATAGGGAAAAATCTGAAAACCGGCACTTTCGCACTATTTCTGCTGTTAATCGGTGTCGTTTTAGGGAGCATATTAAAGTGAATAATCTTGAAATGTTTAATAAAAAATAATGAAACGTGCTGGGAAACGAACCATTTACAAAAAGTAATGATATCCCACAAAAAACTACCGTTAAAAAAAGGGCCAAGTTCCAGAACTCCTATCCAAAAAGGTTTCGCCTATGAATG
This sequence comes from Bactericera cockerelli, assembly GCA_024516035.1. Taxonomy (NCBI): domain Eukaryota; kingdom Metazoa; phylum Arthropoda; class Insecta; order Hemiptera; family Triozidae; genus Bactericera; species Bactericera cockerelli. The sequence goes on from CM044959.1 coordinate 41,394,586, forward strand.
CAGTGATATCTTGTTTGCGGCCAAGTTAGTTATCTTGGTACTAAACTATTTCTTTTATTAAACCCCGTTTTCTCAGTTCCTCATTTGGTATGTTTTTAAATGCAAAATATCCTCTAACTTGGCCAGTTTTATGCCATCGGTTGAATGGAATATTACGACTATATGTATAGGTACAGAATAACAATATAACCATCACAAGGAGCGACACTGGCCAAGTTAGAGGATAGTTTGCAGTTAAAAACATACCAAATGAGGAACTGAGAAAACGGGGTTTAATGAAAGAAATAGTTTAGTACCAAGATAACTTGGCCGCAAACAAGATATCACTGCATTCATAGGCGAAACCTTTTTGGATAGGAGTTCTGGAACTTGGCCCTTTTTTTAACGGTAGTTTTTTGTGGGATACTTATTTCAAGATTACTTTTATGTTTTCAAGTAAACAAGCGAAACGTGTTCGTAGGTAATTAATCTACTTTTACTCAAATTAATATATTGTTGTAGCTAACTTTGCATAAGTTGGAGGGGGTAATGATTGTATCCGGCCAACTTTATTTAAAGTTGGCTCGTCATGAACCACATATTTCTATGTTCGATCAACCATCGCGCATCGTGTGAACTTGGACTTTTGTTTCTTTGTATACTTGGAAAGTTCTTAAAACTCAGGCATATTATCTTTTTCGTAGTAACAAAGTGTTGATTCTTATTACTGGGCCAGACACGATAATTGAGGTTACTCATACCATTAGATACCATTAGACAATGCTTCATTCCAGAACATAAACGACTCAGAATCACATACCAACCGGATTGATGATGGTCCGCCGATAGAGGAAGGTAACTCAGCCATCAAAAATGACACTGCTGTGGTATCGGAGGTGCTAGAAATTAAGTTGAAAACCCAGAAACTCATGCAACAGAAGCAGTCGAGCAAGGTGAATAGAATACCCTCAACTCAGTACATGGACGAACCAGTGAAAACCAGTAAGTATGAGTTTTCTCGCTGTAGTAAGATGTCTTGCCGTCGGACATTAAACATACTACACAATTACACATACACTGGAAATGGAAGGACCCCTCAACTCTAGTTCTGGGCGTCCAATGGGTTCAATACCCGGATCAATCCTTCCACCACCATGATATTACACATGGACACGGAATTAAACATGTATTAAACAAATGTATTAAACAAATACTGTACTAGCTATAGTAGGCTAAAATATAAAAATAATCTTTGGTTGGCTGTTCTTGGCACTGCTCCTCTTTTCCTGGTCAATTTTTTCTAAGAGTTCAAATTACAGAAAAAAGGTCTTCAAGACCTTTGCAGAATTGTTTTATGAGATACTATACAATATTTTTTTTTTTTGATGTAACATGGAAATTATAATTTATTTAAAAATTATTACATTCATTTCTATCTTCAAATTTGAAATTCAAATTCTATCTAAATTTGAAGCACATACAATATTGTACCGTCATCTGTAGTCTTAGATATTGTCCATAGACAAGTTTTATTTTGAACTTTACACCGTGTCTTTGGACAACCCCGTTGATGGGCAGTTGACAATAAAAATATTATTGTTTTTCTTTCTCTGTAAATGTAGTTTATGAATATGGAAAATATACATGGTGTCACATTTTAAAAGAGACATTCAAATAACTCGAGAACTACTGACGATAGGGAAAATCTGTTCCAGGATCACTTTCATTGATCTAAAGCAGTGATTCTCAACGTGGGCGATATCGCCCCCTGGGGGGCGCTGGGGGGGCAATAAGTACATTTTGGGCAGTCGGGGGGCGATGAAATTATTTTGGGCAGTAAGGGGGCGATGGAATTGGCTTGACAAGGTAATCATCCTATAATTCAAAAATAACCAACTCTTCCACCAGTGACTAATTTGTCACCATTTGCACCAACAAAGACTATATTCAGAAAAGATTAACAGCTTAATGTGACGTCATCAACAGCAACCAAAAGTCACGTGACAGCGTCTTCTCCTCTTTTCTTTTATCTAGTGACTTCAGTCTAGTGACTTATCTAGTGACTTCAGTCAGCAGGCCTGTGCTCTTTTTCTGTAAAATTTAAATTTGACTTCAATATATTCTTGACTTCAATTACTTTCTACTTACCTAAACACTTGAGAGCAGAAAAAGCGAATAAATTTTTTCCTCCGCCAAATCTGCCATATCTTCGAAATTACTACACTTGAGAGCAGAAAAAGCGAATCAAACTTTTTCCTCCACCAAATTACCAAATATGCGATATCTTCGAAATTACTATTTCTATCGGGTCGTATGATATCTCAAAATGTTGTAAATTTTGTTTTCTACAATTTCTTAACTTGATTGTTAAAAAAACCTACCAGAAGCCGTCAAAATTAAATTTTACTACAGGATGTCAAAAAAGAAGAATATTTTTTTTTTTTTAACAAAAGAAGTTATAACCTGAGAAATCAACAAGATTCATTCATAACAATGGTGAATCAGTATTTTGTGTTGCCTCCCCGAGCTTTGATCACAGCATTCATTTGATTTGGTATTGACTGGATCAAAGTAACCACAATTTCTTGGGGCAACCTCTCCAATTCTTCGGTGAGGTATTCTGCCTCGAACACTTCGTCTGAGTTGGTCCCACAGATTTTCAATCGGATTGAGGTCGGCACTAAGTGAGGGCTAGTCCAAATTGTCAATATTCTCCTCACCGAAGAACTCCCGAACACAGTTTGCCACATGTGGGCGAGCATTGTCGTGCATGAGGAGGAACTGTTCGCCCATAATTTGATCGAGAAGAACCACATGGGTCTGAAAGACTTCAAGAAGCTAGAATTTAAACAAAGAGAACTTCAACTGAACCCAAACTCTCCAGAGAACATAGGGAAAGGAGACTCAGATTCGCCATAGAACACGTGGATTGGACACCCGAGCAATGGCGCTCTGTTCTCTTCACTGATGAATGCCGGTTGTGTTTGTTTGGTAATGACAGAAAGAAAAGAGTCCATCGAAGAGCGGGAGAAAGGTATGCTGAGTAATGCATCACAGAAACTGTCAGTTTCGGCGGTGGTTCCTGTATGGTGTGGGGTGGAATTTCAACTGAAAGAAAGACTGAATTGGTTTTCATCACATGCGGTGTGGGAGGTGGCCTGAACAGTCAGCGATACATTGATAAGATCCTGCAGGCCCATGTGGTTCTTTTCGATCAAATTATGGGCCACCAGTTCCTCCACATGCACGACAATGCCCGCCCACATGCGGCTAACTGTGTACGGGAGTTCTTGGGTGAGGAGGATATTGACAATTTGGACTGGCCCTCTCTTAGTCTCGGCAAAAACCCGATCCAGGATCTATGGGACCAACTCAAACGAAGTTACTGTCGCAGTTCTCAAGACTGTAGCAGAGCTCAAGATCGCCCTCACCGAGGAACGGGAGAGGTCGCCCCAAGAAATTGTGGTTACTTTGATCCACTCAATACCAAATCGAATGAATGCTGTGTGATTAAAAGCTCGGGGAGGCAACACAAAATACTGATTCACCATTGTTATGAATAAATCTTGTTGATTTCTCAGGTTATAACGTCTTTTGTTAAAAAAAATCATGTTTTTCTTTTTTTTGACATCCTGTAGTAAAATTTAATTTTGACGGCTTCTGGTAAGTTTTTTTTTAACAATCAATTTTTTATGATATTGTAGAAAACAAAATTTACAACATTTTGAGATATCATACGACTCGATAGAAATAGTAATTTCGAAGATATCGCAGATTTGGTGGAGGAAAAAGTTTGATTAGCTTTTTCTGCTCTCAAGTGTAGTTTTGATTTACTATGGATACTAATTTTAACCTACTAACTGATTGGGGGTTTTGGGGGGGGGGGGGGGGCGATGAAAGGGATAATTTTCGCAGAGGGGGCAATATGCTACAAAAGGTTGAGAACCACTGATCTAAAGGGAACACTTAATGTTGACCTAGAAAAGTTTCTTAGATGACCCTCTCAAGGTGGTGTTAACCTGTGAGTACTCGTCTTAAAAATCCTAACGTCTGTAGACGCGTGATGAAAAAAAATCTCACACCTGGTTTTGCTTTGTATTTCGTTCTGCTTGAAGAGTTATGTAATATTTTTAAGATACATTAAGTTGACAAATGTATTTAAACTACAATATTTAAAGTAATTTTTGCGTTTATAGAAGGACATCTTGTAAGTAGGTGGAGGTATACTCGCTTGTTTTATTTTGTTTTTCATTATTTTAGTATATTTTTCACCTGATGGAATAATTTTTCAATGAACTGTTTCAGATGGTAGTAGCAATAAGATCTCTATTGACGTCAAAAATAATTACACGAAAAGGAAAAAGAAAATACCAGATGACGTCAATATTGAATATCATGATATCGAAAATAAACACGATTTTGGCACAAATTCTAATGATACAGTTGAAAAACCTTTTAATTTGGATAAATTAAAGACAAGGAAAACAAAAAATAATAACAGAAATCTCACTAAAGAGTCAGAGAACGAAATACGCGACAATGTGACAATTCCTGATCGAAACCTTAAATCTAAATTGGAGATCAAAATGTTACGTGCAACAATAAAATACTTTACAGAAATATGCATGGCCTTTGAGGAACATTTGCCTGACAAGATTTCCATCCGAATAAACAAATATATTGATACATTGCTAGAGATTGTCAACATATTCATGCCAACCAAATTCAACATACCTATGGATTTTGAGGAGTCAACTGAATTGAATGTTTTCACAATGAAATTTGAGAGCAAAGCAAAAATAAAAGACGTGTACCTAGAAGGCATGCAGACACTTCAGAGAGATACCTCCCAGAAAAGTTTTTTTCGTTTGAAAAAGGGACAAGTGGTCAGGTTCAGAGTGCATGTCTTTGTGCTCAGTGCAGAGCTCAAAATTAATAGCTATTTGCTCAAGATTGGTGGCATTTCTTTGGGTGAAGGATCCATCCATATAATTATACACCAAATGGCCTTAACCTTTAACCTCGATTTTAACATAGCAAATCGGACATGCGAGGATTTTTTGAAAAGTTACATCAAACTAACTGAGTTGAAAGATGTCCAATTTGAAGTGAAGGGAGGCTCAGCAATAGGCAACAGAATGAAAAAAGAAATATTGCGGTTTCTAAATTTTCTTGTAATGAAAATTGTGAAATTGACGAGGAATTATATTGAAGAGACAGTCCAGGAGTTCATAGATGACGTTGTGAAAGACATTAATCCTTATTGTTAATCAGGAAATAAAATAGAATACAAGCTCAAAAAAGATTTCAAAGGTCAATATTTTGAGTGCATGACTAGCATCAGGGCACGATTAGCTCAGTGTTTACATACTCGCTTACCATGTGAAATCAACCGGACCACTTGGCGGCCCCAATAGTGGCAAGTTTTAATTTCAAAACAATCTTGTTGGGTAGTGGATGAAAACTCATGATGTTTAATATAAAAAAATGAATGTAATAAAAAAGGATTAAATTTAAGATAAGCTAGTGCTCCGCAAGTACTCTTTGATTGGTTGAAACTCCGACTTGATGGAGGGTTTGGCTTATCTTAGATTTACTCTTGTTCACATTTGGATCTTTGGGGCCACATATGTTAGCTGTTTTAGTGAAAATTGATGATGTTTCTTGTAATGTTATAAAAAGTATACTAATACTAGTAATTCATTTTGAAATTTTGAACTGAATATATTGAAACATTAAAGTGATCTACTAGCTAATTGAAATTTATATTGTTTAATTAGCCTGACTCAAGTAATACGTCTCTAGAAAATTACTGTGTAGATTTCAAGAGGCTGCTGTGATGAGCACAGTACCACGTCTTTCAGACTTGGAAGGGATAATATTTTATATCATGTACCTAATAATTAATACCCATGTTCAAATAAACTCATTATTTTTCAATTACATTTACATGGTATGGGTAAAATTATGGTATCAATTCTTTTCAAAATATACATGAAAGTTTTAATATCCTCGAAACTTGCTCTCTTCTAACTTTAATCAAAATAGCCTGTTCATGAAACCTTGAGGTGTATCTTAAAACACACTTAATTAATTGGCAGTCATATACTATTTGAAATACATTCGAAATGAAAAGCATCAATAATATTGTAAACAATGTGTAGATACATACTCTTATTATCTAGTTCTACGAAATCATGGATTTGTTCTATCCATCTCTATAGCCTTGATCCGTGACGCTCATACTCGTACGTGAAAACCATGTTAGAAATTAACAAATAAGTTTTTTTAAAGTTTTAAAAGTTATCATATTTGTGTTAATCACTTTCGTGATAACACAACTACTCAAACTCGCTTACTAAATCTATGCTGAAACCGGTACTTGAACCACCGACCTCCAGGTTACAAGTCCGCCGCCTTATCGATCAAGCTACTGAGGTCGGAAATTAACAAATATGTTAGAAATAAGCAACACAGATCATACATTTGTCAATATAAAATTTATTAAATGTTTAAAATAATTATAAATATGGTTGTAGAATAGACTATGTTAATGATGAATGTAACAAGTATAATATCGAATAATATATGAAATACACCTTAATAATAACGGATGAGAAATTACTAACATAATAATATTGTGAATAAAAAATTTACTTTTTAATATTTTATTATTGTAAAAGAAAGTTTGTACTCGGTTTTTTCCTTCAAATATTGTAGTGCACCAAAAATCAGAGATTTTTTCTGTAATAAGTATGACATTCCGACCCTACCCAGGGTGAGTGAGGTTAATGTGGGTAGCTGGTGTGATTCCCAGCGAGTGGAGGGTAAAACCCCCGTCCTGACTACTTCAAAATAATTGTAAGGGTTTCACTGAAAACCCTGCAACCAGGTCAGATAATAATAATTATAAAAAGTTTGACGATATTTACATATTAAATCATTATACAAGATTTTATTTATATTATAATTGAGAAGAAATATATATAGGAATAAAATACGTTCATAAATTATTTACAAATGTTTTCTTTTCTTATAATTTTACAGCAACCATATTCTACCAACGTAATAATTTAATTTTTTTTTTTTAATGACCCGACTGCGCCAACTACAACAATTTCGATTTCAAAGAATCATCACCACCCTCAATCAAACTCAATTTTCTTTTATTTTATACATAGAAAAAATTGGTATTAAATTTTATTGTTTTGAATTTACTTAATAAATTTTGGTAGAAAATGTTTCATAATTATAATTTTTTTAATTGCAGAAATGAAAAAATCTAAAAAAAATATCAGTTACAACATTATTTCTGCACTAACTTTGCAGAACCAATGTAACAATATAACTATGTACATTCGAACCTGGATATAAAAGAGGAAAAAAAATTGGTCCCGTGAGTTCTCTTGTATCCAGGTTTGACTATAATTGCAAGCTTTTGAGAAATTGGTTGTCAAATAATTCTGTGTTTCTTAGGTATAAAGTTCAGCAAATTTGTACCCATGTATGAATTCTATTTAAAAACTTATAAATAAAACTACAACTTAAGTTGTGAATATGTTTTAAAAAAGCTCAGGTACATCAAGTTTGCAAATAAATAAAAACCTATTTCTATAAATTACAAAGTTACGTGTACAATTAGTATAACAAATTTCAAGGTTTTTCTAACCCTCTACAAAAAAACTACAGTTTTGAAGGAGCATATGAAACACTTATGAGGAGTTATGAGTACAATCTAAATAACCTACGTAAAACGGCATGAAATTTAATAAAATATCTAGCCTCGGCTTTCGAACCCACAACCTATTGGGTCAAGATCGGTGCAGTTTAATTATCGTCTTAAATTTTGAGCTTTATGTTCTTGAGCTTGAAATACTTTCTTTTGCTCACTTGAGCATCTCCAGATTTCGGAAGAAGGGGAGCACGGACACAGCATCCTTGGTTTTATGGAGGAAGAGTCGTGCAGTCTCCGAGTTGCTTACGATGAGCCATCCGATAAACACGTAGAACAAAGCTCCCATCAGTTTGTGCAAGACGTACATGCTGAAATGAGCAAACAAAATTATGAAAAAGTCTGATGATATTCTTGGGGAATAGGAAGATCGTATTTCCTGAAAAACAAAATGTTTTCGATGTTGATAAACGTTTAAAATTTAAACATCAATTTCATAAGTTATGTTCAGTACCTATATTTTTTGGCGATTTGACCCAGCCGAGATTAAAACAACGTCATTGAGCGTTATTGTTTTCTGGCCTTACAAGGCTGGTATTGCATAGGTATGTGTCATGTCCTCCAGCGAAACAAAATAAAGCACTACTATAAATTAAAATTAAAGGAACAAGGGGCCGCATTATAAAACCGGATAAAATATTATAAAATAAGGTGGATCCTCCCTCAAATTGGAGTTTCAACCAATCATAGCTCATCCTAGTCCGACTTGTGGGATAGGTTAGCTTATTTCCGTCCCGGTAGCTCAGTGGCGTCTAGGCATCTGACTGGTAATCCAGATGTTGCGGATTCAAAACCCAACCGAGACATGACAAAGGATCCTCCTATTTGGGATCTTGATCAGATAATTATGCGTCTTGGGCTTACTGCTGTAATAATGGGACTCATTAGTCCTAACCGGGCAGTAGAATATCAGTATAACAGAACAGTATAAACAGAAAAGTGAGAAGTTGTATCCCCCCAAAAACACCACTTCGTGGTTAAAAAAAGAAGAACGCCTCACTCAAAAGAATGATTATAATTAGCTAAAAATAAATGATATCAAATTGAGAACACCTTACCACCTTTCTTTGTATATCTCTGCACTCCTCTCTGAATTTATTCCTCTTATGTTTATCTTTCTTTATCCTTTCTAGGGGTCATCCCAAACTTGATTTCTCTTTAAATTTACTTGTTGCACGGCAATAAAAAATGGCGGTCGCGGTGTAATTTTCTCGATTCAAATAAAATAAGTTCAGAAAAATCATACTCCGACCGCCATTTTTTATTGCCGTGCAACAAGTAAATTTAAAGAGAAATCAAGTTTGGGATGACCCCTAGAAAGGATAAAGAAAGATAAACATAAGAGGAATAAATTCAGAGAGGAGTGCAGAGATATACAAAGAAAGGTGGTAAGGTGTTCTCAATTTGATATCATTTATTTTTAGCTAATTATAATCATTCTTTTGAGTGAGGCGTTCTTCTTTTTTTAACCACGAAGTGGTGTTTTTGGGGGGATATCAGGTTCTTTTTGTACGAAAATATAGGTTCATAACTACTGAAAAATTATGAATAACAAAAGTAAATAAGCTGGGAAAATGTGAATGTACCAAGTTGTCTTTTTTTTAAGATATAGTTTTAGCAGTACGTATTTAATTTTTCTAAGGTCAATATGTATTTGGATCACAGATTTGGCCCCCTGAGTCCCTTAAGTGAGTAAATAATATATAAATTTGCAATGCAAGACCTTTTGATTCTATACTCAACATGATTAGGTTTATCTTTCAATGCTAAATAGACCTCGGAGCCTCCTATGAGGGACACTAAAACACCTGGATTTACAAATGCCAAAGAAATTAATTTGTAATCACCTTATCAAGGTGAGGTAATGAGTTCTCTCCCGTTGACCTTTTCTTACCCGAATTCTCTCCAGCTTGTTGCAGGGGTCACCACGAGTATCTCTCCCGGAAATATGACCATGCTTTTTTACATTAGGTATTTAAGAAAATGAAAACTATAAAATTATCATTTTTATACAAGAATCGGCCTTTTATAAGGAAATCTTTTAAATCTCTAACTAATGAAAGGCAATGCCTTCAGTGTCTAGTAGAGTTAGGTAAAATACATAGAAGGCCATGCCTCAGGAATATAGTAGGGTTAGGGATAATACATAGAAGGCAATGCCTCGGGTTTATAGTAGGTTTAGGTAAATACATATATAGGCCATGCCTTGGGTTTATCATAGGGTTAGGAAAAATACATAGAAGGCCATGCCTCAGGTCTATATCAATGATTCCTAGGTGTTTCGATTATAATTTTTATGCTAGGCCTAAACTATGTATAGGTATAAAATCAGGTAAAAATGCAAGCGACGCGACGGGATACAATTTGGTGTTGATAAAACCATGAGCGGGAGAGAACTCGGAGGTGACGTCCCTTATCAATACCTCACGAGGTATGAGTGTACCCCGGACATAATGGACAGAAAAAAAAAACTTCCCTGATGGGGATCATCATGCGTGCAAGCCTAGTATGCAGAGTATGCTACCCACTTGGCCAAAGTCACTACTTTGTCACAACTTTGAGTGAGTAGCATCGACATTATGAGAGCTAATTCATCATATTTTATCTCCATCCAACCATGATTGTCAAAAATCAATCTCGTAATGCCGCCACAAGTCATTGCCCAATTCTGCAACTACTAAAATTTTCCTCGCGAGGGTAATGGGATCGTCATGAAGATCAAATATAAAGATCCGAAAAACAAAACAACGTTAAGCCCAAATTGAAAATATAGAGCTAAAATTTTTTGTCCCCGCCAGGATTCGAACCCATGCTGACTGGGTGGCAGGTCGAGCATGCTACCAATAGACAAAGTTATCTTCTAAAGAAACGGACGCAAAATGAACTAAATTAATACTTGGAAACTTAAACATTAAAATTTTGCAGAGAGAGAGCGAGGTCATCTCGAAAAATACATACTGGCCAAGATCTAACCACTAAGCTAAGGATTCGAAGGTACCTACCCGCCAAACAGAAGTACCTACATAAATTGAAAGAAAAGCGCGGGGCCCCCTATTACTATCTACTTCTCGAATCAACCACATAGACTAGCGGATTACTTACTCCAATTGCGGATTTGGTAGATGCCAAGTTTCCCGCAGTTTTAGGGACCCCGCGTTTCGGGCAACTTACACAAATTATAAGAGTTTTTGAATGGCCTTCAAGTCGGTTTTTCTGGATTTTAATATTTAATAAAATCATAGCCAGTTGAGCAAAATATTAAAAGGAAAACCACGGGGCCCCACTTAAAATCGACTACGTATATGTATAAAAATAGGTAGATCTCTATGCCTATTGCCTGCGGCTCTTTATATAATATATAAATATTATATAATTACTCGTATTTGAAAAGAATAACACTGACGGACGTGATTATCGCCTTCGGTAATCTCTGCCATCAAACCCATAAAGTGTCTTCTGAGTGCTCATGATCGGCTTTATCGACATCTTAACACGTTCGTTACCAAGCCAATTTTTTCAAGTTTTACGTAGGGACCGGGCGGTAAAGTCGCTGTTGCAATGTTGCATCCTGGGGACCAAAACTTTTTTGTTGTTGCATATTTGGCATCGTATTTGTACAAGAATCGATCCTATATTTGATATTCAACCCTGAATATCAAAGTCCCTAATCCCAGATTCAGAAATAATGATACCACTTTTCTAAATATACCTAATACCAAATACATTTCATCATTAGACACAGCAACAAAAAACTTCAATAAGATCTACAATAAATTAGACATAGACATAAGTATGAACCTGACACAAGTAAATAAAATACTTAGAATTAATAATTAAGTCAGTTTATCCCTTGCTTTACTTTCAATATTCTACTATTTCTATTGCTTCTTCTATGTTATGTTTATCCTGTAATATGTATTATTATCAAACCTATGTAAACTATCTCAATTATGGGATTTTAAATAAATAAATAAATAAATAAATAAATAAATAAATAAAACAACCTACCTCAAAAAGGCCATATATGGATGTCCGGTCCCTCGTTAAAATTTTGATAACAGCCACATGTGTGTTTTCGGTCCCAGAGAAAAACACAAAAACATCCACATATGGCCGTTCGGTAACGAACGTGTTAAAAAATTGTGTTCATTATAGTCGCCTGCGACGCTTTTAATGTTTTTTTCAAGATATTTTTTTGTATCTATTTTCCGAGTACTTTACCCCATAACTTTGAAAAAATTTCGCCTGCGGCGCCGTCAAATTTACTTATTTTATTTATTTATTTATTTTATTTATTTATTTATTACACGGGACCAGCCCAAAATACAAGTGACAATGTACAACAAATAACAGTTTACAAATAAATATTTTGAAATAAGGGGATATCAAAAATCAAAAATGATACAGTAATAAAGAATATATATATTATGTCTTCTTATCATGATGTTTTTAATTGTTTTTCAAGACGTGCAATTCTAGTATGTACCATTAAAAGAAAAAAAGTCTTTGGGCATTTTCGAAATGCATTTTGAAAACGTCGTTTTGGATACTATTATGGACTAGTGCCCAAAACACTTGGCTTCAGTTTCAAGGTTCTAAAAATAGTATTTTAGAAAGAAACTCAGTACAATTTTGGGGCCCCGCGCCTTGAAAATGCCAAGGGCCCCGCGCAGCCTTAATCCGGCACTGCCGCCAAAGAAAATGAAAAGGCCACCAGGTGCCACCCAGTGGACGGGATGAAGGAATAAAATCAATAAATTTGGTATCTGCTCATCAAGATCTTTCATTTGATACCACTTAAGATTAGTATTATCCTTCTATTCCCGATTTGGGCTCCCAAAACCCGAGGCCGCCCAAATGGGCCGCCCGCTTATAATTTATAATTTTTTTTTGGTCCGGGCTCATCTCCATTATACCTTGATCACTTTAGACACCTCACTTAATCTTCAGTGCCAAGTTAAAGACACGAAGTCGGGTCTCAAAGGATCCGTATGAAAAAAAACAGAAAAAAAAAAAAAAATTATGAATCTTTTCATGTCTTTCACGATTGTTGGGGGGTCTCGAAAATAGGGTTCCCGGTGGCCTAGGAAGTCAAACAAAGAGTCAAATCAACTTATTTTTCAACGTAGAGCCCATTTCTGCAATAAAAATTGCGATTTTTGAAATTCATGTTGCACTTTTCGCTGGCTGAAAATACATGGAATGCATGGGAACTATGTTTTCCGTAACCTTACACTCTGCCGGGCTGTCTCTTTCTTTGTACAGGCGTTCTTCACACCTCGGCCGAGGTGTTTGATTAGATGTACATGAATATCAGAACATATACCTGGACAGCTGTTTCGAGCTTATTTGCTCTCATCAGCAGGTAATAGTTCTGAATAATCATGCCATCAACTAACCTCTCTATTTTAATCAGTATAAACAGAAAAGTGAGATCCTGTTTTATAATTCGACTCAAAAATGATGTTTTGTTCGGAACTCACACTTTCAGAATGCGCCGACTTCGGGGCAGCGTCTTCGGGTCCTCTTTCATACAGTAGTGGCGCGCGCCCAGGATGCAGTTGCGCATGTACGGGATCTGGTCCACCTTCTCAAACTCGAGGGAGAAAGTCTTCTTGTCGTAGGGGGAGAGGGACTCGCGGAGGCTCACCAGTTTGGTGTTCTTGAAGAGCCACTCCCGCATAGTGAAGTACTGGAGCACCTCCAGACCTTGAGAGATCTTAGCCTGCACCCGGAGCATGCTGGAACGGGAAGGGTCATCATCATTTTATTGTTTTAGAGAGAGAGAGAAAGTAAAATTTATTTACAAACAACTGACATCACTATCGATGCTTGCCATAGGACACAGTACTGTTCTTAATTGTGTTTTGAAGTAGACAATGACAATGGTTATATTTCAGGATGGTTTGTATAGGTGGTTATGAATTATGCGACAAGAACCGCGAAACATACACCCAACTTGTTAACATACATACATGTATGTTAACGTATGTATGTTAACAAGTTGGGTGTACTAAAAGTAGTCTTAAATCTAGGGTTGAGTAAAATAAATATTGCTAGCACCGATTCTCGTAGGATTACCTCATTTAAGCAACGTCCAGCCAGCGAGGTGAAGACTTTGTGATGCTGGCATTCCGCCCCAACCCAGGCAAGGTGAGGTTAATGTGGGTAGCAGGTTAGTGAGTTTCCAGCCAGACTTGATTGATAGGGTGGCGGACTTGTAACCTACAGGTCGGTGGTTCGAGTCCGAAGTTTAGCAAAGATTTAGTAAGTTAATTTGAATACATAATTGAGAAATCACGAAAGTGATTAACACAAATACCTGTATAATAAATAACTACTTTTTCTCGCGGGTGTGAGGCACCTCCGAAAGGGCGTTTTTTATTATTATTTTTCTCACAATCTTTTCTGTCCAAAGAGCAGCAGAAGACCATCGATAATGTAGGCCGGGAGCCAGTGCGTGAAGATGATGCAGAGCTGGTGAGTGAACTTGTTGGTCCGGATGGTGCCGTCAGGGTACCAGAGCATGAGGGAGAAGGGGTTCTCGTAGCCCAGACGCTTCCCCTTGTCCAGAACCTCCCGCCACGTGATGGGTTTCATGCCGCACTGGGTCAGGTTGAACACGGGGATGTCCGTCGACGGGTCTTTTCTGAGAAGGGAAGTGGTTGGGTGGAATAATTGAAAAGTCTGCCACAGTAAATAAAACCAAAAAAGCAACAAAAAAAAATCTGTCCCTGTAGCTCAGTGGTAAAGGCGGCACTCTGCCCACAGGTTCCAGAGGTCGTGGGTTCGGAACCCAGCCGGGACATGACAAGTTATCCTCCCATTTGGGATTTTTACCACATAATAATATGTCTTGGGCTTATTTCTGCAATAATAGGACTTTAATAGTCCTTATCGGGCAGTATAAATAAGGCGATATTATTATTATTATTGCTTTTTTCTTTCAATATCTATACTATAAAACTCAAATCTGCGTCCATCCATTTATGAGGGGTTGTCTGTTAACAATACCATAGCCCAAACGGTAACACTATCTATGGGCATTTACAGAATAATCAACCTCCTCCGTTTTTAGTCTGAAAAATAGCAGCCCCCCCCCCCAAATCACCGTTTTTTAAGCCATTAAATTTAACAGTAGGTACGGGCTTTTTCAAATCCATAATATAGTGACTAGTGTCCCAGCATAAAATATTTCTCTCTATATCTCCCTCACCGTATTTCAGTCGCTTCAGTTCACTTCTATTACGATATGTAAGTGTTTGCGTGTTGATTCAGTCGAGTTGTTTTGCGAAGTACGGGCAAACAGCTAGTATACCTATATTATCATGCACTCATTCAATTCCTATCACCACGTTTAACAAGGGTATATTTCTGATGAACCAAAGTTGCTGGTTCATCTGATGAACCAAAGCTGGTTTGTGAGTTTCCATCGAATGGAGGGTAACACCCACATCGTTATGTGACCATACAGTTGAAAATGATATAACTTAAAAAAAATTGATACCTCCAAACATCATCACTGACAAATAAAAAAATCTCACCGATTCCTCTCCGTAATCCCCACTTTGTATCCAATAACAATGAGTCCATTGATAGCCATGTCCACAGGAATAACCTCTGCGTGGTAGTCTCCATTGCAGAGCATGGTCCGGATAACGCCCTTGGATCCGGCCACTAGAATGCCAGTCGGTCCGTTCAGGTTGTCTACCCATCCGGCTAGCGGCTCCCTCCAGGCTGGGGTCACTGGAACATAAGGGTCAATTTGAGATTTGAGTAAAAGTTGGAGGATCTTTTTTTTTGTTCAGAGGAATTAGATGGACAGGAGATTTTAAAGCTTGGAAGAGCTTTCTCTACAAAGAGGAGAAACCTTGAAGAATTAAAAAAAAAATATTTACCCAAGCGCTACCCACAAAAATTGTGAATAGGCCTTGTGCTTCACCACAAATAAAAATCATACATACATCCATTTATTTATTTTTAAAAGATATTCCTGAGGTAGGTAACTAATAGGTAATTATTTTATTTCTAATCAACTGTAGGAGGCAATAAAAAAGAAAATAAAACACAGGTAATTAAAATTTATAGTAAAAAATTAAGTGATTTTCATGTCGTGAGTTCTTCAATTTATACTTTTTTTCTTGTTTCTTCTTCGAAAGGATGATTTTTTCCTTTTTTAATTTTATCCTAAATTTTCAACACAATACCAATAAATTATTTTACCTATGGAAGGTCTAGCAATGCACACAGGTAGAGCAGGGTACTCTTTAGCCACCAGAGTCTCAGCTAGACGTTTGGTATAGGTGTAGGTATTGGGGTGAGGGTGGATCAGCCTGAAACGAGAAGAAAAAATAAATCAGTCAAAAATGAATCAAACACCTCGGCCGAGGTGTGAAGAACGCCTATACAAAGAAAGGGACAGCCCGGCAGAGTGTAAGGTTACGGAAAACATAGTTCCCATGCATTTCATGTACTTTCAGCCAGCGAAAAGTTCAACATGAATTTCAAAAAATGCGATTTGCAGAAATGGGCTCTACGTTGAAAAATAAGTTGATTTGACTCTTTGTTTGACTTCCTAGGACAACGGGAACCCTATTTTCGAGACCCCCCAACAATCGTGAAAGACATGAAAAGATTCATAATTTTTTTTTTTTTTTTTTACTTTTTTTCATACGGATCCTTTGAGACCCGACTTCGTGTCCTTAACTTGGTATTGAAGATTAAGTGAGGTGTCTAAAGTGATCAAGATATAACGACAATGAGCCCAGACCAAAAAAAAATTCTAAAATATAAGCGGGCGGCCCATTTGGGGGACCCCGGGTTTTGAGAGCCAAAATCGGGTAATTGAAAGACAAATGTAAGCTTAAGGGTTATCAAATGAAAGGTCTTGATGGGCTGATACCGAATTTATTCATTTTATACGTTCATCCGGTCCACTGGATGGCACCTGGTGGCCTTTTCATTTTCTTTGGCGCGTAGGTACCTTTGAATCCTTAGTGAGTGGTCAGATCTTGGCCAGTATGTATTTTTCGAGATGACCTCGCTCTCTCTGTGCAAAATTTTAATATTTAAGTTTCCGAGTACTATTTTAGTTAGTTCATTTTCTGTCCTCGCTTCTTCAGAAGACAACTTTGTCTAGTGGTAGCATGATCGACTTGTAACCTAGGTAACACTGGTTCGAATCCTGGCGGGGACGAAATTTTTTAGCTCTATTTTTTCAATTTGGGATTAACATTGTTCTGTTTTCCGCTCTTTATATTTTTGAGCTTGATGACGACCCTATTACCGTCGCGAGGAAAATAGCAGTAGTTGTAGAATTGGGCAATGACCTGTGCCGGCATTACGATATTGATTTTGGACAATCATGGTTAGATGGAGATAAAATATGATGAATTAGCTCTCTTAGTGTCGATGTTACTCACTAAAAGTTGTGACAATGTAGTGACCTTGCCCAAGTGGGTAGTGTACTAGGCTTGCACTAACGGTGACTTGGGTTCGATCCCCATTAGGGTAGTTTTTTTTCCCTGTCCATGGATGTCTGGGGTACACTTACACCTCGTGAGGTCTTGATAAGGGGACTGCAAATTTCTTCGGCATTTGTAAATCTATGTCTTTTAGTGTCCCTCATGAGAGGCTCCAAGGTCTATTTAGCATTGAAAGATAAATCTAATCATGTGGAGTATAGAATCAAAAGGTCTTCATAGGCTGATTACAAATTTATATATTTTTATTGGTTCCTTTGGTCTACCGGTTGGTCCCTTTGTGGGCTCCTTTGGCCAACTTGGACCAATCAAGAATAATCTAATCACGTGGGGTATCAAATCAAAGGTCTTAACCCTTTAACAACCAATGTAAACTGTAGTTTACATCGAAGTTTACTCGTTGATTTTGGAGGTGCCAGGCATCATATCGATGCCGCAACCTAGCGGATTTATTTCTCAACATGTTCTGAGCACGTTCCGCATAATTTCAGTGATTTTGAGACGGAAAACAGGTGGCTGTACAATTTTGTCGAAAACAGTGAATTTAACTAAAGTTTTGGATGCCTTTTTGGTAACCAAGTGGTTTTGTATTTTTTTAAAGGTAAGTTTATCTTGTTTTCTTTTGATTTGCTATGAATAAGACAGTTTTCCTTTTTTAGTTTGGTGGCAATCGTCAATCTAGGAATGTAACCTGGAGTTTACAGTGGTAACGAAAGGTATGATAAGTTGAAAAAAATTGATGTAAATTCTTTACATGTTTCAGTCCATTATTTGCATCAGTTCAATTTTTAGGCACTACCAGCCAATATCTAGTTGTAGAACGTTTAAATTTACCGCATAGATATCAAAAATAGAAAGTGGTACCTTCGATTGGTCTATTATGTCATTGGAGTGGCAATAGTTAACTCCTGGATCATCTATAGAGAGGACTGTAGACAGCTGGGGGTAAAAGCATTAATTACCATTGCTCCGATTTCAATCTTCAATCGCAAAATCTCTCATTTCTAGGCCTCAGCCTAGGAGAAGAGGCCGCCCATCTCTTGCAGAACCTGTACAGTTCTATCAGTTCACGACCGACGCGTCGCGACGCTTGGCTGCTGAAGAGCAGCGATTGGATCAAGTCGCCCATTGGCCAAGGTATGGGCCTAAGAAGAGATGCAAGGTGTGCACAGTTGGAGTAACTACCGTTATTTGTGAGAAGTGTGATCTCAACTTTTGCTTCACAAAGAACAAAAACTGTTTCGTTGAGTACCACCGACGTTAGAAGTGACGATTTGAATTTCATTTTTACAAAAATATTGACATTATTATTAGTTAATTCTTGTACCTTTCGTTACCATTGTAAACCACAGTTTACATTTTTCGACCCCACCCCCAAATTGACTTTTTCACCATTTTTTTAAAAAAAACCTATTTTTGAATGATAAATAAAGAAAAAAATGTACTTAAAAAAAATCCTGTATCGTTCTTTCATAATTCGGTAATTAAAGGGTTAATGGGCTGATTGCAAATTTATAAATTTTTGGTTCATCCGGTCCACCAGGTGACCCCCTTGTGGGAAACTTAGGCGAGTTAAGAATAATCGAATGATGTGGGGTTCCAAATGAAAGGTCTTGATGTGTTTATTGCAAATGTGTATAATATTAACCTACCCAGCCCGGCTGGAGGCTCACTCAGGGGGCCGAATTGGGGATCAAAATATAAATTGACCGTGGCAAAATTAAATACCTACTGGTAAACTATATCTTAAAAAAAAACAACAAAAATTGGAATGTAAGCCAACTTTGTACATTCACATTTTTCCAGCTTATTTACTTTTGTTATTCATAATGTTTTAGTAGTGTATGAACCTATATTTTCGTACAAAAAGAACTGATATCCCCCCAAAAACACCACTTCGTGGTTCAAAAAGGAAGAACGCCCCACTAGAATGAGTATAATTAGCTAAAAATAAATGATATCAAATTGAGAACACCTTTACCTCCTCTCATTTTATTTCTCTACACTACTCTCTGAATTTATTCCTCTTATGTTTTTCTTTGTCCTTTCTAGGGGTCATCCCAAACTTGATTTCTTTTTAAATTTACTTGTTGAACGGCAATAAAAAATGGCGGTCGCGGTGTAATTTTCTCGATTCAAATCAAACAAGTTCAGAAAAATCATACTCCGACCGCCAGTTTTTATTGCCGTTCAACAAGTAAATTTAAAAAGAAATCAAGTTTGGGATGACCCCTAGAAAGTTCATATAATTTTACTGTGGTAGTTTTGTTCAATTTGTTTTATAAACAGCACATTGCATATACAACGAATTTTCGGGCGTACATAAAAAATCCATTCCTACAAATGTAAATCTATAACATTGCTAGACAATACATGCTGAACATCAATGTTTAGTCAATAAATTATCATTTCTCGAGAAAGAAGAAGTAGTACCAGAAAAAGATGAAGAAAGAAAAATGAGAACAAAAATCATTATTAATTTTCCTGTTTTTTTTTTTTTTTTTGGTTTTCTTCAAAGTGGCAGGGTTCTCACATGTGAGCTCTTCCACTCACAACCTGTTAATAATCTTGGAAAGCAGTAGTCACTGTGGCAGAGCGAGTTAGCGCGCTAGGCATTGCACACATGGTGACCTGGGTTCGATTCCCAGCGGGGGAGGATTTTTTCTGCTCTGTACTTGGATGTTCGGGGTCCACTCATACCTCGTGAGGAAAAATGAGTAGCTGCTTTAATGTGAAGCAGCGACCAGTGGCAGAATCTTAGGCAAAAAAATAATACAAGATATTGTAAATTAAAGTGGTAAAGTCCTATGATTCTGCGCTACCCACTAAAATTGTGACATAAAAATTAAAGTGGTAAAGTCCTATGATTCTGCGCTACCCACTAAAATTGTGACATAAAAACACAAAGAAAAAGCATTATTATTATAATCTTGGAAAGCAAACTGATTTACTTGGGTGTAATGGTGTCCATGGCCTCCACATTGAGCCAGCTGGCGAGGTTGATGATGTTCTCAGGGTCCTCGGGAGAGGGGTAGACCTTCTCCTCCATCACCTTGAGGTCACAGTGGCAGAAGGCCGTGGAGGAGTGGATGAACGCCTGGAATGAAAAGGAGAGTGGTTGCAAAAAATTATATCTCCGGTCTGAAAAAATCGTTCATAAATGGTCACAATCAAACTTAACACATAGACAACCGGCATGTTTTTAGTAAGTTCTCCCGTGGGACCGGCGATGTTTAGGCTATTCACAGGCGTAGTACATGCGTGTACCACCGGTGGTACACCCGGTCCATTCCGTACAGACACGCGTGTACCACCGCTGGTACACCCGGTCGTCCAAGTGTTAAAAGGTAGGAAAATTCTCTTTCCGATTTACGTAGGATTTACTGGGTAACTTGTCACGAGTTCTACGTAGGTATAAATAAGTGCTCAATTATTTTCACATTTTCCATAATAGGTAGGCGGTCACCTGGTTTCTTTGTTTTCACCTTGCTTCTTCCTAGAATTGACCGACGAGAAATGATGCGTGAGCTTGCAAACAAGAGGCATTCTAGGAATTTTTTTTATTTGGTTGAAAATCTCGGAATGTTGCCATAGCAACGGATAAATAAATAATTAGGTACCTATTGTGCTAGGATAGGTAATCTGGAAAGTTTCCACAGAATAATACGTCTTCGGCTTACTGCTGGAATTCTGGGATTTATTAGTTCAAGTTGGGCAGTATAAAGAAGGCGATATTAAAGTTATCATTTTTGTGTTAATCACTTTGACTTTCGTGATATCACAACTTACTCATACTTCAGCTGCTAAAATTTTACCGATATTGCGACTCGAACTACCGACCTAAAGGTTATCGTTTGAGCTACTGAGGTCGGTATGGCGATATTAATAATCCTCTTATATTATTCGCCCCTGAGAGGATATAAACACCCCACCTTTAGTCAAGGAATCAAGTTTTCAGGAATCAAGTTTTCAGGAATCAAGGAATCAAGTTTTCAACTCACAATCAGCTTCTTCATTCCCTTGGCCAGCTGAATCATCCTCTTCGTGCCCAGTGTGTTCATGCTGACAGCGTCGTGTAGATTGGCCTCCAGTTTCAGGGTGGCCGCTAAATGGAACACCACGGACACCTGAAATAGGCGGAAAGGAAAAGCGTGTGAACTTGTAAAGTAACATTGCAAAAAAAAACTAATCGTTTTATGAATTTTCATACAAAATAGCAAACAATTGGGATCGCTTGGTCCATGCCCTAGCTTGTTCACATTACAAGTCAAGCGCCGTAAAAACATCGAGTACCAATGCTTGGTTTTGTTACTTTTGATTGTGAGAAATCAGCCTTCAGTCATTGGTACTTATCATAATGTGACCAACCAATGAAACATCACGACATAAAATAATTCGTTTTATAATTTTATTATTTATGTAAGCATGTTATTATAATAATTTATGTTGCTTTTAGCAATGTGTAAAATAGCCTTCAGTCTATAAATTTATTACCAAATTATAATGCAATCTATTATTACTCAATAAGAAGGTATTTCTGTTAGGCAGAAATCAATGCATTGAATTTATTTTGAAGTCATTTTCTGTGAAGTAACATTTCAAATACAAATTAATAAATGAAATATTCCTTTCTGTGGTTGAATTTTGGTTCTACAACTTGTACCTACGAGGTACCTACTTCATAGATAATATTTTATCTAATGAGTAGATCCTAGTCACCGAGTGGAGTTGCAGCCACAGTGACCTGGGTGCGATTCCCAGCAGCGCTGAAATTTTATGTTCTGTATTTGCATGTCCGATGTCCAGTGTCTACTCATACCTCAAGAAGAAAATTAGCTATTTGAATGAATAGCTCCCAGTGGCGGATTTAGGAAAAAGAAGATGGATGTTAGAAAATGATGAATTTTGGGAGATTCAAATTGGTAAGCTATATACCACAGTTGTGACATAATTATACAAAGAAAACGACATACATACATAAATACCTGAGTGAATCTCTCTGTATTATTATATTGCTTACCCAGGCACGGAACTAAGAGGGGGGCAATAGGGTAGGGTCGCCCCGGCACACTATAATAGCCATTCTACGGATTCTGACCCGGGCGAAGGACATTCTAGAGCTATAGAATTATTTTAATAATAATAATATTATAATTCAATATCATTACCTGTTCAAAACTGTATACATGTCCCGGTAGCTCAGTGGTCAAAGCGTCGATCTGGTAACCTAAAGGTTGCGGGTTCGAAACCCAGCCGGGACATGACAAGTAATCCTTAAATTTGGGATTTTGACCACATAAAAATGATAACCCTTTAGTGGAAGGTAACCACTAGGCGAGGTTAATGCACAAAGCATTTACTACCACCTAACCCTCAGAGTCTTATTATTATTTGGTCACAAAATCAAATTAATGAGGAAAAAATTATGCACTGGAAGGGATTCGAACCAACGGATCCCTACGCTATCTGGATTACTAGACCAGCCCTTTAACCACTTGACTACCAGTGCACGTAGAGCTTCAACAATAATACGTCTTAGGGTTGCTGCTGGAATGATGGGACTCATTAGTCTTAGTCGGTCAGAATTAAAAATAAGCAAATATTATTATATTATTAGTATTACCTCCTCCTCCAGAGTTTTCCTCGCCTCCGGGACTATTCCCAGCTCCTCCCGGCAGATGTCGCCAAACACCGGGACTATCTTCTGGAATACTTCGGGCCTGTTGTTACGGATCCGGAGAAACATCTGGCAACACAAAAGTTTTATTAATTTATAAACAGCAGGGAGATAATAATGAGATCAACATTAAGGACCGAATTATAAAACAGGATTAGAGTTAACATAAGCTAATTATTTTCAAGTCAGACTTTCAACCAATCACAGCGCACCTATTGTTCACTAAAAGGAAAGATCTGCATTATCTTTCTTGTAATCCAATTTTTGATTCGACCCTTTAACTCTAATTTCAATGATTTTACGAGACCTGTTATATTCAGCGTGCTATTTCTAACTCGTTATAGAAATAATCTTTAGCAGAAGGTAACCACTATAGGTAACTAGGTTATTGCTCGGAGCTCTTTCTTTTCTACCACCTGACTCTCGCGGACTCGTCATTATGTGTTCACATACTCAAAGAAACAATCCAAGCATTAGGTTGGATCTGATCCACAGATCCATGTGCTAGTTTGTTTACACTACAAGTCTAGCGACGTAACCACAGCGACTACCAATGCTTGGTTAGATGAAACACCAACACAGGTGGACATAACTGAGAGCAGTATTTTTGTAACTTATCTCCTGTCTCCAATTGAAATGACGTCACGACTAAATTACTCTTCATGGACGGACTTAACTTTCACGGTTAGGTACACACGTGTCTCATTTTATACATATTTATATACATGATTATATCTACGTACCTATGTATATTTATTATCTGACCTAGTTGCAGGGTTTTCTGTGAAACCCTAACAATTAACAATGCAACGTAATTGAATTGTGACCAGTTCTATTATTTTGGTTTTAACGTCCTGATTGAAATAGATAGTCAGGACAAGGGTTTTACCCTCCATACGCTGAGAATCGTACCATCTACCCACATTAACCTCACCTAGCCTGGGTAGGGCCGGAAACGCCCACTGCACTTGTTTAAAGAGAACAGAAAAGTCTGCCCCAAGCGGCGATTAAACTCGGGATCTCTGGACTACGAGCAGTAGTCTCAACCGTCTGAACCGTCACGCCACGAAGGCTGGGTTACTATGTAGGTATGTTCACAAGTGCCCTACAACAAGTTTACTGTAAAGAGTAAAGCTTCATTCTCATGCAGGAATAAGCAATGGAGAAGTCATAACGTACGAGTATATCTCGTGGGTAATAAATCTGTCCCATAACAAATTATCCAATATGGCTACCGTTATTATAGCTTTAAAAGCGTGTAAGGAGAAAAAATATTTCGTTATTGTTGTGATTTCCTCTGGGTCAAAACTAACAAAGATGGCCGAATTTACGGGACAGCTTTGAGGTTTAACGACTTCTCCATTACTTAGTTCTTTATGTTTATTTTACTCATCTAGCAGCATGTTCCAGCTTCCTGAGGTTCTTGAATTCCAGCTTCCATTACATTCCTTGAATTTTTATTCCATAAATTTACTCTCCATTACACACTAACACACTATACTTTGATTGATTTGTTTTTTATTTTTACATAAAAATTCGGAGTGTACTAAAGTTACTCAGGTAATAAATAACGAGTACAACAATTTTATAACTACAGTAGAACCTCGAGTATCCGGATCCTCGATTATCCGGATTAAAAAAATCCTGATAAAAAAAACACGCTGTTGAATAGGTCATAATATTGTTATAATGTGTATATAACTATAAAATTGAAAAACACCACTTCAATATAATAGAAGAAGATAGATTATAATATTTTTTGTTCTTTTTTGTTGTTGCTATTTTAAAAAAAAAATCGGCTGTGCACTATCTACTAATTGTCTCTTTTTTTTCAATGATATTTATTTACATAGGAGACTTTACAATCAGAGTCCTTGCTCAGTTTTCTTTTTAAAGTACGCCACACAAGGTTGTCGTTCACGCCAGTTTTGAAAAAAAAAAAAAAAAAAAAAAACCTTTGAAAGTTCTCACCGGCAAGTTGAACATCTCCTCCAGGCGAGCTTCAATGGCCTGGCCTCGTTTCGGCCGCATGAGCAGGAAGATCTTCCGGATGCCCGGACAGCTGTAGAGGAGCTTCTCCACCAGAACTTTTCCCATGAACCCGGAACCTCCGGTGATGAAGACGCAGCGGTCATTGTAAAAATCGCCAACTTCGGACCTCTCCTCTGTGAGGGCGCCCATTCTGCTGCCCCACCCGCGTCCCTTTCCTGCAATCAGAGGGTGAGAGTACAATCAGAGGGGTGACACTACAAACAGAGGAGTGACACTACAAACAGAGGAGTGACACTACAAACAGAGGAGTGACAGTACAAACAGAGGAGTGACAGTACAAACAGAGGAGTGACACTACAAACAGAGGAGTGACACTACTAACAGAGGAGTGACACTACAAACAGAGGAGTGACACTACTAACAGAGGAGTGACACTACAAACAGAGGAGTGACACTACAAACAGATGAGTGAAACTACAATCAGATGAGTGACACTACAAACTGAGGAGTGAAACTACAAACTGATAAGTGACACTACAATCAGATGAGTGACACTAAAAAAAAAGAGGAGTGACACTACAATCAGAGATATGACACTGTAATCAGAGGGTTGACACTAGAATCAGAGAGGTATAAAACTACAATGAAAGGGGTTACAATACAATAATAATAACATCGACTTTTTTATACAGCCTGAATAATATTAATGAGTCCCATGGTTACAGCAGTGGGACTCATTAGTCCTGATTCTAGAGTATCATATCTCTGATTCCAACACGTATTATTTTGCGTTCAAAATTCTAAATGGGAGGATAACTTATTGTTATGTATCTGCTGGGTTTCGAACGCACAACTTCTAGATTACTAGACAGAACCTTTCACCACTGAGCTTTGGGACTGACAGTTAGAATGGTGCGGTGACACTACAACCAGAGTGGTGACACTACAATCAAAGGATAGCACTGTAATCAAAAAGTAGCACTAGAATCAAAAGGTAGCACTATAATCAAAGGGCAGCACTAAATAATAATATTGCCTTATTTATACTGCATAACTGCCCCATTAGGATTAATGAGTCCTATCATTACAGACACTAATTACCCTACCAACTATTATCTCTTTAAGGTAGGTTAGTAAAAACACTGATCAAAATAATTGGAATATCAACCATGGTCCAATGATCACAAATTCCTGCCTCGGGTAGCGTCACAGTGTTTTTTTTATGAACTCAATCTGACTTGTTTACTAATAATTCCAAATAGGTAGAACGGTAGGGACAACTTAAATACCGAGCCAAATTGGTAGGACCAAAACACATTCCTAACATAGTTAGACTGGCTTATTCAAAACACCTGTTATTGTCTTGATTAGACCTGATGGTGTCCTTTTTAAAGATCGATGTTCATTTTTTACTTTCCTTATCAAGCAAAACGCTAGTTTTGCAACGCCAAGAAAAACAAAACGAGCGTGCTATACTTACGCTAAACCTAGTTCGTATGTATTTTCCTTTGTAATTTTGACCTTCTTGGACAAAACTTTTTAATTTTTTTTCTTCATATTCGTGTTTTCCTCGTCGAATAGAAGATGACTACTTTTTATTTGACCTTTTTCTGACACCCCTAACCGCTTTTACGAGCACCCCCAAAATTAGTAAAAGATTCATACTTTATTATTTTTTATTTTTTTTTTCCGCATTCGGCTTACCACGGACATATGGTTCAAGTTAAAATTATGAAATTTTGGTTATGAGTTCATAATGCTTGCAGCTCGAGGTTTTCAAAAAATAAACTTCCGCGGTCACTCGGCGGCGCTTTGGCGGTATCGCCTATATCTCGGATACCGCTACCTATATCTCGGATACCGCTAAAGATAGAAAGCTGAAACTTTGTATTCAGGCTCTCTGATACATTTTGAGCTTATTTTATTTTATACATTTTTTATATATTTTTAACTATTTATGAGTTATAACACTTTTTGTTGATTTTTGAAGTTCACCGACCTCTCTTCACGTAATCACATGAATCGCTATTAAGGATTTATTGTATCGAGCTGAAACTTTAAATACATACTCCTGAGTCTTTGCAGATGATTCCTCGTCAGAATAACCATCTTCAAAAAATGTACGGTTTTTGAGATATAAGCTCCTAACGTCACTGGTAGCGCACAATATATTGAGAAGTTTTGAGAGTTTCGGATCGGACCTCAGAGTACCGAAATATATCACTCGTAAATGAAATGGAATGAAGGTGTTGGCTTCCTTCGATCTTTTTTAGGTTCTTTAGTATTGTAATATTAAATTCAAATTTACTTGTAAAAGTTTAGCTTATTATAGCAATGAGGCTTGCAAGCCGAGACTCGGTTGATGTGAGTTCTGTCAATTAAGCCACCATACGGAAATTTCAAATTTGTACATTGATAGCCAAGTATGTAAGTCGACGTTACTTAACAGGATGTGGTCAAAAACTACACAGGAAAATCCAAGTAATGAGGCAATAACCATTGCGAAGCACGGATGAAAGAGCTAAACCCTGAAATTTTCAGTTCAGTTGAACGAAAATTGCAGCTTTTATCGTGATAAGCCATTTCGATCCAAATTTTTGCCTAGCTCGAAGTTACTTAACATAATGTCCAAAAACTATGCAGCAAAGTCCAAGTATTATTTGAACAATCCTGAAAGTTTCAGCTCGATTGGACTACGATTACAACTTTTATCGCGTTACAATCATCCATACATACTTACATAGAAACGGACAAGTGCCGCTTGAGTTAAAGGTTCGTTTCTCTTCGTTCGCAATTAGCTCTCTATAAGACCTTAAAAAATGACCAGGTATTGTTTAATAGGAATAGAAAGAAATAACAGGATGCGAGGTACCTGACAATTTTTTACATTACCACGTATTCATAGAAAAGCAGAGTTTCTAGAAGAAAAGGACTAAACATTCCATTCAAATAGTCAACAAGGGATACCCTTCTTGTCCCACCGAGTACCGACTCCTTCGCGTGTGCGTTATTGTTCTACAGGGTAGAGCAGATAGAATTATTGAAACAATAAAATTAAACGAATTAAATAAACGAGCGCGCGATTAGCTCAATGGTTAAGCACTCGCTTGCCATGCGGTAGGTCCCGGGTTCGATCCCCCGAGTTGACAATTTTTTTTGCAAGGGATACCTTCCGATGTGCTCGTGTTGACCCAGCACGTAATTGGGAGTATTGTGTCACTTCTCACCCATCAGAGGGGAGGCATACTACGGGATGGGCAGGCTACAACACAGACCACAAGCGTCTACAGTAGCTCCTGTTTCATGGCTACCATGTTTCATGGCTGTGAAACACTCATCTTTAAAAAAAAAAATCATTTCTAGAACAATCGACATCCAAATGAAAGTTTCATTACTTCCCAAGAAGATTTGCCATCAAGTTTTACCTATATGTTTCATTGGAATAAATAAAGTTCTTGAAAATTATGTTTCTGTAAACTAATTTCATTGTATACTAGTTGAAAGGTTTACAAAAAAATTGCACTCTGTTGTTCGGAAATTCCTAATTGATCAATAATTAATTTTCTCTGAAAGTCAAAAATTCTACAGTTTATCTGTGACCCATTTAGTTAAAATATTGTATAATATATGTACATTTAGATAACAAGGGGAACCTTATTAATTTTAATCAGCTTTAATGTGTTTTTATTCCATAATTCTTAGTACCTACCAAATTAGAGAGCTCGCGTCAATATCACCCCGTAATTTAATGTCAAATTAAGGGTTGCGAATGTATGAATTCCGAAGAATTTTTAACTGGTTGACAACAATTTAGCACCAAACAAATAAAAATACCATTGGTTTTATTTTGGGAGACTGTTCCTAAGTGCTTCCCACAAAGTGAGTCAGGTACCCAGTGATTACGTATACAGGGTGTCCCGTATACAGATGCAAATATTTTGAGGGTAGGTTTAGCCCACCGTGAACTATCATATGAGCGAAACTTGCAGTGGGCCATTTTGTTTCGTTAAAGAGTTAAGGCCAAATCCCTGTTTTTCCCACAGGTCTAGAGGTCACTTGGATCGATGCACGTTTTCAAAGAAATGATAGCCAGTAAGTAATTTTTTTACTTCATGTATGGATAATCATGCATATTTCCCTTCGAGTGCAGTTGGTTGCATGAAAAAATATTGAAAGACCAGAGAGATATTTAATCATAAGTTCAATATTTTTCTAGAGGTTAAAGCTTGTGGCTTTCTCTTCCACCGAACAAATTGATCGTCTCGTTATTTTAATTATTAGATTTGATTGATATAGTTGGTTAATAGAACTATTTGTACTCAGAAAATTTTCATTTATAACTTGCAGTTGGCACAAAAATGGTCACACAGACCGCTTCTATCTAGTGTTCTTCAAAATGCAATAGCACCCAGATTCAAAATTTGAAAGATGTGTTTCTCTCCTTCTGGTGTCGTTTAATAGGTCGTATCTCATCCGTTCCTTCACGCGTCTGGAAGAACTTGGAATTTATTGAAACAAAATAGCAGAGGGTATTTTTTTAACTAGTGATACGCAGAATTGTAATTTGTAGAAGTACTTTAAATTCACGAAAGGGAAAAAAAAGGGAAAAATCAAATTTTAGAAAAGTATTGAACTTATGATTAAATATCTCTCTGGTCTTTCAATATTTTTTCATGCAACCAACTGCATTCGAAGGGAAATATGCATGATATCCATACATGAAGTAAAAAATTACTTACTCGCTATCATTTCTTTGAAAACGTGCATCGATCCAAGTGACCTCTAGACCTGTGGGAAAAACAGGGATTTGGCCATAACTCTTTAACGAAGCAAAATGCCCCACTGCAAGTTTCGCTCATATGATAGTTCACGGTGGGCTGAACCTACCCTCAAAATATTTGCATCTGTATACGGGACACCCTGTATATTATACCTCATAGTTTCCCTGTGATAGGTACATCGGTAAATCCAAAGGTAATTGGTTAGACAGGGTGCGGCAGAAAGAACGAACTTTACTTACATACGATGGAGAAATGTCAGTTGATTTAGAATGTTGCAAAAAATGTAACCAACAAAAAATATCTGATATCCGCCAAAAATACACTTCGTGTGCAAAAGACACCAAGAAAATTAGAATCCTTCAAAAACAATTACCTCAAAAAGAAGTGCCTAAAAAGGAACTGATATCAAATGAATGCCAAGTTCTCCTAAACTGAAAATCATTTGCCCATGGCAGAAAGGAGTCTCAAGCACAGAAATCAAACTGAGGATTGGACATGACATTTCCCATTATTCTGCTATTTACCAACGCTAAAAGTTAACATTAAAAATCTTGGCAAGTTCAAAGCATTTTTCTAATTTTTGAAACTTGCCAAGTTTTTTAATGTTAACTTTTAGCGTTGGTAAATAGCAGAATAATGGGAAATGTCATGTCCAATCCTCAGTTTGATTTCTGTGCTTGAGACTCCTTTCTGCCATGGGCAAATGATTTTCAGTTTAGGAGAACTTGGCATTCATTTGATATCAGTTCCTTTTTAGGCACTTCTTTTTGAGGTAATTGTTTTTGAAGGATTCTAATTTTCTTGGTGTCTTTTGCACACGAAGTGTATTTTTGGCGGATCTTATAATAAGGAAAGTATTGTATTCGTCGAAAATTTGACCTACCCAGCTTTTCACATTTCTGGACGAATCATAGCCTCAGGATACCAAAAAAGTTGTTTTCAGCCATTGGTCCGTGCGTCTGTCTGTCTGTCTGTCTGTGTGTCTGTGTGTGAACAGGATATCTCAAGAACGGTAAGAGCTAGAGTCTTGAAATTTGGTATGGTAATTGATTTTATACACCAGACGAACCACGAAACTTTTGGTTGAAATCGGCCGTACTCTGCGGCCACAGGGCCGCAAATATTAGCCGCAAGCGCCGCTTCTTTGAATTGGTTAAAGATACAAAAAAAGTTAGAGAATAACATTTTCTCGGATTGAAAAAAAATAGGGGTTCACTCTGATCTTTTTTTTGATATCTTGAACTTTTTGGAACCCAGCCCCAATTTACCGGTATTTTGGGGGGGCCCGCTTGGACTAACTATTTTATTATTCACCGTAGATGGGGGTTGCGACATATTGAATCCAATGATTTTGAGGTGCTGATTACGAATTTGACATTGATTTTTAGGTACCTGTTACCGTTGAGTTACCTGTGGCGGAATTCGACTTCTTTTCGGGGGATAAGGAAAGTCGTGTGATGTTTACACCAGATTTTTTTAAGCAAAGATTTGTAAATAATACAGAAGAGTTTGTTATTCTATTTTTTCATTAAGTGTATACCTACCTATTGAATAAGGTTTTTTTTCTCAATAAAGGTATGTACCTATATTCTTAGCTCGACTTTTTTAGACGGGCAATTAAAAATAAATAAATATAACATAAAATTTAAAAAAAATTATCCGACATTATCTATTTATTAGCGCCCTATTTTTAGATAACTGCAACTATCTCAGAATAAATCTCAGCTTGTCTTGACATCAAAAGAAACTTACGCCTATTAAGGTCGGTCATCCATTGAGCAAGTTTTTGTCAATTACACCAAAATACCCAAGAGGTAGGTGTCTTCATAATTTTATACACAGTATTAATGTATGTACATGTATCTCTGGTCTAAGAATTTAGACGGTAAAGTTACCAATGCCTAAAGAAGAACCGGATGGTGAAGGTCGCCCTGTGAGCTGAATAATCAGAGAGCAGAGACTTAATTTAAGATAAACTGGTCCGAGAAGGATATCTGTGGTGAAGTTTAGGATGTTGCAATCCACTGCGGTGCTGGGTCTGATGAAAGAGGTTCAAGATTTGAAGGCCGAGTTCTGTAACATGACCGAACTCTCCAGACCAGTGAAGATCGTCAACTTCATAATAATAATAATACCCTCTAGTGGAAGGTAACCACCAGGCGAGGTTAATGCTTAAAGCATTTTCTACCACCTAACCCTCAGAGTCTTATAACAATGTGGTCATATACTACTCAAAAAAATGAGAAAAATTCATGCATTGGGTGGGATTCGAACCAATGGATCTCTACGCTACCTGAATTCGATGGAAACTGACAAACCAGATCTTGACCTCTAGAAAGAGACTTGCGCAAAACAAATGATAAAAAAAGAGAAAAAAAAGTTTACGAAAAAAAAAAAAAAAAATACAAATTAGAGTCATTAGACTGTTACCTAATACGTAATCAGTCTCTTACTTATTTTATAGTTAGACAATTCGTAGTTAGGTACCTACTGCCAAGATAAAGGTAATTATTTACATAGATAAATTGCTTTAATATGTTTCTATTCTCGCAGAGTGACGTGTAGTACGTGTATTGTACAATGTACTTGTAAATCAGGGGCGGATCTGACAGAAGGGTCAGGGGTAGAAGACTCCAGGAGCCAGAAAATCACAAGAAGGTTATGCTAACAATCGCATCACACTATAGTTGCCTTCAGGGACAGTCTGGCTTATCTCTATACATAATATAAAAATCAATTCTATGTGTGTCTAGCTGACTATGTCCTCTTAGGAATTGTCTGTTTACAATGCGCAAACGGTAAGAGATATTGAAATTTTCATGAGAATTGACCCCCCCTAAACCGCCATCAAAATAACTAGAACATTATGAAAATTAGAATATCTATTACCAAATTCAAGTAGGACACCAGTCACGGCAAAAAACCTTAACGGTGACAAAGTGCCGCGTTTTAGTTAATAGTATTAAATTAATATATTATACTGCTTTATGATTCGGATCTTGGACAGTGGCTCAAGTGTAGGGGTGAAAAAAATATTATATTCGTAGGTATATTAGCTGAGAAGTGAGACACTTCTCAAATAAAATAGAGGCTGCAGCGTTGAATGCACCGGTTGTCATAGGATCATCGAAGTTGAGCAAGGTCCAGCGAGGTGAAGACTTCGTTATGGCCAACCCATGCTGGGTTAAGTTAATGTGAGTAGCAGGTTTGTGAGTTTCGTCTCGCGTCGTGATATGACCATGCAGTTGAGAGAGACGTTAAACCAAAAAAAAAATATTTTTAATTTTTTTAATAAAAAAAAAAAAAAAAAAAAAAATAGAATACCACTTACTGTAACATTGCTTGGCAACACCTCGCAACACTTCCCATAGAAAATTTGCTGGAAAATGTTGCGAAACGTTTTGAATCAATGTGATTCACTCGGATCCTTTACTGTAAATCCCTACACATCCACATACTCCATTCATTTATACCTACCTACCTACCTCAGTAGCTTGATCGACAAGGCAGCGGACTTGTAACCTGGAAGTCGGTGGTTCAAGTCCGGTTTCAGCGTAGATTTAGTAAAGCGAGTTCGAGTACTCGTGATATTACGTAAGTGATTAACACAAATATGATAACTTTAACAAACTCCATTTTAAGGCCTCTACTCAGCCAGACAAGATGACTCGGCAACTTTCTTGGTAATGACAATGACTGAAGACAAAATTGATCTATGTCACAACTCACAGCATGGTGTAATGCATTATACTTTAACAGTGAGGTCTCAAGGACAGGGAATAAAACTTATTTATCATGCGTAAAATTAGCTTAGTTCGAATTCCTGCTGGGTAAAAATCTTTACTCCATGATAATAATATAAACTGATGTACAAAAAATTATTTGCCAGTGTCTGCCAAAAAAAATATTTGAATGCACCGGTTCACGTAGGATCACCGAAGTTAAGCAACGTCCAGCAAGGTGAAAACTTTGTGATGCTGGCATTCCGACCGAACCCAGTCTGGGTAAGGTTAATGTGGGTAGCAGGTTTGAAAGATTTCTGCTTATCGAGGGTGACACCCCCGTCGTGATAATGCCCATGCAGTTAAAAGCGATGTTAAACCCAAAAACATAGAGTAATTTCTTTGTAAAGTCAAAAATTTATAATTATTATAATTGTATATTTACGGGTCAAGCCAGTGTAAAATAAAACATAAATACATATCAGTCCAATGAAAAAAACATAGATTAATATTATTAAAACATATAAAACATTTTTTAGTAACTAGATAAAATAATAATAATAAACATTGGTAACAGGTAGTAATACTATCACATAGTGTTTGCCGCACGTATCATTTGCTTGATGGGGACATAAAATAAATAATTCGTCTCACATTTTTCAATAAAGTGAAGTCGTATTTTTCTTTCTAACCAAAAAAAAAATTCCTGGTTAGGTTGTTTCCAAATATTTCCATTTTATTCCAAGGTCATTCGTGAAAGAAAAATGCGTTTGGTTACTTTTAAAGATAAACAATGGACTTAACCTATAAAAGAACTGGAAGCAAGAATTTTCTACTTCCTTTTTGGTTAACTTTGGAAGTGGAAATTTTTCCTCTTCCAAAAGAAAAATGACTTGCTTCCAGTCTAGTTCATTTTATTTGGTTAACTTTGTTTAGAAAGAAAAATACGGCATAACTATCCTCTTCAATAAAACCTTATTTAAATCATTTCCTTGACCTCAGAAACTCAACACTCTCAGCAGTCCAGGCAGTGGTCTTGTAACCTGGAGGTCGGTGGTTCGAGTCCCATGATTCGTAATAATACACAAGTGATGAGTAATTGTGACACATCCTCTGATAGTGATTAACAAAAAATACAGCAACCTTCTACCAGAGAAGATTGTTCAATGTTCAAAGAACAGCATCAATTTATTATTACTACATAGGTACCTACTTTAGAACCATCATTAGGCTTCCTTCTGAATAGTCCATTAATCTCAAGATAAAGGAGTAAGGACTTAAGTAATTATTTCAAGTCAATGCTGCAAGGTGCATTCATTTAAAATGTGCAGTGTCACCAGGTATTAACACTAATTAGTTGATATTTTTCCAAGTCTTCCAGGAGTAAATAATGGTCATCAAAATCATCGCTCAGTCATTAAATACAATGACTTTGCCATTACCTACAGGCATTTTTATGTCTACCAATAAAATGGATTTCTCTCAAGGACATAATTTATTATAACTATATAAGAAGGTACATCTTTGATTATTTCTGTGAAAAGATGGCTAAACATGGTAACCCGCAATTTTCAAATTTTTCAGGACGGTGTTTTTTCGTTTTTTTTTTACAAAAATAATTTTATATTTTTTGTATTAAAACTTTAAAGCTTCATTTTTGGAACATAAGGCAGAATGTTCTCGAGCTTTATAGTGATAGATCTATTTTAAAAAAATATTGAGTAGGAATCAAAATATTTAACTTTTTCTTCCTGCTATCATGTTTTGCCATCTTACAGATACTGTGAAAAAGACGTTTTCGAAAGTGTAAATTATGATAAGTCCCTTGTTTTTTCTGCCATCTTTCATATCAAATGAAAGCAGTCATTACAGACTAGACAAACAAGGATAATTACATGTGTTATTTTGCCATCGTGTACAATGAGTGAAAGAGTCCTATTCTGCCATCTTGTAATTCTTGAGAAAGTAAAATTTTTGTGCGATACCAAATTCTGATAACGCCCTTTACCATATTTTGCCCAGTTCATTATACTGCAATAATACGATTTCGTCAGACGGCAAAATATGACACTGGACTTGATCAAGTTTATCCATCTTATGAAAGATAGAATTTGTTGAAAAGTAAAAGATTTTTTCTTGTTAAGATACTTGAACATGCTTTACCACCTTTTGAACTTTCGAAAATGTCACTTATCACGTTTTTTTTCAAAATTATTATCCAAGAAACTATACATCGTAGCGAAATTCTGATGCTACCAGTAGATAGAGCTCGTCGAGTACATTAGGAATCTGTGAATAACTCAATTTCGAAAAAAATGCGGGTTACCATGTTTAGCCATCTTTTCACAGATTTATTATTTATATCTATTATAGTTACATTATACATATAACGGATCACTAGCACCTATAACTTCCGATACATTTCTGATATTAGAATCGGAAGTATTGGG
Source organism: Bactericera cockerelli (assembly GCA_024516035.1). Classification (NCBI taxonomy): domain Eukaryota; kingdom Metazoa; phylum Arthropoda; class Insecta; order Hemiptera; family Triozidae; genus Bactericera; species Bactericera cockerelli. The sequence goes on from CM044959.1 coordinate 41,430,401, forward strand.
TTCCAGGCACGGCCGGTGGGAAAATGTTTTGGGGGTGCCCAAAACATTTTCCAAAAAATTATTTATTTAAAAACATTTAAATATGGGTTATTAAAATGGAATTTAGAGATTCGCTCTTTTGGTATCTGGATAGTTTGGGTTTGTTTACCATGCCAATCATAATAATTATGCATTCATAATGCTAGAAATGTGAGATAATTTTTATTGTGTACGAGCCAGGACTTGAGAAAATCCTCTCATTTTCTTTTTGGTCTGGGGGTGCTGGAGTTCCGCAGCTCCTTAGCACCGGCCGCGCCTGGAAAAAATTGAAATCGAAGCAAAAAAATATTATTTTACAAAAACGAACACAAGTTTTTGTAAAATTTTTTTGCTCCGATTTCAATTTTTTTCATATTTCATAACCTCCTGAGCAACTTTGGTTTTGTGTCTGTGTGTCGTTCTGTCTGTCCGTCAGTCTGTCTGTCGGTCTGTTAAACATATTCCTTAATTATAACTCGCAATATCTCATATAAATATCCTACCATATAACTTTGAAGAAAAGCGGTTAAGCAGTTTGGGAAATAAAAGTGATTATATCAAAATATTTGTATACATATGGTCCCATTTTAAATTCACCAACTTCGTTCTTGCGGTTCTTGGTGATAGAGACCATGCGCCTGACGAAAAACTTCTTATGACTGTATACACTTATACCTCGTGATCGGGACACCTGATTATGATGTTATCGATACAGAATTTTTGTAGGATCTAGAATCTAGATTGTAGAAAAAAACAATATTCTACCATGTAAAATAAATTTGAAGAAAAACGGTTATGTGGTTTTGGAGGTAGAAGTGATTTGGTTAAAAATCTCAAAATTGGGTCACCTACTAGGGTGACCATTTTTTTTTTTTTTTTTTTTTTTTTAGTAAATTTTAGAATTAATTCCAAGGGGCATTTTAATACCAAAATAATCTCAGAACATTATTCGGAAAATGCCGTTGAACGGAAATACAAACAAATTGTAACTCGGTTTTGAATACAAAATATAGGTACAAAAAGCAAAATGTTAGGTACCTATTTGGTTTTTACTTGACAAATTTACTTAATGATTTTTAAACACAAAGACATGAGATCAATTATCACTTCTTTTCAACAAGTTCAAGTTTATTTTTCAGGTGAAAACAGTACTCGAATATCATTTGGACACCTCACTATAGTGTCATATTAAAGCTCTTGAAACTATCCAACATAAATTCTTATCAATGATTGCATTTCAAGTCAAAATAAAAACTGTTAACCATAACTATAACCCTATAAAGACTCAATTTAACATTCCTACCTTAGAAGACAACTAAATGATTTGATTTTTTTGCATAAACTACTAAATGGCACAGCTTATTTACCAGAAATACTTGGAGCAATAAACCTGCGAGCAAATAGCAAAAATACTAGAAACAAAGATCTTTTTAGTCTTGAGCAATCCAGAACAGTTCTCTGCACTCAACAGTCAATAGATTGCAACGACTATCATTGGCTCGACTTCTTCAAAAAAGATTCGGCTCTGCGAACTCTAATTAGAATCCAGAATCTGCCACTAGATTAAGTTGATTAAGTTAAGTTAAGTTAATTAATTCTAGTAACTAGATATAATATAATTTTACATATTAATATCAACTGTTGATGTACATCTTATTAGGTAATATTGACAAATCATCTCTCATTTTGTTTTGTTTAATTCTGTTTCAATTTATTTGAATTTTTTGTACTGCTTTACTTTTTTACGTAATAGGAATTTCCCCGTCGATTTAGTAGAATAAAATAAAAAAAATTAGAGAGATTTTTTTATCAAGTGAAAAAATAAGATCTGCAACTTGCAGTGATTTTTTTTTTTTTCTTTTTTGGTACCGCACGTTAGATATACCCTGTAATGCCCTGTATGATACTATAAGCTGTAAGTACAAATCCGAGTTGCGTTGGTTCATATTCAAGTAATGGAATGTGCTGTTATAGTGGTTATGTCACGACAACATGAGATCTCTAGCAGTAGAGAGAATGCTGAGCCTGTGACCTGGGGTTCAAACCCCGGAGCGGTCTTAATTATTATTCATTTCATATTTGGTAATATCGACTTGGATAGTAATTATAAGCTTCGGCCAGCAACTTCCGCTGGAGTAAGATCTAAAACTGTCGCTCCCAGATTTTCCAAAATTTTAAAATAAGTTTCTAAATTTTAAAAATGAACCCTCTGAATCTACCCTAAAACAATGGACGATTCGTTGGATGTCTTGAATGATATCCGCCTAAGATCAAATGAACGCAGAACAAATACCTTTCTTCTGCCAGTTGATCAAAATGTGCCAATTTCTCCATGTCAAAGTTCCCAAAGAGTCACCGAAGTTTTGAATAAATGCCACATTTGTCATAAAGTTTTACCCACAGCAAAAGGACTGAAGCTTCATATAAATCATTGCAGACGTAAGGTAAATAATCACTTGGATTCCTCTGATGGTTTTGTGGATGAATCACTGGTAGAAAAGTTGGTTAAGTACAAAAAGAATTTACATATATTAAAACGTATACCTAAAGGAGCAAGAACACTGGCTGCTTCAAAACTAACGAATATAATAGATTTATGTGTAACAAAAAATGATTATTCATCTTGGGAAAATCTGTTTAAGTTCGCATACAAAAGTTTGTATACTCCCAAGAAGAATTCAAAATCATCTTTAACTACTTTGGTCAAAGAACACATCAATGACTACGAAATTCCTGAAGTTATAACTTCAAAAAACTCGAAGGAAAAACCTTATAATATTATAAAAAAAGTAGAATCAAAAATATCAGAATTTGATACCAAAGGAGCTCTCAGATTATTATCTTCTAATGAGGCATTAGCACCAGTAAATGAAGAAAATGTTCAGAAATTAAAGGAATTACACCCTTCAAGCTGTCAACCAATCACAGTCATTCAAGATGCAAGTATTCCTAATGTAACGATTAGTATTTCCTTACTAGTGAAATGCTTACAGTCTTTCAAAAATGGTTCCTCCAGTGGAATAGATGGACTTTCTGCTCAACATTTGAAAGACCTCACTTCAAAATCTGCTGGTGAGGCTGGAATGAAACTTTTAGAACAGATCAAAAAATTGATTGAATTAATTTTGAATGAAAACATACCAGATGAAATTCGACCATGTTTCTTTGGGGCTACCCTGTGCGCTTTGAATAAAAAACAAGGTGGATTAAGACCAATTGCCATCGGATGCTGTTTAAGACGTCTTGCTGCTAAAGTTGCTTGTTTACTTGTACAAGATAAATGTAACACTTATTTTAAACCTCATCAGTTCGGATTTCACGTCAAGTCTGGTTGTGAAAGCATTGTTCATGCTGTAAGAAAGTTCATTCACGAGCCACAAAACACGGACTGTGTGATTTTAAAAATAGACTACAAAAATGCTTTTAATAAAATAGAAAGAGAACCAATGCTTCGTGAAGTTTACAACATTGTTCCCGAGATCTATCCTTTCATGAAACATAGCTATGCAAACCCTTCACATCTATTTTTTGGAGATGAAATTTTATCCTCTCAAAGGGGCGTTCAACAAGGGGACCCCGCATCAGGTCTTGGCTTCAGTTTGACTATACATCCAATCATAAAATCTATATGCTCGAAACTGAATGTTTTCTATTTGGATGATGGCACCATTGGTGATACTGCAGACATTGTTCTCAATGATATCAAACAGTTAATTGAAGAATCTGATAAAGTTGGTCTTGATTTGAATCCTGAAAAATGTGAACTCTTCTTTTGCTCAGGTCAAGTGAATGCTGGTATTTTTGAAAAATTTCAAAAAGTTCTTCCAGGTTTAAAATTGGTAACTTGTAAAGAAATGGAGTTACTAGGTGTTCCTCTTGTTGATGATGCATACGCGAATGTAATTTATAGCAAAAAAGAAGAAATCAAATCAACTTTCCAGCGAATGAGAGATTTACCAGCTCACATTTCTATCCATCTTTTAAAAAAATGCTTATTAATTCCTAAAGTGACATATCTTCTGAGAACAGTTCCATGTTGGAAATATAACAACCTGTTACAAGAAATGGACGAAGTCATGAAATCAGCCCTGGAAGAAATCATTAATATTTCCTTTGATTGCAAACAATGGACCCAAGCAACACTACCTATTCGTTCTGGTGGATTGGGGATACGTAGCTTTTTGGACATTAGCCTGCCAGCTTTTCTTTCATCTTGCTTCAATGTCAAGCCAAATGTCTCCATCATTATGAACTCTACAGTTGACAATTTGGCAGTACATCATGAGCTTGATGCTTTGGAATCATGGCAAGCTGATTTTCAGAACCTTCCTGAAAATCCAGATAGACAAAAGAATTGGGACTGCATTGTTATAAAAAAATTGTTTGAAACAAAACTTCAGTTTGATAATGATGTTGACAAAGCAAGAATGACTGCCCTCCAAGTGAACGAGTCCAATGCATGGCTTCACTCACTTCCTTGTAAACAGTTGGGAACTCTTTTAGATAACAATACTTTAAGAATAGCCATTTGTTTGAGACTCGGAAGCAACATATGTAAATCATACAAATGCATATGTGGAGAAAATTCTGATGTTCGAGGTCTACATCCATTAAACTGCATAAAAAGTTCTGGCAGATTTTACAGACATTCTCAGTTAAATGATATTTTGAAACGAGCATTAACTTCAATCAAAGTTCCCTCAATCTTGGAACCCACTGGAATGTCACGGACAGATGGAAAAAGGCCGGACGGAACAACGTTGATACCTTGGAGTAGGGGCCAATGCATTGTATGGGATGCCACTTGTGTCAATACTTTCGCGTCAAGTTACATCCAGCAAACCATAAAACAAACAAGAGCTGCTGCAGAAATTGCCACTGTAAGAAAAAAACACAAATACTCTAGCTTCACAGACACCCACATCGTCAAAATATTCGCCACAGAGACCATGGGCCCATGGTGTAAAGAAGCTATAGAGTGGATAAAAGAAATTGGGATTCAACTGGAGTGTATTTCTGGAGAGAAGCGAGCCGCCGAATTCCTTAAACAAAGATTGAGTCTGGCAATTCAAAAAGGGAATGCTGTGAGCATAATGGGGTCTATCCCCGACGGTAACAAAATGGATGAGATTTTTTATCTGTAAAAACTAAATAAAGATAATATATTCCTAATGTCGACCCTGTAAAGAAAAATTATAAGCTTACAATCTATAGTATGTAGCCTCCATGCTGTTGTTTCTGTACGCTTGTTCTCGTGTAGTGTCACCAAAGTTAATAGTAGGTAATAACAACATTAAGACAGTACAGAGAGGGTATCTTGTTTTAAACGCACAATCGCGATTACTCGGAAACTAATAAATAAATAAATGTGTTTCTTTGTGTTATTAAATCACAATTTTAGTGATATAATAACCAGCCAGCGCCGAATTATAGGACTTTTCCATATCTTTAATATCCCAATATCTTATTTTTGCCTATAATTCCGCCACTGGTCGCTGCTAACATTAAAGCAGCTACTCATTTATCCTCACTAGGTATGAGTGGATCCCGAACACCCAAGTACAGAGCAGAAAAAATCCTGCCTCACAGGGGATCGAACCCAGATCACCGTGCGTGCAATGCCTTGCGCGCTAACTCACTCGGGCACGGTGACTACTTACTCGGAAACTAACAATGGTTCGTAAATGAGACACCCTGTACATCAACAATAATAATAATAATAAAATATATATGCTAGTAAAATTGACCACACTGCGTTAGTCATTGCCCGATTCGGAATTAAGGAGCGCGGTAGCGCTCCGACCCGCCAAGTCAATCGAAATAGTTCGCGCGCTACCAAGAGTATACTATACGCGACAGCATAAGTAGCACATTTCGTGTAGTTGTAGGAGAAAAAGTACAAGTGATGGAGGAAATTGAACTACATATATAGATTGGGGCACGATAATAGACAAGGTTTTAAAAAAGAAACATCGAAATCGTTTGAGTTAAGTTGGTCAAAAACACACTGTAAAAACGTCATTTTTTTTCAAAAAATTCTGCTTCTTCTTTGACGTTGACCGCTCTACAGCCAAAACTACTGGACCGATTTTCATGAACGATGGCTCATTTTTTTTCTTCTGGGTGGTAGGTGTGCCTTTTAATGGTTTCATTATCCCAAAAGCTACCATTTGGCCGTTAATTAGGAAAAGGATCATTTTCAAAGCTCAGAATAACATTGGAGTATAGATATTTAATCTAGTTTATTATGTATATACCTATTCATTCACAAACCTTTCAATCCACATGTCCCGATGTGAAATTGTATAAAGGTATACTAACCCATAAATAGTCGCCAGTGCTGAGTGAGTTAGCGCGCTAAGCTTACCACGCATGGTGGCCTGTATTCGATCCCCAGCTGGGCAGGAATTTTTCTGCACTTTACTTGGGTGTTTGGGGTCCACTCATACCTCGTGAGGAAAAATGAGTAGTTACTGAATAAGTAACGACCAGTGACGGCATTACCAGAGTTAAAATAAATTAATGTAATAGAATTTGAAAAGTAAAGGAGGCTCTTAGTAATGCTGCACTACCCACAAAATTTGTGAAGAGGCCTTGTGCTTGACCACAAATAATTTCATACATACATAGCTATAATAAACCTGTAATGCCCAAGGAGTGAAAAAGACAAGATTTTTTTTTCTTCTAAAATGTTGGTTAGGTATATTAGGTTCAAAAATGTAAAATAAAATCTCTAGTACCCAATGTTACATAATGTATGTGTAACATGAATGTCATAAATATTTGGGGACCTTTTTAAGTGGGAAATGTAGAAGTTTCATAGAAAACTTTGTAAAAGCCCCTACACTACCTAATACCTATTCCTAATTAGGAATGTTAGGTACATAGGAAGTGAAAGGCTTTTTCCTCCCTATCCAATTCTCTCTAGTAAATATTTCTTTCACTGGCCGCTAAAAATATTATTATACAAAGTAAAATAAATTGAAGCTTTTATATGTTGCAAACACCACAGTAATATGTCATCAGTCCAGTTAGCTCAGTGGATAGGGCGGCACTGTGTAAAGTTGGAGATGCTAGAAGTCCGCGGGATCGAGCTGAGACATGTGATTTTTTTTTTTAAACAAAATACTCTTTACTTGTTTTAGTTTTACATAATTTACATTAAATTTAGTGAGTTTATGAGGTACTATTAACCTTTTTGTTGTGGGTTGTGTTGTACCTCATTTATAATATAAAATAAAAAATTAACAGTTAAAAAAAAAATATATTTATACATTTATTACTCAACACAATAAGCTTCGTTCTCAGTATTCTTTCACAGAAATTAATTGTAAAAATACATAGTTATCCTCCCATTTGGGATTTTTACCTCATAATAATACATCTTGGGCATACTGCTGGAATAATGGGACTTAAAAGTCCTTATTATTATATCTGACATAAATTAAGGAAATATGTTCAGGGTGTACCCACTATTTGAACCAGTTGAGGGGCCCATCTGGATAAAATGAATGGCACACAACAGCATCCTTGTAAAAATCTGTGACACAGTGCCAATTTATGAAACGGGATTAATTTTAGAATAACCCGGACTATCTCTCTAATCGTTCTTCGACTTGAGGGAGGGTCTCACTTGATATCTTACCTTCTTTTAAACATAAATAACTGAACACAGTGAGAACGAACTCACTAAGTGAGGTTATACGCCAGAGCAAAATTAGCACAATTCTTGTAGTTGTAGGAAAAAAAGTACAAGTGATGAAGGAACTCGGACTATAAATAAATATAGATTGGGGCACGATAAACACAAGCTTTGAAAGAAGAACCATCAAAATCGTTTGAGTTAAGTTGGAGAAAACCAAACTTTAAAAACGTCATTTTTTTCATCATTTTCTGATTCTTCTTTCACGTTGACCGCTCTACAGCCAAAACTACTTGACCGATTTTCACAAACGATGGCAAATTTTTTTGTCGTGAGTGGTAGGTGTGCTTTTTTATTGTTCTATTATCCTAAAAGGGACATTTGGCCCTTAATTGGGAAAAGGATCATTTTCAGAGCTCAGAAAAAAGTTGGTGTATAGATATTCAGTATCTAGTATATTATCACTCTCCCAGATGAGTCAAAAGTCGCATATCTACTTTTTAGGTGAAAGAATAATTTGGAGAAGGATACTGTGCATAGGTTTGAATATCAAACTAAAATCTTTATCTTCACATTCGAACTGTTTCATTTATCAACACTTGTTCCTTTAAAGTCATTATTTAATATGTTAAATAGTTTTATATTGAAACAACATGTATCATTCACCCCACACCTATACAGGGCCACTACAAAAAGTTATAAGATCCCACAAAAAATATCACTTCGTGACATAAAAAAGTCCCGCCAAGTTGTTCCCCAAAAATATTTCAGTTCCCAAATTCATCCCTCCCTCCCTTCCCAAAAAATATATTAGTTATTTGTGACCTCCCCCAAAAAAATTATTGAAATCAATTTATGGCCCCGCCTTTTATTCATTCACCTAAGTGCAACAGTATACATATTAATAGCCTCCCCTCTCTCTTTCTTCTAATGTCCTCTTTCTTTTGTTCCTTATTGCATGTTGGAATGTTTCCTTTACAAACTCAGAACTTAAGTCTTATTTCCTTGCTCCTTTCACCGACTTGGGCTCTTGGCGGAGTACCACCAAGCAGGTCCGTTCTTAGCCAAAGGAACTGATGTCTTGGTTTTTTTCTAAGATTATATATAAATGTAGACATATGTAAACATGTGTTCCTTGGAAATGAGCCGGAATCGTGACTTGTTCTGATGGTCCAATTCTCGTTGGTGGCAGATATTTTGCAACTTAGATACAGATAATGCATCCTTGGGTCGCGGTCGGCTAGACTTCTCATTTCCTGTTCTCCATAAGAACCATTATGTTAAATTATCTCTTTTTAATTCTTTCAAAATAGCACTGTCTATTAGATTAAAAAAAAAAAAATTATTCCCAGTTAGTGGTACTCCGCCAAGAGCCCAAGTCGGTGAAAGGAGCAAGGAAATAAGACTTAAGTTCTGAGTTTGTAAAGGAAACATTCCAACATGCAATAAGGAACAAAAGAAAGAGGACATTAGAAGAAAGAGAGAGGGGAGGCTATTAATATGTATACTGTTGCACTTAGGTGAATGAATAAAAGGCGGGGCCATAAATTGATTTCAATAATTTTTTTGGGGGAGGTCACAAATAACTAATATATTTTTTGGGAAGGGAGGGAGGGATGAATTTGGGAACTGAAATATTTTTGGGGAACAACTTGGCGGGACTTTTTTATGTCACGAAGTGATATTTTTTGTGGGATAATTCAATACAATGATGAGCATAAAAAATGTTAAGCAACGATCAGCGAGGCTATAGGTATTGTTGAGTGAAAATTTATATTCTAACCATCGTGATGCTAGGCAATCCAATGTTAAGCAATCATAGCGCATTTATATCAGCTGTTAAGTGATAGTGGCTTGGATTAACAATGTCTAGTTATTATACCAGTTTCAAAATTTTGCCAAAAGACAACTACCTATCAGACAGGTAGGTTTTGTAATCTATATATTTTCAAATTGTAGGTTTTAAGACATGTACAATAAATTAATTAAATAACTAATTGTACAAATAATGGAAAAAAACTGACGAATAACTGATTATTATAGTTCTTTCGGCCCTCATTTGGGCCAATCATTTATTACATTTTTTAATTTGGGTTTAACGTCGCTTTTGCACGCTCCATTTGCAGGAAACTCTCAAACCTGCTACCGACAATAACATCACTCAACCAGGGTTTGGCCGAAATGCCAGCATCACGAAATCTTCACCTCGTTGGACGTTGCTTAACTTCGGTGATCTTACGAGATTGAGTACATTTAACGCGCAATCGATCACCTACTTAATCGTATAAGAAGTTTTAACGGTAACACAGTAAAAAGTGTAATAGGTAAAAGGTAATACCTAATACATAATAATATAATATATAATGTAGGTATATAATTAATAACTTACCTGAATAGCAGTACTAATATATCGGAAGAACTCTAATAAATAATCCAAAGGCTCACAGCAAAACACACTCACAGGCCTAATTGAAAATACAATCACAGGTGGGCAGGTTAGTAATTTATTATTGATAATTACAATCGTTAAAATACTAATCGCAATTATTATTGTTAATGAGGAATTGTTAAAAAATGATAAGTTTGGAAAAGGAAAAATGCGAACATTTAGCGGTCAAAAAAAATATTTTCAAAATTATTTGAAAAATTGATCAACTTTTTTTGTAATTTTTTTTATTATAAAATAAGTTCACGAATTTAGAAACCAAAAATACCTAGTAAAAAAATTGTTTTCCGACGTGTTGAGGGTTATAAAAAAAAATCCAACTGGTCGGATTTTCAGAAATATCCGATTACCAATCTACCGATCGTAGTTTACCATAAACACCAAACACGTCTAGTCAAAACAAATAAAGTGAATATACCACGAACTACATGATCAAGAGCGAACCCGGGAACCGAACTGGAGACTTATGGTCCATGTGTATTCGAGGAGAGACTTCAAGATGAAGTTGTAATCAGCTTGGACTGAAATCTAAGTGGAAGGACGTTTCAACAGTGGAGGAGAGTTTGTAGATCTTCAGGTTGTTTTTTTCATTGGGGTTTAAAGTCGCTTTCAACTATCAGTTGAAAGCGTCAAATTCAAAACCAACAAGTGTCCGGTTAATTCTGCCAGTGAGAGTATTTATTTTTTCTAACTCTACAATTTCTGTGGTAGTATAAATTTAATAATAAGACTCTGAAAGTTATTCGGTGATAGAAAATGCTTTGAGCATTAACCTCGCCTGGTGGTTACCTTCCACTAAAGAGTATTATTATTACAATGAGGCATTACCGTAAATTGTTGCAGTCCGAAATTCAGCGCCACCGATTTATCTGAAATATTGGTCTCTGTGTTTAGACATGTAGATAAATGCAGGAATTAAGGCTACTGCCAACAGGGTCTTCACTAGAAAGCTTCCCCAACCTCACAATCCTCAAACTTCAGCGTGGATGGCACGTTGATTACACCAGTTTTCGTTATATCACTGAAGTGAAGCAACATCGAGCGAGCTTAGGACTTGGATGAGTGACCATTTAATTTCGAACCCTCGTGCTGCTGGCTATTCTCGGCTCTATTCAAGCTGGGAGAGGTTTTTTTAGTTGCTAATTTTGTAGTGCCCAGCGAATGGAGGGTGCAACCCCCCTCGTGATATGACCGTGAGGTTGAAGGCGACGGTTTATCAAGGAAAAGTAAATTCTAGCACCGTAACATCGACTACCAATGCTTGGTGGTCCTTTCCCCAATCCACCACTAGTATTGCCAGTATCTGGGTGAGAGGAGAGTGAGGCAAGAAGTGGTTACTGGTCCACAGCTTGCTTCGTAGTCCATGAAACAGAGATACCTCACTTTTGTAAGAATACCTTCACTATCAACTTAATATCCTAAATAAATTTTATCACTAAACTATCATCAACTGTGCCTAATCTAATAAATTAGGTACAGTAGGCAAAGGAGTATTATAGGAACTAGCGGCGTTGCGGCCAGGCCTGCGCCGCGGATAAGTTTATCGAGGCATGGCTGGTTTTTAGTTGATACACATCTATGTATGTCGTTTAAATTTTATATCATAGCCAATCAAATACTCTCAGATGCTACCTTCACTATCAACTTAATATCCTAAATAAATTTTATCACTAAACTATCATCAACTGTGCCTAATCTAATAAATTAGGTACAGTAGGCAAAGGAGTATTATAGGAACTAGCGGCGTTGCGGCCAGGCCTGCGCCGCGGATAAGTTTATCGAGGCATGGCTGGTTTTTAGTTGATACACATCTATGTATGTCGTTTAAATTTTATATCATAGCCAATCAAATACTCTCAGATGCTACAGTTCAAAAATCAATAAAAATATAGAAAATAAGAAAGCAATGAAGAAAGAAATGCAAAATATTTTACTTGAAGAACAACAATGAAATTTTAGTACATTAATTAAATAGAATATTTTTTTTTTGATATACAGAATGTATGAAGAAGAAAGAGTAGAAGAAAAAAAATAGACCCTTGAAGTAGGTAGGTAAGTACACATAGTAGGTACCTACTCAGAGGGGAGGTAAATCTTGCAGATACAAAATTAAAATTATTTTTATTATTATCTAGAATATCTAGATTGTCTCCACTTGAGGATGAGGATGTGATTGTGAAAGACTCCGGAAAAGGTGTTACACCAGAAACGCATCTGTGATCAAGTCTCCTGGGTTTGCTCTGTTCACAATGTGGGAAGGGGAGGATGTGAGTTTATGGACTTTGTTATCTACCGTATTACCTCCCATGGCCAGTGGCCATAGCCCTTGGTGGTCCCGTCATTGGGTTAGTGGGAAAACAATTTTGAAGTCTCAGAATACATAGTTCCTGACGGCGACTTATGCACATTGTACTGTGCCAACAGGTATAAGAAGGGATACATCTTTTGGTTCCTCTCTCTCTGATGTTGGCAGCCCTGAATGACCTTTTTTTACATACATATAATAAACGGGCGGACCCATCGCTAACTAATACAAAATCTCCTATCTAACTTAATGTATAAGAATACTTAATAACTAGCTTAATATTATAATGCTTATAAGAGAATAATATTTAAATTAATTTTTTACGACAGGCAAAGACGGAACGCCTTGGAAATATCCTATAATCCCCTCCTCCTACACAGGGGGAATAATTATGATAACCCTTGTGTTGAACTCGTTGAATTGTAAAAAAATATAAGAATGGTTAAAAAACAAGAGACGGGAAACTGCTCTCGAGAGTGTGAAGCACCCCCGAGAGCAGTTACTGTGTTACTCTGTCCACGTGGACTTGATTTCCCACCAAGTTTTCCACCGTGGCCGAATTTTGGCACTTCCCTTGGTGGTTCTATGAAAACAGTTTTGGGGACTTGGAACAGTTCCAGAGGGTAGAGTTGCCGCGATTAATCGAACTAATCGATTAATCGATTATTTGATAATCGATTAACGATTAGTGACTAGTCAGATAATCGATTAATCGATTATTTTCATGTCGATTAATCGATTATTTTGGACTATCTACTATCTAGTTAATATAGTACTTATAGTTATCTAGATCTAGCAAGCACCTTGGGATTGGGGGAAAAAAAAGTAAAAATTGGGGGATTTTTTTTAATTTTTTTTTTGATTTTTTAATAATTTTTTTTTTTTTAATTTCAATACTTAAAAAAAAGAGCAAGCAATTTTATCATTATAGCAATGAGAATGATACATGGTTTATAGTTTATAGGGTATATGTGTTTCTTTCTCTAAACACAACAGAAAACAAATCACCCATTGCCAGGTGTCGTTTTTTTTTTTATTCAACCTGTGACATTCAACATGTCAAACTATGACAACTTGTTTTTTAAATTGATAAAATATATGCCGTCGTGACAAACTATATAAAAAGAAAAAAAATATTAATAAAATCTAGTTATTTGAAAAAATTGGTATTTTTTTTTTTTTTTTTTTCAGAGTGGGCACTAGTTATTTGAAAAATTGGTATTTTTTTTTTTTTTTTCAGAGTGGGCACTAGTTATTTGAAAAAATTGGTATTTTTTTTTTTTTTTTTTCAGAGTGGGCACTATAGATCCAGTAGAGGTCAAAATTGGCTCAATTAGTATCTAATTAAAGGAAAAGATATGAGAAATGATAATATGAAATAAAAATAATATGTCGTCGCGACAAAAAAAAAAGTAAAAATTAGTCAAAGTCAATTTTTGGTTAATTTCAGATAATCGTCAAATAATCGATTATTTGAGTGTCGATTAATCGATTAATCGATTACCAACGAGTCTGATTAATCGATAATCGATTATCGAGATTTGAACTAATCGCGGCAACTCTACCAGAGGGCCACTTTTGCACACTGTGAACTGTGCTCATCAGGAATCTTCTGATGAGACTTTCGGCCTGTGAGGGCTGATTGCAGATGTTTCCATCTGGGCGATGGGATTGCCCTTTGGCCATTATTATAATTACTACATAAAACTACATCAAGAATATCGCTTTAAATATTGCTCTCGTACTCTTTCATTGGATTCATACAAAAAGCTCATGTAATTTATAAAGTGTCCGGAAGTGCCGATTAAATCTGCTTTGTCTAGTAATTCCTCGAGACCTGGAGAGTTTATTTTCTTGATCACCTTATTGTGAAAATCCAGTTGGTCCTGGAATGTTTGAAGGACACAATAGGGAGGTTTTTAATTAATAAAAGATAAATACATTGAGATCTAGCCGTATACCTAGCCTTCTAGTGGAATCATGTGTTCCTCCGCTCTCTTTGAGAAGATCGAAGCTTGCCTTAAACTATGTGGTAAAAATAGCTAGCTGCCCCTCTAATCCAGTTCATGGTTGCCTATACAATACAACTGTAGATGAAACTGTGTACTCCCCTAGCAAACCCAAACCTTTTATCTTAAGAGTAAGAGAATTAGACCAGTTAGACAACTATTCAAATACCTTAGAAAATAGTCAATTGGCGCCCTATACTAAAATTTTTCCTCCCTGGTCGACAGAAACACCAAAAATAGATATTTCTCTTTCATTTGATAAAAAAGAGAATATATCTGATATTGCTTTTCAACAGCATTTTAAAGAATTAATAAATTCAAGATACCAAGAGTATACGCTCTGCTTCACTGATGGCTCAAAATCGGCTAATTCTACCAGCTGCGCTTATATTATTATTGATAAATATCTTGTTGCTTCCTTTGTACTAAATGATATTAACTCTGTCTTTACATCCGAACTTATTGCCTTACTATTATGCCTTAAACACCTTAAATTTCTGCCTGGAATAAAATATGCTGTAGTCACTGACTCCAGAAGCTCCTTAGCTGCACTATCCAATCCTAGTACTTATAACCCTATAGTTGCAAAAGCTATAACTTGCTGGCGCGATCTAATTACTGGTGGGAAGTGTATAACGTTCCTGTGGTGCCCATCCCATACAGGCATCCAGGGTAATGAAGCTGTGGATAGATTAGCACGTAACCCAAGTGCATCTATCCCTCCTCTTAAACTTTGCTCCCCTGATGATTTTAAACAGTTCATATCAAAACTAATTAATAAAAATCTGGTGTAAACATCACACGACTTTCCTTATCATATTAGGAATGGGAACAGGACCAAAAGCCACTGGTGACTCAACGGTAACAGTTAGCTAAAAATCAATGCCAAATTCGTAATCAGCACCTCAAAATCATTGGATTTGATATGTCACAATCCCCATCTAGGATGAATAATAAAAAAGTTAGTCCAAGCGGGTCACCCCCGAAATACCGGTAAATTGGGGCCGGGTTTCAAAAAGTTCAAGATATCAAAAAAATGATCGGAGTGAACCCCTATTATTTTTTTTATCCGAGAAAATGTTGTTCTCTAGCTTTTTTTGTATCTTTAACTAATTCAAAGAAGCGGTGCTTGCGGCCAATATTTGCGGCCCTGCGGCCGCATAATGCGGCCAATTTCAACCAAAAGTTTCGTGGTTCGTCTGGTGTATAAAATTAATTTGCATACCAAATTTCAAAACTCTAGCTCCTACCGTTCTCGCGATATCCTGTTTACACACACACAGACAGACAGACAGACGCACGGACCAATGGCTGAAAACAACTTTTTTGGTATCCTGAGGCTATGATTCGTCCAGAAATGTGAAAAACTGAGTAGGTGAAATTTTCGACAAATACAATACTTTCCTTATTATAGGATAAGGAAAGTAAAAAATGGCAACTAGCATGGGATACCACCCCCAACACTAGTAAATTGAAAACCATCAAACCTCTTATTGGTCACTCAAGTGACAGATCAAATAGATTTGAAGAAGTGGTGCTATGCCGCATGAGAATAGGGCACACAAGGGCTACACACAATTTCCTGTTCAAACGCACCGCTCCACCTACCTGTATGTGCGGAGAAACATTATCAGTCCAGCACATCTTGTCATGCCCTAATCATGCAAATATTCGTGCATCCCTACCGATACCTCCTGCTCTAATTGACAAAGTCGAGAGCGTCGATTCACTCCTATGTTACTTAAAAAGGATTAACTTGTATACACACATATGAAGACCTAGAGGAATCGGCGCGAACGACCTGTCTAACACAGAGTTAAAGTGCCTTAAAGGAAAAAAAGAAAAAAAAAAAAAAAAAAAAAAAAAAAGAAGAGAAATGCTTTGAAATTGTAAAAGAAGTGGAACAATCAAAAATTGAGATCTACAAAGAAATCACTTTATTTTTACTTAACCTACCCAATTTTTTTTCTGGAAGAATAAAAGCCCCAAGATACCAAAAAAGTTGTTTTCGGCCAATGGTCCGTGCGTCCGTCTGTCTCACCGTCCGTATGTCTGTCTGTCTGTGAACAAGATATCTCGAGAACGGTAAGAGTAAGAAACATAAAATTCGTTATGGAATCAGATTCCATTCACCACACGAACCACAAACGACTATATCTGCGGCCGCAAGGACTGTTCCTTTGGATTAGTTAAAGATTCAAAAAAAGTTACAGATCAACTTTTTCCTAGAATTAACACTTTCCGTGCCGGAGACTCATTTTGAAATAATTGCCCAGTGCCGTAGCGATATTTGGCCGATGGTAACACCGGCACAGGCTTAATTTTTTTTGAAGTTTTTCTTGTTCTGTGCCGGTGTTACCATTTGGTAACACTATTCCATGTAAGGTGTTACCAAAAGGTAACACCGGGGTCGAGAAGTAGATGTCTTTACGATCTTCGGTAACACCATTTTTCTGAACAGGTGTTACCAAATGGTAACACCGGCACGGAAAGTGTTAAAAAATAGATAATAGGGGTTTACTTCGATCTTGAACTTTTGGAACCCGTGCCAAATTACCGGTTTTATGGAGGGTCCCGCTGGGCGAATCATAACCTCAGCATACCAAAAAGTTGTTTTCAGACATTGGTCCATGCGTCTGTCTGTCTGTGTGTGTGTGTGTGTGAACAGGATATCGATAAGAGCTGGAGACTTGAAATTTTGTTATGGAAATACACCAGACGAACCACGAAAGTTTTGGCTGAAATTTATTTTTGAATACAATTTATTTTTGAGAACAAAATTTTCTTAGATTAAAAATATAATCATTTTTTTGATATCTTGAACTTTTTGGACCTCGGCCCCAATTTACCGGTATTTAGGGGGGGGGACCCGCTTTTACTAACTTTTTATTATTCATCCTAGATGGGAGTTTTGACTTATCAAGTTCAATGATTTTGAAGTGCTGATTACGAATTTGGCATTGATTTTTAGCTATCTGTTACCGTTGAGTCACCAGTGGCGGAATTCGTCGGGGGATAAGGAAAGTCGTGTGATGTTTACACCAGAATTTTTATTATTCATCTTAGATGAGGGTCGTGAAATATCAAATCTAATGATTTTGAGTTGCTTTGATTTTTAGCTAACTGTTGCGGACGGTCGTGTTTCGTGTTCATGTGGTATATAAAATCAACTTCCTTGCCGAATTTCAAGTCTCTTACCGTTCTCGAGATATTGTGTTTACACACAAACACACACACACACACACACACACACACAAACATACAAATGGACGCACGGACCAATGGCCAAAAACAACTTTTTAGGTATCTTGGGGCTATGATTCGTCGAGAAATGTGAAAAACTTGGTAGGTCAAATTTTCGACGAATAAAATACTTTCCTTATTATAGGATAAGGAAAGTAAAAAAAAAATGTTTATCTCATAAGAGATTATGATACAAATCCTTGAGATTCCATAGTTACCTGAGTTGGAGGTATTAGGTTACCTAAACCATAGTTACCTGAGTTGGAGATATTAGGTTTTGGGCTGATATCTTGCGACTTGCCATGGAGATAACATGTGTCATTACGTTGTTGCCGTCTGAGATAGAAAATTTATACATTGGCATTCGACTTTTTTGCTTGAGATCAAAACTAATGGATGCTGTCGTGGAACCTAAAAAATACATAAAAAAATATTTTTTCATTTTAGGGACTAAAAGATATAGGTACCTACTTTCTATACTATAAACTATAAGGTAATAGAAAGTAATGAACTGGTGTGAACATCACACGACTTTCTATTACAACTTTATCTGAAATTAACACATTCTCAAGTTAAATTTTCATAAATGTCGAAATCTTATATTCAAAGTATTGGAAATTTATGCAAAATTACCATTTAAAACGATATTATCAACAAAAAAATCCATATCTCTTTTCGTTATTTACGAGGTATTTGTACATATAATTATATTTGCCCGAGGGCTTATGCAGAAAATATCAAATTGGGAAAGCTATGGCTAGACTATGGGCAGGAAACATCGATTTTCCGCCAAAATAACAACATAAAAAGTCGCAAATAAATACCTGGTGGAGGAAATTACCTTCACTTTGAGGAATAAGGAGAGTTTACACTAGTTCATTAAAAATAGAAATAACTCTTCTGTCTACCTCACACAACGTCTGAGTCTGGCCATTCAGAGGAGCAATACAGAGCCAGCATTGCGGGCTCATTCCCTCTCACACATTCTCTGAATGAGGTTTATGTTTAATTTAAACAGGGTGTAACATACTTGATGTAAAATCTCTTAAGGGATGGTAGCACACTAGTACAGGTCATTGCCAACTATTAATGTTCTATAACACTTTTGATTTTATTTAGCAGTTCTCGAGACATTATTTGTGTGTGTGTGTGTGTGTGTGTGTGTGTGTGTGTGTGAATGGGTTTGTGTGTATATGGGTGTTGTCGTGTGTGGATGTGTGAGTGGATGGGTTTGTGTGAGGTGTGTGTGGTGTGTGTGTGATGGCTTGGCGAAGCGGGTGCAGCCCGTTAGTTATAGGATAAGGAAAGTAAAAATCTTAATTTTCAATACTGACCATTTGCGTCGCGACGTATGATGGATACCTCTGTTTTCATGAGAGAATATTTGATGGTGGTCATCAGGAAGGAGCAGTAGGCCTGGCCGATGTAGTAGAGGACTGTCCTAGGTTCATCAGCTTCGTCACCTAGTGAAGGAAATTCCGTCCTGGTAGTTTTTGCCAACACGTAGTCGTGACGAGGTAGATCGAAACTCCATTGGACTTTGCCAAATCTTCTGGGAAGGTCACTTGACTCTGAGTGAATGGAAAAGATACCCGGAACAGTGAATATTTGTTTTGTTTAGGTAGAAAAATTCAAAAATTATTTCCGATAAATTTCAATTATAAGATATTAGAAGAATTGTGTTCGTTTTTGATTTTTGCAAAGAAAAAAAAAATTCTGGTGTAAACATCACACGACTTTCCTTATCATATTAGGAATGAGAAGTGGGAACAGGTCCAAAAGCCACTGGCAACAGTTAGAAATAAATTTCAAATTCGTAATCAGCACCTCAAAATCATTAGATTTGATATGTCACAACACCAATCTACGATAAATAATAAAAAAAGTTGGTCTAATGGGGACCATCGAAAATACCGTTATTTTGGAGCCGGGTTCCAAAAAGATCAAGATATCAAAAAAATGATCTTAGTAAAAAACCGCTCTTATTTTTTTCATTCTAAGTAAATGTTGTTCTACAACTTACAACTTTTTTTTGTATCTTTAACCAATTCAAAAAAGAGGCCCTTGCGGTTGATTTTTGCGGCCCTGCGGCATTTCAAGTTTTGTGCTTGGTCTCTTGTTTCAATACCAAATTTCAAGTCTCTAGCTTTTACTGTTCTCGGGATATCGTGTACACACACACATACACCCCCCCCCCCCCCCCATAATACCCAAATATCCCTTTTAACTTTCAACCGTCTCTTTTTCAAATCTTTTAGGTTGATTTGAACGAAACAACAAATCAGATTCTTTTGTGTGATGGATCAAAGTTGGTGATTATGAGTGTGAGACTGATTTTTAGAATAAGTTTAAGGTAGCAAGTTTGTATTTATTCAATTATTATTATTATTAGCGATTCTTGGACAAAAATAACTGCTATAAAAGGAGAACCTAAAACCCGCAGTTTCCTCATGCAGAAGATCAGCATAGCCTGTGAGTACACGCGTTAAAAATCCAAACGTCTGTACACGCGCGATGAAAAAAATTCTCACACCTGGTTTTGCTTTGTATTTCGTTCTGCTTGAAGAGTTACATAATATTTTTAAGATACATTAACTTGACTTATGTATTTAAAAGATATTTAAAGTAATTTTAGCAACTTTTTTTTTCCAAATGGTTGCAGTTCGAACCCCTGATTTGAATTTTTTTTTTTTTCCAAAATTTCTTCATCGTAAGCCATACTGACATAAGTTTGTATGGCAATTCACAGTATATCTTATAGTCAAGAATATTATGTAATTATATTTGTTTAGGTACTTCTAAAAGCTAAAAACAGAAACGATAAAAAAATAAATGTACTTAGATTATACCAGGAGGTAAGTAGGTATGTAGGTACCCATTATAGTAGGTGGAGAAAGATTACAAAGAATACTAATTATTTCAGTATCTAGCAAAAAAAGTGTAGGAAGGTACCTAACTACCTAATATTATTACAAAGAAATTAAATAAATGTTAGTTAAAAATTTATATTTTGTTAGTTATATATCATTATAATAATTATTATAACAATAGTGAACAATCACGAATTTGGTAGGTAAACACACTAATTTTCTTTAAAAAAATATATTTTTTTATTTAAAACAATTGTTATTATTATATTAATTAATTATTAAAACTAATTATTATAAATAATTTATTAAATTAAACTAAATAGCTAGTAACAGAAAAAAAAACTCTCAAAAAAAAAGTTACGTCTGTACACGCGCGATGAAAAAAAATCTCACATTTCAGATCGATCTGAACTTTTCGCCACGTCACGGGCAACAGAAATTGAAAATACCTCAAGGGACTGTGGATACATCTAGATAAACATATTATCAACAGCTACTCCAGGTCCCTACAGGTTAGGACCAATATCGATCAAGTTCTAGCGTTTTTGCCGAGCGTGTGAGAATTTTTCCCTATGTGCGTGTACTCACGGGATAGACATTCAGAGAGGAAACGCGGGTTCTGTCATGGGTACAATGCCCAAGTCCCTATCTATGGACGAGATCAAACACCTCGGCCGATTTGCGAAGAACGCCTATACAAAGATTATACTTACAATAACTAATTTAATAAATTAATATACTATTTTAAATAGAGCAACTAAACCACCACAATAAAAAAAGGTAGTAAGTTTGTATGAAAGTATGAACCATTATTTTGTCTGAAGCCAATAGAATATTTTCCATTGTATAACTTACGACTTTCAAGAACCCCGCCATCCTGCATGATGACCACAGGTTTATCAAATCCAAATCCAAGGTCCATGAGAACATAGCCCAACCTTCCTTTTATTTGAAACCGAAGCAGCGCTGTAGAAAGAGAGAAATAATACGACGGACAAGTCATTTTGGCACCAAAATAATCACGAATTTTGGCGATTTTATTTACCTTTTTTTTGACAAATGGTCTTGAAGTAGGTATGACCTGTTAGAAAAAAATAAAGAAATTAAATATTTTATTCATTTTTTGACGTCGCTTTTATATAATTGGGCTGTCATAACACGACGTAGGTTTTACGCTCCATAGTAAAAATTTAGGCACACTTCGTTCGTCCTCCTTTCTACCAATTTTATATTTCTTTAGTTCATTCCTTAAGAAATACACTTTCAACCACGTCGTCACAATATCCTTCTTTTTATCACGAGATATATTTTTTAGCAATCATGTAAAGCTCACCTGCCACATGACTATTTTCAAACATTCCAGTGGGTGGTTTGATGATTCTTTCGTTTGTCTTTGAGTCATTCTGGAATCGCCCAGTTCCATTGGTTTGTATGTCCAAGTATTTTAGTAATTTATCCTCTACAACCGTGCTACATGAGACCAAATGAACGCTCTTGCTTAACTTTTTATTATATTGAAACAGACGTTTGAGTAGTTTGATTGCTATTCCTGAGTCGTGGTCATCCGGGAAAAATTTCGGCACATAACCATTGAAGAATTCGAGGAACTTAGTATTTTCATCATTCAATGAATCTCTGTTATTTTTAACCTTGTCGTAGAAGCTGGAATTGTAAAATAAAAAAGGGTTTAACTTTTTAACTGTACTACACACGACGGGTGTTTTAGGATAGCGCTCTAGTCTTGCAGGCACAGTAACCTGGATTTGAATCCCAGCGGAGTCGGAAATTTTTATAAATCATAAGGAAAAATAAGTTGCTGCTTTAATGTGAGTAGCGACCAGTGGCGAAATTATAGGCAAAAATAAGATATTGGGTTAGACAAGAATTTCAAAGAAAAAGGAAAATCTGTAATTCTATGCTACTCACTAAAATTAGAATACTTTTAGATTAGAATACTTTCTATACCAAGTCAGATAATGGAAAGTAAGGATCACATTATAAAACAGGATTAAAAACTAAGCCAGACAGCCAGACACGCCTTCAAGTCGTATTTTCAACCAAATTGAAATACTCTTATTGCCATGAGAATATTGTCCAGTTGAATTAAATCTAATCCTGTTTTACAATTAGAACCAAAGTACATCATATTTTGAGCTAGCCTCCGTGGCGTAACGGTTGTTGCGCCACTTAATCGACTATTGCCCGTAATCCAGAGATCCTGAGTTCGACCTCCGGTTGGGGCAAAGTTTCTGACTGATAATTCTGCTTCTTTCGAACACATAAGGCTTGCATTTCTGGCCCTACCCAGACTGGGTCAGCTTAATGTGGGTAGCTAGTGTTTCCAAGCAAATGTAGGGTACAACCACCGTCCTGACTACTAAAAATCGTTCAAACCAAAGAGAATCAACTGGTCACAATAGATCTAATAAGGCTCGATGTGTGAACTCATGTATCTACAACCAGTTTATAATAAAAGGTAATCCACCTCTTTCTGTAAAACACCTTCTTGACGAATGAAAATAATTCCCCTCTATAAAAACCAAACTCAAAATTTCATTCATGCTGTCACCTCTACTCAATGACGAACACACAAAATATTATCTTTTCTTCAGGTTACAAACATCATTATTAAACTTAAACTTAAAGTCGCACCCCACCCCCCGTATCTCAAAAACGGATGAAAATATAGAAAAACGCAAAAACCCGTATTCTTTAATTTTTTGGGGCATTAAGTTGCATCAATTTTTTTTTTTGCCTACACTGCCCCAGTCAGGCTGGGCACGGACGAACTTAAAAATCTTAAATCAAATGGTACGTCGTGTGCACTGTGCATGGCATATTGTTTTAAAGGTCTTGAGAGAAGTTCATTCAAATAAATTATTGTAAGCTACGACTTACCGTTTTTGAGATACAGGATCAGACGTCCTGGGTAATACCCATGCATTTTGACCTATAACTCGTTAACAGTAAGTTCCAGAATTTATTGATAATAACACCTTATGGTGAGACCTTTCGAATAAGTTGCAACTCGACCTATTCTGTTGATTTTAATTTTTGCTCAGTTTTGTCAGCCAGCTGGACGAACAGCCGAAAAAACAAATCAAGTTATAACGTGTTCGAAAGGTCTTGATATAAGGAAATATTACCAATAAAAAAGGTAACCTCCTGGAACTTACGGTTAACAAGTTATAGGTCAAAATATAGGGATATTAGCCAGGACGGCCTGTACCTCGAGAGGTATGTTGTAGCTCTCTGAAATTTGTTCCAATGAATATCTCTTAATGAGACCTTAAAAAAAATATGACACAAGACATACCATTCCATTTAAGATTTTAAAGTTGGTACATGCCCAGCCTGACTGTGGCCGTGTCAACTTTTTTACTTTCCTTATCCTATAATAAGGAAAGTATTGTATTCGTCGAAAATTTGACCTACCCAGAAAATTTAACCTACGAAAATGAGCCATTGGTCTGTGCGTCTGTGTGTGTGTATGTGTATGTGTGTGTAGGGGTGTGTGTGTGAGTGTATGTGTGTGTGTGTGCTTGTGTGAACGATAAGAGCTAGAGACTTAAAATTTGGAATGAGAATTATTTTATTCACCAAACGAACCACGAAACTTTTGGTTAAAATCCTCCTGAAATGAAAGGAATACGGGGTTTTGTGTTTTTCTATACTATCAGCCGTTCTTGAGATACGGGGGGTGGGGTGGGACTTTATGAACACCCTGTATAAATAACCACTACAAAGAGTAATGCATGTATAAATTCTATCCCTGATGACTTGCGTTTCGAAGAGCTGTTTTATAATTAGGTAAATAGAAACAAAAGTTTCATTAAAAAAAAATCTGGTGTAAACATCACACGACTTTCCTTATCATGGCATGGCCTTCTGTGTATTATCCCTAACCCTACTATATTCTTGAGGCATGGCCTTCTATGTACTATCCCTAAACCTACTATATTCTTGAGGCATGGCCTTCTATGTATCTTACCTAACCCTACTATATTCTTGAGGCATGGCCTTCTATGTATTATCCCTAACCCTACTATATTCTTGAGGCATGGCCTTCTATGTATCTTACCTAACCCTACTATACTCGTATTCTTGAGGCATGGCCTTCTATATATTTTACCTAACCCTACTATATTCTTGAGGCATGGCCTTCTATGTATCTTACCTAACCCTACTATATTCTTGAGGCATGGCCTTCTATGTATGTATTTATTAAATATTTAATAAAAATGACCACCTCAACGGTAACAGTTTGCTAGAAATAAATGTCAAATTCGTAATCAGCACCTAAAAATCATTGGATTTGATATGTCGCAACCTCTATCTAGGGTGAATAATAAAAAAGTTAGTCCAAGCGGGTCCCCCCCACAATACCATTAAATTGGGGCCGGGTTCCAAAAAGTTAAAGATATCAAAAAAATGATCAGAGTGAACCCCTATTATTTTTTTAATCCGAGAAAATGTTGTTCTCTAACTTTTTTTGTATCTCTAACCAATTCAAAGAAGCGGTGCTCACGGCCAATATTTGCGGCCCTGCGGCCGCAGAATGCGGCCGATTTCAACCAAAAGTTTCATGGTTCGTCTGGTGTATAAAATTAATTACCATACCAAATTTAAAGTCTCTAGCTCTTACCGTTCTTGAGATATCCTGTTCACACACAGACACACACACAGACAGACGCACGGACCAATGGCTGAAAACAACTTTTTTGGTATCCTGAGGCTATGATTCGTCCAGAAATGTGAAATTGTACCTATATAACTATAAAGTTGAAAAAAACACTTTAATATAATAAAAGATATATAATAATAGGTAGTAATAAAGTCGTCTTACTCAAGAGTCATTGGAAACGAGTTCACAACAAACTCCTCGTTTGCTTTGGAAAACTCTTTCTCAATATTCTTCAGAAGAACTTCAAAGTCTTTCACACTTTTGAATAACAGCGGTTTTACTGTAAATAGAATACTTTGGTACCGGGACTCGTACACTGACTGCGGCTCTCTGAGAGGCGGTGTATAGTAGTTACTATTATTGAAGGTACATCCGAATTCTTCAACTTTGAATTCTTCAACAACTTTATTTTCCCGAGGTCGCCGCCGCCGAAAGCATGACCCTGTAATAATTTATTTATAGAACGCAGTGAAGAGACAATGTGACCCTGTATGTTAAGATCTGTACAGTGTACAATGAGGAAAGTCGTGCATTGTAAGCTTTCGCATTACCTCTGGGCACTTCACCTGTACACCCATGCCTTTCAGAAACGGAAAGACTCGGAAAGAATTTTCCGTCCTGCCCAGGATTTGAACCCGCAACCTCTATGTAAGTAACCAATGCTCTTAACTACTGAGTCACGGGGTTCGGTGGTATTATACATATTTATGTACCAGATATTTTTTTTTTTTTTTAGGTCGATCACGAAAACCCTGATGAAAAACTCTGAATCAAGAAATCATCGAAGAAAATAAATCCTGGGGTTGAATCACTTCGATGGCCCAAAGTCCGTTGGTGGTTTTTTTCTTTTGTGCATTGGTAGTCAGGTGGCTAAGGCGCTAGACTGGTAATCCTGGTAGCGCAAGGATCCGTTGGTTCAAATCGCACCCAATGCATACTTTCTCTTTTTTATTTGAGTTTGTGACCACATGATAATAAGACTCTGAAGTTTATGTGATAGAAAATGCTTTGAGCATTCCACTAAAGAGTATTATAATGATTATTATATTTATTCTGCCCAATTAGGACTGTTAAGTCGCATTAATCCAGCAGAAGTACACGACGTATTATTAAGTGGTAAAATAAATTGTCATGGCCCGGCTGGGTTTCGAAGCCGGGACCTCTTTTGATTAACAGAGTGCCGCTTTTACCTCTGAGCTACAGGGACAGAAAATGTCATTAGTCAAGTTAAGTTAATGCTAGGCTTTCAGAAAATTTTAAAGTCGTTACAACCTCAAATTGGATTATATCAGTGAAATTTTGTGACCATGGAAACTAAGGTGATCATGAAAACTAAGATAGACGGCTCCAAAAGAGGCGCGTTGATATTTCAAAACCCATCCTGAATGGAAACGTAGCTTACCTGCAGAGCAATGTAAAATCAGAAGAAAGTAAATACTTCCTGTGTAGAAACGCATTGTGCTACTTAGTCTCATGTTAGACCTTCGAATAAAATGCAAGAACAAGACGTTCTATTTGCTAAAAAAAAAAACCAAAAATATCAATTCATACTGAAAAGTAAATGAAAACTAACTGAAAAAAGCTGGCTATATGTTTTTGTAGCGTGGAAGGCTGTCTGTTTTTGTAACTTTTTTTTTTTATTACAAATCCAACAGATGTTTTAGAGTGATTAACACATTGAGGACCGTCTAGTATAATTATATTATGCGTCATAGAAAATTTCAAAAGCAATTCTTGTCTAGCATGTTGCTAAACGCGTGCTAAAAGGGCACATGG
This sequence comes from Bactericera cockerelli, assembly GCA_024516035.1. Lineage (NCBI taxonomy): Eukaryota > Metazoa > Arthropoda > Insecta > Hemiptera > Triozidae > Bactericera > Bactericera cockerelli. The sequence goes on from CM044959.1 coordinate 41,457,394, forward strand.
ATTGGAAAAATACTCCGGTTCTCAGGGAAACATAACGAGAATGGTCTCTGGGTCCTCAACGTGTTAAGCTGTATTGAACAAGTGTAGTTTACTGTTATTAGTCTGGTGGGGACTCTTGGAGGCTCGAAAAAGGGCAAACACGGATAATGGATAAGGTATGTCTTATTGTAGGTAGGTATCATATTGTAATAATTAGGTTTATTATCCTAAAAAAAAACTCAAACTTCCGAATTGGTCAACTTCCAAAAGCTCAAACACCGAATTTCGGTTACTGAGGAATCCTAAAATGTTAAGTCTACGATGTTCGAAACGGTTAACAAGTTAAAACAGAACCTCACATAGTGAGGTCGCTTCGCTCCCTCACTGTTTTTGGTTAATTAGGTATAAGAAATCATGTCAAACATATAATGTGGTCCAGAAGAGAATGATTCGGTCTGTGTTTACGTTTACATAACACTGTGGAGCAACCGGTCCTTATAAATAATATCTCAAGAATGTTGAGTTCCGGACCGCTACGCTAGTCAGATAGTCAGATAATGGTAGTTATAGTGATAATAATAATATATTCAAATAGCTATCTTTTATAAACAAAACAAGAATGACTACAGAATTATTATAGCAATACTACTAATACATATACAATTAAACATATTATACAAATATACATATACAAGGTGTCCAGTTTTCTTTTTAATTTCAGAATATTTTCTATGTACATTTTAAGCCTAAAATATTCCCAAAATATTAGAATAATTCAGTTTGAAATGCAAATGGATACAAAATATTCATACCTAATAGGTGCTCACTTAGGAAATTGAATTTACTATCATATTATAAAAAAAAAAAAAAAGAAAAAAGATAATCTCTATCACAACACTTCACAAGCTAAAGGATTTTTCAAGTGATTTTTTTCTTTTTTCAAACGATTTTTTTTGTTCAAAATTTAATTGAGATTATTTAAGTCTTACAATGTTTCCTGGAATAGAATCTGAAATTTTCTGAAAAAAATTAAATACCCTGTATATCTAAGATAATATTTTACTAATAACAACTTCGTACTCTTTGTACAATCTCTCGCTGTACGAAGAAATATGAAGAAGAATAAGAGGTTTAGTGTTTACATAGATAAAAAAGTGGCATAAAAAATACTAGGCAACAGGTCTACGCCTCTGTCCACGCCAGTGTATTAGGTCAGTTATTCCAGTGTATAATTAATTCCGCATGAAAAATATTATGTACAGAAAACTGGGGTAAATTTGACTCTAGGGGGGCAAGCTGACCGTACTCCGTGTAAACAGCTCGTGTATTGATGCATCGTAATCAATGTTCATTATAATAATTATTAAATATAATAATAAAAACTTAGGGCTGAATTGTGAAATAGGATTTGTTAATTTTAGTGGACATGGACACTATCCCTTTTTTTAAAGAGGTAAATCTTATACCAATTCAAGACGAACACCAAAGACTGCCGGACTTTGATGAACAGTGTGAGTTTAGTAAGCGGAAATTGGTGTTTAATACCCACTAAAGTGCTCCTCTCCCCCTAAGGACATTTGACCCCGGAACCGTTCATAGAACATTACTTTGGTTAACTTCCACTATAGACTATCCCACTTTCACCTTTAGAGGTCATATCTAAGCCGGGCTTGGTAGCTGTATATTACTTCTGTGGCGTAACGGAGCTGTGGTCATCCTTCGTGACGGAAAATCTTATTTTAAATTTGAATTTGAATGGTCAACCATCCAAGTCCTAACCTTGCTGGACTTTGCTTCACTTCAGTGATATACAGTAGAATCCCGCTAACTCGAAATTCAAGGGACTGGTACCTTATTTCGAGTTATCGAGAGTTTCGAGAAACCGGGATTTCGACTTATAGGGAGAGAATAAAAATGAGAATTCGAGATATCGGGATATCGGGAGTGAAAAATACACATTTATGTACCTACATTTGTTCATGTATTTTCCCTCAGCCACAGCTTGAAGGACTAGCTTCTTCAGAGCTAGGGAGAGGGTTTTGAGTACCCTACGTTTAATGATTTTCGAACTCATTCTCACACTGTACTCACAAAACTAAGAAAGTAAGAAACGTCTACCTACGTACCGGACGAAGTGTTAAGACAAACTGAAATCTAAATGCAAAAGTGATAGATTTTACTATTGTTTCTGATTCCCTCATTCCCTGCATAAACTTGTCTGAACTTGTCCGGATCCTCTGTCCAACAATTTTATGAGAAGAAAATTTCGAGTTATAAGACGTCACCGTATTGAATTTCGAGTTATAGGGAGTATAGTTGAAAAAATATTTCGACTTATCCAACGGCCGAATGATTCTTTCGACTTATCGGGATTTTCGACTCACCAGGATTTCAAGTTAGCGGGATTCTACTGTAACAAGAAATGCTGTTTATTCAAAGTTCCATCGACGCTAGTTTTTCGTTCTATCACTGCAGTTAGGCAACGTCCAGCGAGTCTTGGATGGATGACAGTTCAAATTCGAACCCTCTCGTGATGCTATCTATTCCAGGCCCCACTCAGGCTCGGTGAGGATGGAAGAGAAAGTCGAAGGCATTATCACCACCAGGCTTCTTTATAATCAGCATTATAATTTATTATTATGTTCATTGTATATACGACTAGCTGTTCCACCCGTGCTTCGCTAAGGTTATTTTGGACCAGAAAATACCAATATCTTGAAAATGGTATATAATAGATAATTTTCTAGGTAGTTTGACGGTGGTTTAGGGGGAGCCTCAACTCTCATGAATATTTCAATATTTGTTACAGTTTGGGCTATGGTATTGTAAACAAAGAACCACTAAGAGAACATATTTTAGCCAGTCAGACAAAATATTTTTTTTTTTAAGTAGGTACCTATCACTTTCGAGTCTCGAATAGAGTACTTTTCTCATGTCCGTATCGCTGGACTATCAGCTGTATTGTATAAATAATATATCTGTACTATTATTTGACCATGTATTATGTGGTTATTTGAACACGAGCTATGCGGCACTATAATAGTTAGGGTAGGCACATATAATAATATGTTGAGAAGTTTTTACTATAGGTATGTTATAATTATGTGGTTGCTTGGACACGAGCTACTCATGTGGTCGAATTACTTCAATATGTGGATGTGGTAATTGTGGTATGTGTTCAATATTCTATACAGTGTGCCAAAACTTCTACATTATTTCTCAATCTCTATGAAAGTATAAAATTACCACGGATTGACCATTTTGTGTTAATTACAATATGTTTATTATTACTAAAACTCGCTTTACCTACTAAGTTGACATCCATGGGCTACTCCTGCTATAGTCAAAACATTGAAAACCCCTGAAAAAAGCTCTTTCTTTAAAAATAAACGTGTTTTTGTGTTTCTCTGAATTTTTTACATTTTTACGAGTAATTGGTCAGTTGGAGCGGTCTAATGTTTTAAATACCCTCTGTATAGAATAAAGTGTATATTAGGATTCTGATTTTAAAATTAGCCAAGTAGTGCCGTTCTAGTGTTCCTAATTCACCCTGTTTTAACCGCCAACATCAAATTCTCAGCTCAGCTCTTGTTGTGTACCTGGTTCCACTCCTTTCCTTTCTCTTACCATGATTGTCGTAAATTGAATAAACTCTTTTTTTGCTATCTAGGTAAAAAATTTCACCGTGGATTACACAAGTGCATCTTGTAATGCAACTGGTTACAGTGTGAATGCAACTGCATTGTGTGATTTGAGAGTAGAGATTGTAGAGAACCGGATAGCGCACTAGGTTACATGCCTAACTGTCTTTGAAAATAAGGTTTTGTTTAGTTATGTATAAGCTCAGGTGAGATTTTAAGGGGGTGTGGACCAACTTATACAACGTCTTATGTTTTGTTTTGACCGAATGAAATAGAGTTGGTGGTCAGTGGGGAAAGATAAAATGTGTTAAGGGTTCGATTCTTTAAAGTGTAGAATATTTATGCCCTATCCCTATCCGTTACTACTCCATGAGTAACGACCAGAGAAAGACGTGTTGCTTTTATCTTTTCTGTATCTGTTTATTATGTTTGTTTTAATCACTATCGTGATGTACTGTCACAGTTACTCAAACTTACATTGCTAATTTTTTAAACCAATTTTGGGACTAGAACCACCGACCTCCAGGTTACAAGTCCGCCGTCAAATCAATTAAGCTTTTGAGGTCGGTTTGCCTATCTTCATTAAAATGCTATTTTATAATTTGGCCCTAAGTTGTTTACACTGAAAATACTCTTGGATTATTGCCTGAGACAATTACAATTGTTGGGTAAGGTCCGTATAACATCTTGGCTTGTACCTACTATCAGTGAACTATCTTGCAGGTATCTGTGTTACGGTTCTGTAGTTCTGTGATTATTGTAACATTGAGCAAGGAACTACATGGTACTGGATTAGGTAAGAGGTAAGATAAATATGTACGGGTAAACGAACCTGGTGCTCTTAGCTAGCTAGGCATTTATACAAATTACAACCGGTGACAAAAAGTGCAAAAATTACAAGAAGTGCAAAATTGCTAAGGCAGACATAATAATAATATTGTTGCCTATTGATAGTACCCGAAAAGGACTAATGAGTCCCATTATTCCAACAGTAAGACCAACACCTATGTATATTTATTCCAACATTAAGCCCAATATGTATACACAATAGTGAAAATTCCAAAATGGGATGATGACAAGTCCCGGCAGGGTTTCGAACCCGCGACCTATGAATAACCAGACCAACGCGACGCGACGCTTTGATCACTGAGCTACCGAGTTTGTTTTCCGTCTGTCCTTGGGTATCCTGAATTCCTCATGTTAAATGTTCTGTGCATGTATGATTCTTACGCGAGTATAGAAAGCCCTCAGTATTTTTGCCAGTAATAATAGAAAAACTAATAATACCTACAAGAAGCAGTATCTACATAATTGAGCACCTTGCTGTGCAGAGTGTCGAGTTTAACTTACCACATGTAATTTTTCCTTGTCGATGACAACTGTACAAGTTAGTGTACAATACATTAATCTATATCTATAAAAGAAAGCTGTCTGTATGTGTGTATGTATGTATGTGTGTATGTATGTATGTGTGTATGTATGTTCTTTATACAAATCCACACCGTTTGACCGAGAAACCTGAAATTTTGCACATAGGTCCGCTTGGATCAGGAAATTCTTCTAGGCTAGATTATATCTCCCTGAGGTTAAGCTACAATGAGTAAGGATAAAAATAGATGGGTGACGCAAAAAAAATTCACGTTTTTTGACATAAATGACATTTTTTCTCGAAATTTGTCGCGACGACCTATCAACTCAAAGCGAGAAAGTTTTAGGCAAAGGTTTGAGCTTTCCATTGACATATCGATCGCGAATTTCTGATGAGCCGTTCTTGAGCTACGCCGGGTAAGGTAAAAAAAATGGATGGGTAACATGTAAAATATTCACGTTTTTTGACCTAAATGACATTTTTTCTCGAAATTTGAAGTGACAACCTATCAACTCAGAGCGAGAAAGTTCTAGGCAAGGGTTAAGGCTTTCATTTGACATATTGATCGCAAAATTCTGATGAGCCATTCTTGAGCTACGCCGGGGAAGACCAGAAAATAAATGGGCGACAAAAAATATTCAGGTTTTTTTTCAAACCTAAATGACATTTTGTGTGTGTGTGTGTGTGTGTGTGGTGTGTTTACGGATTAATAATTAGCCGAACGCGTAAAAGAAAAATTAATACTTAGCCGAACTTTACACAAATATCCAATACTTAGCCGAACCATGAGAGGTTCGGCTAATTCCTTTTTCCATTTTCATTGAAAATATAACTTTTTAAGTTTTCTGAGTGGTATTGGCGCATAGAGAATGAGTTGAAGAAATTGTATTAATAATTTGAAAAATAAATATTGGATAGTCTTTCTCATTTTACAAAAAAACCCAATAAAATTGATGTTCGTCTAAATATTGATTTTTCTTTTACGTATATTCTTACGCAGCAATAATTAGACGAACCAAAAATCAGTATCGAAGCTACGGTTTTTTTTTTTTTGTTGAAACTTCGTTAATTTTTTTTTTGTTTCAACTGCTCGTCCCGACCTCTGGAAGTCCAAGATACTCTTTAAGTGTAATTTTGTATCTGTTTAATCCTGTAATATAATTTATAATTTACATTTATTATGTGTATTGGAAAATTTCCAGTAAATCTACTTTCTTTACCTCTGCAGCTGGAAAGTAATTCAAATAGAATTCTCGTATAAGTATGAGGATTTGAGGAATAATAAGGCTTTACAATAACCTCTACAAGTTGAACATAATTATACACTCAGTTAGTGCTCATTAAATCTACAAGTGGAACGATCCGTGATCATAAATTTTGATTTTGTTTCTTTTTTTTTAAAAAAAAAAGGTGATTGTTTCAAGGACTTTTTTTATTTCTTAGCCATGAAACAGGAGCTACTATAGACCTTTGTGGTTTGTATTAATGGGCGAGAAGTGACTAATTACTACCCATTTAGGTGCTGGGTCATCACGAGAGCACCGGATGGTATCCCTTACAATCAACTACTATAACCAAATTTAGAATATAATTTTTTGTCGGCTCCAGCGATTGAACCTTTTGTACGAGTGCTTAGCCACCGAGCTAATCGCGAGCTTGAATTTTTGCATTGATTGTTCTTAATATAATTTAGCTACCTCTTTTACCTGAAAAGTGGAATGAATGGAAGAGAAATTTGTTTAGATGAAACACAGCCCAAGCGGAATACCTGGATATGTAGAATACAGGAGCGATTCCACATATCCACATTTATTTAGTTTGAATAATTTGAAACCTGCCAGACGAATGATAAATCTTTTTTCACGTGTATGATTCTTTTGCTGCAAGTTAAAAGTGACTACCATATTATAATATTATGCCCATGAGCGGTACCAAGTACTCGTACATAGTTACTATTTTGTATTATACTACTGAATACTATTTTTTATTTTTGACGGGTGTATTGTACTACTAAATACTATTTTTACTTTTGACGGGTGTATTGTACTACTAAATACTATTTTTACTTTTGACGGGTGTATTGTACTACTAAATACTATTTTTACTTTTGACGGGTGTATTGTACTACTAAATACTATTTTTACTTTTGACGGGTGTATTGTACTACTAAATACTAATTTTACTTTTGACGGGTGTATTGTACAGCTAAATACTATTTTTACTTTTGACGGGTGTATTGTACTACTAAATACTATTTTTACTTTTGACGGGTGTATTGTACAGCTAAATACTATTTTTACACTGAGAAAAATGAAATTTAAAAATGTACGTAGAAAAAATTTAAGTTTAAAATACCTAAAATTGCATACTTGATGAGCATTGAAGGCAAAATGTCAAATATAATAAAATACCCCTTCAACTTTCCCTGAGTATGCAAACAAGTGGTTCCAAATGCTTGGTAAGGCTTTATTCACCACTGCCTATCTTCAGTTCAAATTTGAAAGAAATCCTTAAAAAAGAGGTTATATGTCGACATGTTTTGCTTAGGATTTGACTCGATCTGAGATTTTGGATGTTTTCAGAAATCGAATGAACTTATCTTTCGAACCGTACGTCCGATTTGAATGAACTAAAGTGCTATCGATAGATCTAGTGGATTTTAAGATAAGCTGTTCTCGTTCATTTTCTGTCATTTTACATAAAGGGTTACTTTTTAACGGAAAACACTTTTGACGCACAACTGGGTTAAGAATGGCCTGGTTTATCAAAAAGTATGCATGCGATTTAAAAAAAATCAACGATATTAGGCAGATCTTGCGAAACTTTATCCGAAATTGGCATTAAAACATCAACATGTTATTTCATTCTGTCCATTTCTTATCAAAAATATCTATTTGGGCCTACCTCGAACTTTCAAAGGTCTCAAAACCTGGCAAAAATGCAAGCATCAAAATCTGTGTTAGTCCATGCTTAATCGTTAGTTGAGAGCTATTGAAATCAACGTTTGTTTTTCAAAAACGCCTTCATATTATCATGTTATGCAATCATTTTGAAGGAGCCTTTGTGGCTTTCCTGTTGGCGGTACGGAAATTTTTTGGGAACCAAAAATGTATATTTTTGACTACTTCTTTCTAAAATTTAGTTTAAAATACCTAAAATTGCATACTTGATGAGCATTGAAGGCAAAATGTCAAATATGATAAAATACCCCTTCAACTTTCGCTGAGTATGTAAACAAGTGGTTCCAAATGCTTGGTAAGGGTTTTATTCACCACTGCCTCTTTTTTTAAGGATTTCTTTCAAATGTGAACTGAAGATATGCAGTGGTGAATAAAGCCTTACCAAGCATTTGGAACCATTTGTTTGCATACTCAGCGAAAGTTGAAGGGGTATTTTATCATATTTGCATTTGCCTTCAATTATCATCAAGTATGCAATTTTAGGTATTTTAAACTATATTTTAGAAAGAAGTAGTCAAAAATATACGTTTTTGGTTCCCAAAAAATTTACGTACCGCCAACAGGAAAGCCACAAAGGCTCCTTCAAAATGATTGCATAACATGATAATATGAAGGCGTTTTTGAAAAACAAACATTGATTTCAATAGCTCTTAACTAACGATTAAGCATGGACTAACACAGATTTTGATGCTTGCATTTTTGCCAGGTTTTGAGACCTTTGAAAGTTCGAGGTAGGCCAAATAGATATTTTTGATAAGAAATGGACAGAATGAAATAACATGTTGATGTTTTTATGCCAATTTGGATAATTTTCGCAAGATCTGCCTAATATCGTTATTTTTTAAATCGCATGCATACTTTTTGATAACCAGGCCATTCTTAACCCAGTTGTGCGTCAAAAGTGTTTTCCGTTAAAAAGTAACCTTTATGTAAAATGACAGAAAATGAACGAGAACAGCTTATCTTAAAATCCACTAGATCTATCGATAGCACTTAGTTCATTCAAATCGACGTACGATTCGAAAGATAAGTTCATTCGATTTCTGAAAACATCCAAAATCTCAGATCGAGTCAAATCTTAAGCAAAACATGTCAACATATAACCTCTCTTTAAAGATTTCTTTCAAATTTGAACTGAAGATAGGCAATGGTGAATGAAGCCTTACCAAGCATTTGGAACCACTTGTTTGCATACTCAGCGAAAGTTGAAGGGGTATTTTATCATATTTGACATTTTGCCTTCAATGCTCATCAAGTATGCAATTTTAGGTTTTTTAAACTAAATTTTAGAAAGAAGTAGTCAAAAATATACGTTTTTGGTTACCAAAAAATTTCCTTACCGCCAACAGGAAGCCACAAAGGCTCCTTCAAAATGATTGCATAACATGATAATATGAAGGCGTTTTTGAAAAACAAACGTTGATTTCAATAGCTCTAACTAACGATTAAGCATGGACTAACACAGATTTGATGCTTGCATTTTGCCAGGTTTTAGACCTTTGAAAGTTCGAGGTAGGCCAAATAGAATTTTTGATAAGAAATGGACAGAATGAAAAACATGTTGATGTTTTATGCCAATTTGGATAAAGTTTCGCAAGATCTGCCTAATATCGTTGATTTTTTAAATCGCATGCATACTTTTTGATAAACCAGGCCATTCTTAACCCAGTTGTGCGTCAAAAGTGTTTTCCGTTAAAAGTAACCCTTTATGTAAATGACAGAAAATGAACGAGAACAGCTTATCTAAAATCCACTAATCTATCGATAGCACTTTAGTTCATTCAAATCGACGTACGGTTCGAAAGATAAGTTCATTCGATTTCTGAAACATCCAAAATCTCAGATCGAGTCAAATCTAAGCAAAACATGTCACATATAACCTCTTTTAAAGATTTCTTTCAAATTTGAACTGAAGATAGGCAATGGTGAATAAGCCTTACCAAGCATTTGAACCATTGTTTGCATACTCAGCGAAAGTTGAAGGGGTATTTTATCATATTTGACATTTGCCTTCAATGCTCATCAAGTATGATTTTAGTATTTTAAACTAAATTTTAGAAGAAGTAGTCAAAAATATACGTTTTGGTTACCAAAAAATTTCCTTACCGCCAACAGGAAAGCCACAAAGGCTCCTTCAAATGATGCATAACATGATAATATGAGGCGTTTTGAAAAACAACTTGATTTCAATAGCTCTCAACTAACGATTAAGCATGGACTAACACAGATTTGATGCTTGCATTTTTTGCCAGGTTTTTCAGACCTTTGAAAGTTCGAGGTAGGCCAAAATAGACATTTTTGATAAGAAATGGACAGAATGAAAAACATGTTGATGTTTTTAATGCCAATTTTGGATAATGTTTCGCAAGATCTGCCTAATATCGTTGATTTTTTTAAATCGCATGCATACTTTTTGATAACCCAGGCCATTCTTAACCCAGTTGTGCGTCAAAAGTGTTTTCCGTTAAAAAGTAACCCTTTATGTAAAATGACAGAAAATGAACGAGAACAGCTTATCTTAAAATCCACTAGATCTATCGATAGCACTTTAGTTCATTCAAATCGGACGTACGGTTCGAAAGATAAGTTCATTCGATTTCTGAAAACATCCAAAATCTCAGATCGAGTCAAATCTAAGCAAAACATGTCAACATATAACCTCTCTTTAAAGATTTCTTTCAAATTTGAACTGAAGATAGGCAATGGTGAATGAAGCCTTACCAAGCATTTGGAACCACTTGTTTGCATACTCAGCGAAAGTTGAAGGGGTATTTTATCATATTTGACATTTTGCCTTCAATGCTCATCAAGTATGCAATTTTAGGTATTTTAAACTAAATTTTAGAAAGAAGTAGTCAAAAATATACGTTTTTGGTTCCCAAAAAATTTCCTTACCGCCAACAGGAAAGCCACAAAGGCTCCTTCAAAATAATTGCATAACTTGGATATATGAAGAGGTTTTTGAAAAACAAAAGTTGATTTCAATAGCTCTCAAGTAACTATTAAGCATAGACTAACACAGATTTTTGATGCTTGCATTTTTGCCAGGCTTTCAGACCTTTGAAAGTTCGAGGTAGCCCAAAATAGACATTTTTGATAAGAAATGGACGGAATGAAATAATCTGTTGATGTTTTTATGCCAATTTGGGATAACGTTTCGCAAGATCTGCCTAATATCGTTGATTTTTTTGAAATCGCATGCATACTTTTTGATAACCCAGGCCATTCTTGACCCATTTGTGCGTATACTACTATCGGGACTCCGTTGTGGCCGCTTGCCATATAAATAAATTTGAAGAGAATCGGTTGAGAACATTATAAATATTATAGTAAGTTTAATTAGATAGAACAAAAATATATACAGTAAAATACAATGAAATTATAAAGAAAAACAAAAAGATTGAGCAAAGATACAAGAACAAAAAAAAAAAAAAAATGAAGTTAATGTCCTACTTAAGGGGCGGGGTCATATATTGCCTTGTGCAATCTCTTCCACCCAACCCTTGGGACATTTGTAAATACAAGTGATTCAGTAAAAAAATCTCTGATTCTAGCGATAATAAAAGTAGAAAAATTTGAATGCCATTCACGAGGAAGTATTGTGTCCATAATTGGCAGTGCATTTTATTCTCTTTCTATTAAACGGATCTGATCATACCAACATTGCCTATTGCTTTATGAATTATTATAGCATTCAACAATCTCGAACTCAGAACCAAATGACTAATATTCATGTATAGGTATATAGCAGTATTTTCCCTTCTTCTGTGGAGGGTCTGTGGGGAGGTCATAGTTGTTAACACATAATAAAGGATCAAATTTTGTTTAGGTTTAAAAGTGCAGATCTCTTGTATTTAATGGCCTTCTTATAAAAGGGGATACCTACCACGCTCCAAAGGCAAAGTACAAATGCAACTCATATAAATAAAAAAAGGTTGTGTTTCACTAAATTCAGACCGTTAGAAATAAAAACAAAGGGAGAATGGTAATTATTTATATTGTACAGTTTGCCGACTTTACAACTTCTTATTCCTTTCGAGATTTTGACGAAATTTTTTACACAAATAGGTATAGGAGACGTATTGTAGGTGGTCCCATTTTAAATTCATTAACTTCGCACTATCACTTGTTGGTGATATAGACCATGTGTCTGACCACTATATTTTTACTTAAACGCTTATATCTCTTGAATAATACACCCAATTGTCACGAAATTATGTATGTATATTGTATATGCTGGGAGTTAGCGTTCTCATTGTGCATTTATAGCTAAATCATAAGCTTTGATATTTAGGAAATCCAATTTTTTTTACAAAAAAGTGCAAAAATAACGTCTATGACTTGCCGATACACAATTTTTTGTAGAGTTGGGTTTGTAGGAAAAACGGTATTCTACCATAATATATAACATATAAAATTTGAAGAAAATCGGTTAAGCGGTTTTAGATATAATAACACTCTATATTGGAAGGTAAGATATCTATACTTATATAAGAGAGTTTCACTCACTGACTGACTCACTCACTCACTGATTCATCACTGTTTCTCCGAACTGGTAAGTCCTAGGAAGCTGAAATTTGGTAGGTAGCTTTGTCTTATAGTCTAGATGTGCAATAAGACGGAATTTTTCGAAATTCCCACTACAACACCTGCCATTGGCGAAAAAGGATTTTTTGCTTCTAGCGGGCGACAGCCCGCTAGTAATAGATATAATAACCACCGGGCGAGGTTAATACTCAAAGCATTTTCTACCACCTTAACCCTCAGAGTCTTATTATTTTGTGGTTACAAACTGAAATAAATGAGGAAAAATTCATGCACTGGGTGGGATTCGAACCAACGGATCCCTACACTACCTAGATCACCAGACTAGCGCTTTAACCACTTGACTACCAGTGCACTGTACAAGAGATACAATGGAGTTTTATTTTATTTTTTAAAGATGAGTGTTTAACAGCCTTTTTTATTTCGTAGCTATAAACAGGGGCTACTGTAGAAGCTTGTGGTCTGTGTTGTAGCCTGCCCATCCCGTAGTATGCCTCCACTCTGATGGGCGAGAAGTGACACAATACTTACCATTTAGGTGCTGAATCAACACGAGCGCACCGAAAGGTATTCCCTACAAACAACTGTAACCAAATTTTGAATACAAATTTTTGTCGGCGCGGGGGTTCGGACCCGGGACCTTCCGCATAGGAAGCGAGTGCTTAACCACTGAGCTTAAGTATAAAAGTATTGTGTTAATAATTTATTGACAGTGTATTACTTCCGAGAAATTTCTAATATTAGAAACTAATATTAGAAATATTAGTATTGTGTTCGTTTCTGTAAAAAAAAAAAAAAAAAAAAAAAAAAACATTTTTTTGCTCTGAGCAATTTTGGTTTTGTGTCCGTCTGTCGGTCTATTAAAAATATTCCTTGTAACGCGCAAATCTCGGAAACTACTTAATGGATTTTGATTAAAATTTCCTACGTGTATATAATGTGAAATAATCACGAGGAAGTATTGTGTCCATAATTGGCAGTGTTTTTTATCTTCAAATTATTTCGATGATTATTATTTTGTTTTACCAAGAGTTGTGTATAATAATTTCCTGAGAACTTATATGTTTCATTCCTATTATAATTATATTAGAAAATTTAGGAAGTAATAGTAGGACCTGACTCATCTGACCAAACTTATCACACGTAAAGTTTCGTTCCATTAAGTAGATAATGCCTTGATTGAATCATTTCATTTTCCTGCCCGAGCAAAGCTATGTTAAGACAATAATATACTTTTCAATTATTTATTTTTTTAAAAGCGACGTTAAACCCCACTTTTAACTGCATGGTCATATGACGACGGGGGTGTTACCCTCTTTTCACAGGAAACTAAAAAAACCGGCTATCCACATAAACCTCACCCAGCCTTTGTTGGGCCGGAATACCAGCATCACGAAGATGTACGTTGCTCAACTTCGGTGATCCTACAAGAACCGGTGCCTTCAACGCTGGCTAAAAAATCGTTAATGTTCGGTTAAGTACTATTTTTTCATTTGCGTGTTCTGCTAAGTATCAAACGCGAAAATGGTTCGGCTAAGTATTGCTGAATGAGGAAATTTTAGAGACCGGCACTGGTCGCTTCGCGCTCGGGAATTAGCAGAACGTTAGAATTTTTCAATTATTTTCGAAATGGTTGAGAATTGTAAAAAAAAACGAGAAGTGTGTATCTCTTAAATTAAAATTGCTAGCAATTGATATAAACCTTATTCAAATCGGACAAACTTTTCTTAAGTTCGGCTAAGTCGCAACGCGAAAATGGTTCGGCTAAGTATTGCTGCGTGAGGATGTATGTGTGTGTGTGTGTGTATGGGTGTGTGTGTGTATGTGGTGTGTGTGTATGGTGTGTGGTGTGTGTGGTGTGTGTGTGTGGTGTGTGTGTGTGTGTGTGTGTATGTGGTGTGTGTGTATGTGGTGTGTGTGTATGTGGTTGTGTGTGGTGTGTGGTGTGGTGGTGTGTTGGGTGTGTGTGGTGTGTGTGGTGGGGTGTGATGTGTGGTGGGGTGTGTGTGGGTGGTGTGGTGTGGTGGATGTGGGTGTGTGTGGGTGTGTGGTGGGTGTGTGTGGGTGTGTGTGTGTGTGCGTTGTGTGTGTTTGATGGGTGGCGAAGCGGCGGGTGTACCCGCTAGTCTATATCTATAAAAGAAAGCTGTCTGTATGTGTGTATGTATGATTGTATGTGTGTATGTATGTTATGTGTGTATGTAGTTCTTTATACAAAATCCACACCGTTTGACCGAGGAACCTGAAATTTTGCACATAGGTCCGCTTGGATCAGGAAATTCTTCTAGGCTAGATTATATCTCCCTGAGGTTAAGCTACAATGAGTAAGGATAAAAATGGATGGGTGACGCAAAAAAAAATGCACGTTTTTTGACATAAATGACCTAAATGACATTTTTTCTCGAAATTTGAAGTGACGACCTATCAACTCAGAGCGAGAAAGTTTTAGGCAAGGGTTTAGGCTTTCATTTGACATATTGATCGCGAAATTCTGATGAGCCATTCTTGAGCTACGCCGGGGAAGGCCAGAAAATAGATGGGCGACAAAAAATATTCAGGTTTTTTTCAAACCTAAATGACATTTTGTGTGTGTGGTGTGTGTGTGTGTGTGTGTGTATGGTGTGTGTGTGTGTGGTGTGGTGGTGTGTGTGTGGTGGTGTGTGTGTGTGTGTGTGGTGTGTGTGTGTGTGTGTGTGTGTGGTGTGTGTTGTGTGTGTGGTGTGTGTGTGTGTGTGTGGTGGTGTGTGTGTGTGTGTGTGTGTGTGGTGTGTGTGTGTGTGTGGTGTGTGTGTGTGTGTGGGGTGTGTGTGTGGTGTGTGTGTGTGTGGTGTGTGTGTGGTGTGGTATGTGTGTGTGTGTGGTTGTGGGTGTGTGCGTGTGTGTGCGTGTGTGTGGTGGTGTGTTGTGGTGTGTGGTGTGTGTGGGTGGTGTGTTGTGTGTGTGTGGGGTTTGTGGTGGGTGTGTGTGTGTGTTTGTATGTGGGGTGTGTGTGTGTGGTGTGTTGTTGTGGGTGTGTTGGTGTGTGTTGTTGTTTTGTGTTGTGTGGGTGTTGGTTTGCTTGGTTGTTTGGTCGAAGTCGTTACCGTAGTTATATCTATAAAAGTAAGCTTGTAGTGATTATATGTATGTGAGTATTATGAATGTGTTGTTGTTTTATCAATCTCCGTGACGGAACCTTAATTTTGCAATCTTTGACAGGATTCTTCTGATATTATCTGAGTTAAGTCATGAGTAGGTAAAATGGATGGGACGAAAAATATTTTTGATAAATGACATTTTTTTCTCGAATTTGAAGTGAGACTATCAACTCAGAGGGAAAGTTTTGGAAGGGTTTTAGCTTTATTTGACTTTGACGAAATTTGATGAGCCTTCTGTACGCGGGAAGGCGAAAATAGATGGCGAAAAATTTTCAGGTTTTTTTTTCTGCTTTGTGTGTGTGGTGTGTGTGTGTGTTGTGTGTGTTGGTGTGTGTGTGTGTGTGGTGTGTGTTTTGGTGTGTGTGGGTTGTGTGTGTGTGTGTGTGTTGTGTGTGTGTGTGTGTGTGTGTGTGTGTTGTGGTGTGTGTGTGTGTGTGTGTGTGTGTGGTGTGTGGTGTGTGTGTGTGTTGTGGTGTGTGTGTGTTGGGTGTGGGTGTGGTGTGTGTGTGGTGTGGTGTGTGGGTGTGTGTGGGTGTGTGGGTGTGTTGCGTGTGTGTGCGTGTGTGGGTGGTGATGGGTATGTGGTGTTGTGTGTTGTTTTGATGGCTCAAGCGGGGGTGAAATTATATTATAAAGAAGCTCCTTATGGTTTAGTAGTGTGTATGTATGAGGTTAAGCTTTTCAATCAGTTAAGGAAAAATAGGTCCGCTTGGATAGAAATTCTTCTAGGCTAGATATATCTCCCGAGGTTAAGCAAATGAGTAATAAAAATGGATGGGTGACGCAAAAAAAAATGCACTTTTTTGACATAAATGACATTTTTTCTCGAAATTTGTCGCGACGACCTATCAACTCAAGCGAGAAAGTTTTAGCAAGGGCTTGAGCTTTCAATTGAATATCGACGCGAATTTCTGATGAGCCGTTCTTGAGCTACGCCGGGGTAAGGTAAAAAAATGATGGGTAAATGTAAATATTCACTTTTTGCCTAAATGACATTTTTCTCGAAATTTGAATGACGACTATCATCACGAGAAAGTTTTAGGCAAGGGTTAGGCTTATTTGACATATGATCGCGAATTTTGATGAGCATTCTTGAGCTACGCGGAAGCCAAAAATAGATGGGGACAAAAATATTCAGGTTTTTTTCAACTAAGACATTTTGTGTGTGTGTGGTGTGGTGTGGTGTGTGTGTGTGTGTGTATGGTGTGTGTGTGTTGTGGTGTGTGTGTGTGGTGTGTGTGGTGTGTATGGTGTGTGTGTGTGTGGTGTGTGTGTGTATGGTGTGTGTGTGTGTTGTGTGTGGTGTGTGTGTGTGTGGTGTGTGTGTGTGTGTGTGTGTGGTGTGTGTGTGTGGTGTGGTGTGTGTGTGTGTGGTTGTGGTGTGTGTGGTGTGTGTGTGGTGTGTGTGTGTGTGTGGTGTGTGGTGTGTGTGGTGTGTGTGTGGTGTGGGTTGTGTGTGTGTGTGTGGTTGTGGGGTGTGGTGTGTGTCGTGTGTGGGGTTGTGGTTTTGTGTGTGGGATGTGTGTGTGTGGTGGTGTGCGTTGTTGTGTGTGTTTGATGGGCTGGCGAAGCGGCGGGTTGTAACCCGCTAGTTTATACTATAGGAAGAAGTCACACACTTAACTAGAGTACTGTCGAGTAGGTTTGAAAAATAATAAAAGATTAGGCCCAAATTTTAAAGTAGTATTTTTTTTATATAGTTTATTTGTTTATTTTCTTTATAAAGAAACATTTATAGAAAGGTACTTCTCCTAAGTTTTGAAGGGCTTCTAATAATACGGTGCTCTTTCTTTAGTAGGTTTTAACGTCGCTCTCAACTGCAAGCTCATATCACGACGGGGGTGTTTCTCCATTCGCAGTAAAATCACAAACCTGCTACCCAAATTAACCTCACCCAGCCTGGATTGGCCGGAATGCCAGCATCACGAAGTCTTCACCTCGCTGAATGTTGCTTTACTTCGGTGACCCTACGATAACCGGTGCATTCAACGCACCATCGATGCTGGCGATATGGTGCTCTGTGATTGGTAGAAAGTCTGACTTGAGGGATGGTCTTCCCTTATCATTGTTGTAATCTTATTTTAAAATTGAACCTTGTGCACTCCCTTGGGGAGGTATACATAATTACATACTAAACTTACATTGATTCCAACTTTGTATTTCCTGCACAATTTATTTTTAAAACTCATTATGACTGTCTTATAATTCATAATGGAAAGTATGGCTCGTATTGAAGCCTGTGGTTAGACCTATCTCCAATGGACTTACCTAACACCTGTCAATAGCTGCCTTAAGATCTTTGAATGAGATCCGAAAACACCGGCGGCCATGATATCAGCTATAATATAGTGTGTATGTATATGATGCTACGGACCGACCTCAGAAAGTCGTATAAAATTAGCAGACTCAAAACCTGGAGGTCAGTGGTTCGACTCCCAAGAAATCTAAATAAAAGGCCTAAAATCGAAACCCGAACATATAAGCTTAGTGACCTACTCCACACGGCCACTCTGAGTATTATAAAGAGTCATACTACAACTAACGATTAGCTCAGTGGTAATTCGCTTTACATGCAGAAGGTCTCGGGTTCGAACACCAGAGCATACGTAAAAAATTGTAATCAAAACTTGGAAAAATTTGTTTGAGTTAGGGATAGCTTCTGGTGCGTTCGTGTTGACCAAGAACCTAAATGGGAAGTATGTTGTCACTTCTCGCTCATCAGAGGGGAGGTATACTAAGAGATGGCCAAGGTTCAACACAAAACACAAGTGTCTACAGTAACTGCTGTTTTGTAGCTAAATTTAAAGGCTGTGAATCATAAATCCTGAAAATAAAAAACAGCGGAGTCACTGACCGTGTTGCAATGAGCCGTACTGATGAAATCCATGACATTGCGAATTCCGATTAGAAGGGCAAATCTTCTCTCAGCGGTCACGATCTTGCGGTTTCTGGTTTTGCACTGAGTTCAATTTCAATTACAGTAATTTACCGTCCGTCGGTCGCCGACAACACGACAAGGAAAAAAAATATGCTGAAACTTTTTCTTATTGAATCTAGAAAAAAACCATTATTATAATATATTATTATACTATCTAAGTAACTCTATTTGGGGTCTCACAGAACTTCGCCAAATTGCCAAGCCAATATTTGGATAACATTTCTCAACAACCCATGAGCCTTTATTACCATCGGATCTGGCTGTAACTTGAAGACAGCAATTCCGGAGGTTTAAAAGAAATGTAAATTAAATTTCAGGCTTGATTGTATGATTCCCAAATAGGTACTCATGGCCTCCTGGAAGAAATTTTCTTTTGAATTCAAACATTATTTGAGATTCCAAATATTATGATCTCATGAATTGTTGTACCATGGGAAATTTTCCTGTAAACTATATTTAAAAAAATTGTGTTGTCATGCTGAGTTGAGATCCCTAAGGTGTACTCATGGCACTTTGGCGAAGTTCTCTAGAAACAGCGTGGCACTGAAGTTGTTATACTACTGAGATGCTGACTATTCCTGGCCCAAACAGACTTGGTCAACTAGGTGAAGTGAATAGTGAATTAGGTTGGTAAGTTTCCTTAAATGAGCAGAGCGTCAAACCCTTGTCTCTATATTAAAAGAACGCCGGACGCAAGGAAAAAAATTGAATTAATATTATAGTCAGTTCAGAGTATCGAACCCATGATTTCTGAATCAATTCTCTCAACCGTAGATTTTGTGCTCAAGGTAGCGTGCAAAAACACGTGCTTATTACCTACTGAAGATTTGAATGGTGACTCGAGAGGCACTCCTGGATCTGAGTGAAAGTCGAAGTATGGCAGGTCAATTCCTAGGCAGACAGATATGGCTCTTGTCAGATGATATCTTGCTATGATTGCATAGTTACTTCCAGAAACACAGACTAAGGACTACATACTATCATAAATATTATAGGATTAAATATCTATGACTTCTTAATCTAAGCCACTATCAGCTGTTAATAGCTGATATAAATGCGCTGTGATTGGTTGACATTCCCACTAAGTAAAGTTTTTTAAAGTTATATTTGTGTTAATTAGTTTCGTGATATCACAACTACTTAAACTCTCTTTACTAAATCTTTGCTGAACTTGGGACTTGAACCATCGACCTGCAAGTTACAAGTGGCGGACTTGTAACTTATCGATCAAGCTACTGAGGTCGGTTGAAATTCCCATTCGAGGGCGGAATAGTGTGGAGTTAGTTAACCGAACACAGTGAGGTTCTGTTTTAACTTGCATACTGGACGATTTGGCTTTTGTTTGTCCGTCTATGTATATGTCTGTGTGTCTGTCTGTTCCGCGATAGTTCTCGACCGGCCGCATGGGGGCCGTTTTTGTAAAAAAAAATATTTTTCCTAATTTTATTGAAACAAGCAAGGCTCTTGAAATTTTGAAGAGTCCTCGAGAAAATATATTTGAGTTCACTAGTGGAATTTAATGATGGTGAAAGCTAAAGGGGCTCCTCTGTGGTAGAAAATCGAAAAAAGGCCAAAAAATAGGGCCGTTGATAAAAAATAAGGTGTTGATATTTTTCAATTAAAACCTATCGAGTGGGGTATTCAATGAAAGGTCTCGATGTCCTCATGCTTAATTTAACATTTAGAATGCGATAGTTGAATCTGTGTGAGGTTTACAGTTCACAGAACCACTAGTTATCTAATTCTGTTTCATAATTCGGAAATTCGGCCCTAACTTACATGTAAGAACTCTGCCACTTTAAAAGAAAGGCAAAATTATGATGTGCCATTAGCCATTTTGTAGAGTTTTTTTTCAAGTCCATAACTAAATTTATTATTAGCCATTAGCAACTGGGTATTCACACTGGGTCTTTTAGGTACATGTAAATAATTTATTAGAATAATTTATTCTAGATTATTTTGAATCAACTTCTTCTATCTTGACACTACAAAACAATACCTTAGATCACTAAAAGTAGGTACATACATCATCAAAATTAGACAGATGTTATTATTTGAGGGGAAAAAATTGGTAACTTCAATCACCTACTTAAATATGATTCAGCCCTGTCTGATCCGTGCACTGTTACACAAGGATATCTTCAAATTATAGACAACTCAAATTATATGGGTATTATTTGATGGAACTAATGCCATGGTACCTATAATACCTACATAAGATATGACTTGTCAAGTTATCTGTAAGTAAAATAACATACCTAATAAATCCTCATTTTTATATCATTGCATAAGTCCTGGATCCTACTGAGTGCAACATTTTTGTTTCGAAAAGTTGCAAAAAAAATCGCAAGGTTTCATGCTCCGCAATTTTTACTGTCGCATTGGAAGGCGCTGCGTGTATAGGTAGTAGGTCTGAAAATCCAGAGATCGCGGGTTCGAAATCTAATAGCCGGGACATGACAAGTGATCCTCCCATTTAGAATTTTGACTGACCACATTATAGTATAGGTCTTGGGCTTACTGCTGCAATAATGGGACTCAATAGACTTAGTGGGGCAGTATAAATGGGGCAATATTATTACCTATAGTAAACTATAAATAAGTGTTGGCCATTACTGTAGCTATTTTAAACCAAGAAAGGTCAGTTTTGCATAAACTTCCGGGGTCCATTTGAGGCTGGCGCAAGAACAAATAACTTTCTAAAGTCCTCAATAGACAGGATTTGATGACCAGTGTAGACATTATACAAACATGATGCTTGTACAAATGTACATAGTTTATGCTCTAATGTTGGATATTATTTACCCGTCCAAACATAGAAATCTACTCAGACTTCAGATTCAAACTATGTGTACCATTACCATACTTTCAATATTTACCATACCTATTTAAAGACTTAACAATTTATTTCTTCAAATATGCATACCTACCTAGTTTCAGTAGATACATTAAAATATACAGGGTGTCCCACCAAACTTGGACACCTCAAATTACTCGGCCCCTGAAAGAGTTTTTGAAAAATAAAAAAATCTAGGGTACATGTGCTAATTATGCGGTCTCAGTTATGAAATTTTTTTTATACAGGGTGGTTCAAAAGTCAGAAATTGAGGTGTCAACTTACGATTTTTAAATAGATCGACCTGAATTTTATTTGATAATTTTACTTCTAAATGATTCCTGAGTACTTTTTTAAACAAAAATATTACATACAGGGTGGTTTTTTTTCGACCAATTTTTTTTCTAAATCTTGAATAACTCAAGTTCGGTTAATTTTTTCGATAACAAGAATAGAATGTGTTTGTGTAATGAATACACGCACTTTCAATTGGCATCAAAAAAATTTATACAGGGTGGTTCATAAGTGAAATAATGACTTGATTTTTTTTAAAACCGAGTTTTTTTAATTTTTAATTTAGAATTAATAATTCTCGTCTAATTTTTCACATTTTTCGTTAGTCATATCGAAAAACAAAACTAAAGTGTTGTACAGGGTGAGACATAATTTTTTGTAACACCCTGTATATGGGCAGTATAAAGACTAAATATGCAAGAAAAACTTTGATTTTTAATTAAACTAAAAAGTTATGGTGTTTTAACTAATATTGTCGCATGGACCACCCTGTAGATATTTTCTTAAACTATCATGTAGGTACTCTAAGTTGTATAAAATTCAACGAACACTTCGAATCATGTGGGAAAAACATGTAAAAAACACGAATTTGAAGCCATTTTCAATTTGATGTCCACACTGATTGATTTTAAAACTTGAAATAAAAAGTAGGTAGGTGTAAACACAAAATTGAGCATGGCTTTTTGAATTCATTTTTTTACTTTCAGATTTGGACTCCTCGTTCAATTTTAGACAGTTTCGACTACCCATATGATGGTTTAAGAAAATATCTACAGGGTGGTCCATGCGACAATATTAGTTTTATTATTATTATTATTATTATAAAACCTGGTTGCAGGGTTTCGTCTGAAACACCATACAATTAACACTGCGACCTAGTAAGATCTATTGTGACCAGGGAGAAAATCTCTCATCCTATTTC
The DNA here is from genome assembly GCA_024516035.1 of Bactericera cockerelli. Classification (NCBI taxonomy): domain Eukaryota; kingdom Metazoa; phylum Arthropoda; class Insecta; order Hemiptera; family Triozidae; genus Bactericera; species Bactericera cockerelli. The sequence goes on from CM044959.1 coordinate 41,480,015, forward strand.
CCAGTTCTGTGCCTATGACGGCCCAACTGGGCTTAGTTGAGAGTGGTTGTCCAATGCTTAACGCCCTAAGTCCAGAAACCTGTTCCCTTCATGAGAAGTGTCAGTCTCTGGACGAGGTGTTCTTGGTTATGGAGATCTTCGAGATTATTGGATTCGAAAATCCTAAATCTCCTGTTATCCAGCGCCTCACATTCGAAGAGAATGTGTGTTGCTGTTTCTTCTTCCAGACCACATAGCCTACAATCGATTGGTTCTCCTCTAGAGAGTCCTAATCTGTGTAGGTGTTTCCTAAGTGGTCCGTGGCCAGTGAGTAGGCTCACTATTACTCTTAGTTTATTTCTGTTGAGTGACAGAGATTCCTGAGTGAGTTTCTTGGAGTATCCTGTTAGCGTCAGCTTAGAGTGTCGCATGCCACTGGAGTTTCTCCAAGCTTTATTTGCTTCATCCATGACCCATTTCCTGGCACTAAAACGGACCAGGCATTTGGGTATGGCCAGCACCGGTTCCGGGCCAGTGAAGCTTTTTTCTGCAGCCTCTCTTGCTAGGAGATCTGCAGCCTCGTTGCCTTGGAGACCACTATGCCCTGGAATCCATTCCAAGTTTACCTTGTTATGGGTGGCTAGTTCATTAAGTGTTCCAACACACTCCCATACCAATTTTGACTTAATTTGGTATGTTTCTAAAGCTTTGAGGGCGGCTTGGCTGTCGGAGAAGAAAGTAATTTTCTTCCCTTTCCAGCCTATTTCCAGTGCATGCCTGGCTCCCATTATAATGGCGAAAATCTCGGCCTGGTACACTGTTGCCAGTGTACCTAAGCTTTCAGATTTTCTACAGAAGCCTGGCCCGCAAAGGCCCGCCCCACTGCTTCCACTCATGCGAGATCCATCTGTATAGTATTTGATACCCGCATGAGATAATATTTCTTGGCTTGATTCCTTTTCCCAGTCTGACCTAGGTCTGACTAGTACTTCGTAGGAAAGGTCAAGGTTGTTTTTGGGAATCATGTAGTCAACCGGCATATTCTGCTTGTATGTCACATGAGATTTCTCGATCAGTTCCCTGTATCGGGCGGGTAGCCTGCCAGAGCGACTGATTGATTGCCTGAAAGCACCCATGATGGCCTCCCCCTTGATAAATAAATATAAGGGTGGAAGCCCTAGAATGACTTCCAAAGCTAATGTGGGTGCTGTTCTGAAGCAACCAGAGATCATCAATAAAGCTGACCTCTGTGTTGATTCCAGCTCCCTCTGAGCAGTTAGCTGCTCAGCTTTCTTCCACCATATGCAGGATGCATATGTGATTCGAGGTCTGACTATAGCAGTGTATATCCAGCGAGTTACTGCTGGTGTCAGACCCCAAGTTTTGCCAACAGACCTTCGTGCAATATGAAGTGTGGCCTTAGCCTTGTCTGTGGTTTTCTTAATGTGCTGATTCCAGGTCAATTTCTTGTCGAGATAAACTCCGAGAAACTTGACTTCTTCAGCAATTTCAATTCTTTCACCAAAAATTTTGGGTGCCTGGACGGCGCCTAGCTTATATTTTCTAGTGAAGGGTACTAAAGTGGTTTTCAGAGGGTTGACTTTAACCCCCCTACTCAAGCACCACTTTTCAACTATTGAGAGAGCATACTGAAGTAGCTCTGACAAAGTTGTTTTGTATTTTCCTCGGACTAGGATGACAAAGTCGTCCGCATACCCGAGGGCAAAGAAACCAGCCTTATCTAGTTCGTTAAGAAGCTCATCCGCAACAAGATTCCATAACCTTGGAGAGATGACTCCCCCCTGAGGACAGCCCCTGGTTGCATTGATTTCTTTTTTCGACTCTAAGAGTTCGGCGATAATTGTCCTCGATTTGAGGAGCTGTGTAACCCATTCGGAAATAGTTTTACCTGCTCCCGAGATGGATTTAATTATGGAGTCCAAAGAGGTGTTATCAAAGGCACCCTCTATGTCTAGAAAGACAGCCATGGCAATCTCTTGATTATTCAGCGCTAATTCAATCTTGCTAACAAGTTCGTTCAGCGCTGTCTCAGTAGATTTGCCTCGCTGATAAGCATGCTGATTGGGGTTGTGAGGAATCCTATATATGAAGTCCTCTTCCAGACGCCAATCGACTAATCTTTCAAGTGTTTTCAAAAGAAAGGATGAGAGGCTAATCGGTCGAAAAGACTTAGCCTGGCTCAGATTTCTCCGGCCTGGCTTAGCCAAAAAGACGACCTTTGCTCTTCTCCAACACTTGGGAATGTAACCCAGGGCCAGACTAGATCTGAACAGCTTGCACAGTACTGGACCTATGAGGTCCAATCCTTCTTGCAATAGAACTGGATAGATTCCGTCTGGTCCTGGAGATTTAAAAGGTTTGAATGTGAATACTGCCGCTTTTACCCTTCGATTAGTGACCGCAGCCTTAGCCTCCTCCCAATCCTGTTGAGTTGGCACCTGGTGGGAGCCTTCTTCAGGATGTGAGGGATTCAGCCCAGTTGTGGCACAGATATGTCCGGGAAAATGTGCGTCAAGTAGCACTTCAAGGGTTTCTTTACTATCGCTAGTGTGTGAGCCATCAGGTTTGACTAGTGTACCTGTAATTTATTTCTTCAAATATGCATACCTACCTAGTTTCAGTAGATACATTAAAATATACAGGGTGTCCCACCAAACTTGGACACCTCAAATTACTCGGCCCCTGAAAGAGTTTTTGAAAAATAAAAAAATCTAGGGTACATGTGCTAATTATGCGGTCTCAGTTATGAAATTTTTTTTATACAGGGTGGTTCAAAAGTCAGAAATTGAGGTGTCAACTTACGATTTTTAAATAGATCGACCTGAATTTTATTTGATAATTTTACTTCTAAATGATTCCTGAGTACTTTTTTAAACAAAAATATTACATACAGGGTGGTTTTTTTTCGACCAATTTTTTTTCTAAATCTTGAATAACTCAAGTTCGGTTAATTTTTTCGATAACAAGAATAGAATGTGTTTGTGTAATGAATACACGCACTTTCAATTGGCATCAAAAAAATTTATACAGGGTGGTTCATAAGTGAAATAATGACTTGATTTTTTTTAAAACCGAGTTTTTTTAATTTTTAATTTAGAATTAATAATTCTCGTCTAATTTTTCACATTTTTCGTTAGTCATATCGAAAAACAAAACTAAAGTGTTGTACAGGGTGAGACATAATTTTTTGTAACACCCTGTATATGGGCAGTATAAAGACTAAATATGCAAGAAAAACTTTGATTTTTAATTAAACTAAAAAGTTATGGTGTTTTAACTAATATTGTCGCATGGACCACCCTGTAGATATTTTCTTAAACTATCATGTAGGTACTCTAAGTTGTATAAAATTCAACGAACACTTCGAATCATGTGGGAAAAACATGTAAAAAACACGAATTTGAAGCCATTTTCAATTTGATGTCCACACTGATTGATTTTAAAACTTGAAATAAAAAGTAGGTAGGTGTAAACACAAAATTGAGCATGGCTTTTTGAATTCATTTTTTTACTTTCAGATTTGGACTCCTCGTTCAATTTTAGACAGTTTCGACTACCCATATGATGGTTTAAGAAAATATCTACAGGGTGGTCCATGCGACAATATTAGTTAAAACACCATAACTTTTTAGTTTAATTAAAAATCAAAGTTTTTCTTGCATATTTAGTCTTTATATTTAATTTTGCGTCTCTTTGATTGCCCATATACAGGGTGTTACAAAAAAAATATGTCTCACCCTGTACAACACTTTAGTTTTGTTTTTCGATATGACTAACGAAAAATGTGCGTTTATTCATTACACAAACACATTCTCTTCTTGTTATCAAAAAAATCAACCGAACTTGAGTTATTCAAGATTTAGAAAAAAAATTGGTCGGAAAAAAACCACCCTGTATGTAATATTTTTGTTTAAAAAAGTACTCAAGAATCATTTAGAAGTAAAATTATCAAATAAAATTCAGGTAAATCCATTTAAAAATCGAAAGTTGACACTTCAATTTCTGACTTGAACCACCCTGTATAAAAAAATTTTCATAACTGAGACCGCATAATCAGCACATGTACCCTAGATTTTTTTTATTTTTCAAAAACTCTTTCAAAAACTCAGTAATTTGTGGTGTCCAAGTTTGGTGGGACACCCTGTATAGTATTGAACATGAATATTTTTATTAATGCAAATATTTAATAGGTAGATAAATATCTAGATATGCAGGGTTTATGGTTAGGTACTATGTTAAAGTTAAGGTGTTAACTTCTATATCAATTTATCAATGTATGTAATGTAGGTAAGTATATAGCTACTAAATTTTACCTACCTATTATGTACCTACACCATTTTGATATTCTCCAGCTTTTACATAACTTTTGAATAATGGCCAGACGTCTAATCATCTCAGCATTCACAAGATATTATTTACGTAACTGACCTCGGCCAAGTCTCGAGTCAGGTCAATACGGCATAATTCTAGATATTTATGGTGAATTCAAGTGGGATATGGAGATTTTTGACCTCACCAAGTCAAGTTAGAATTTTTGACCTCCCTGGTGACCCAAAGTGAGGTCAACTTGAATCCGTTTTTGGGACGAATATTATGGGAGATCAAACGTATGGGTTTGATGGCGGAGATTCCCTCAGGCAATAATGACGCCTTTTGTTAATATTATTCTTGGCAATAATTTTATTACCTATACATAAATAATTGTATTATTATAGACATTCCAATTTTTGTGCTTAGCGCAGAATTTGAGAACTTTTCGGTATCTTTACTATCCTGAAATCTTATTTTTCCCTGAATTCCACCACTGGTCGCTGTTCACATAGCAGCAACTCATTTTTCCTCACGAGGTATGAGTGGACCCTGAACATACAAGTACAGAGTAGAAAAAAATCATGCACTGCTGGGAATCGCACCCAGGCGTGCGTGCAAGTGCTCTTCACACTTAGCAACAATTACTACATAATAGTTTATAATAAACCTTTGGTCCACTGTCGATATAGCGGGTATTTTGATACACCCGGGTTCCTGGGGTAGGACTCCAGCCAGTGAGAACCTGTCTCACTTGTCAGGGATGTGAATGACCTGCTAACTGGAAGAGTTGAAGCGCCATATTTGAAAAAAAGACTAACTGTCACTCAAACATTCTGGGCGACTTTCATAGAAGTATAATGCACGTGATGCATAATGCAGCGAGAATTTCATCAGTTACATCCAACATCCACTGAAGTCATTTATATTTTTATATATTGGTTATTTGTGATGAATATCTTCGCATTATGTGTAATAATGCCTATTAAGTGCTGAAATTGTACATTCCATAATACAAGTTTCTATTATACTAACTTACCTACATTAAATTGTCGATTTATATTGAAGCCGGTTTTTCTTTCAAACCCAGCCTTACTAAAATTCACTATACCTGATGGGTCTTGAACCATCGACCTCCAGGTTACAAGTCCACTGCCTTATCCATCCAGCTACTGAGATCCAACCCTTTTCAATAAAATAATACAAATTATTTTTCTTCTCGATTAAGGACTAGGGAGTCCCACTACTCCAGCAGTTGGTTTGTTGCCATTACTATGAGGTTAACGTTTCAAATATGTATTGTATGGATATGTATATGAGGAAAAAAATATGATTCGAACAAACTACAAAACGAAATAAGGATCCCTATGCTGCCTGGATCAACCTGCAGTACTTGTTATTATTACTCTACAAATTCAATCAAGTACCTATTATTTACAAATAAGGTATGATACATCGACAAATATACCTTATTATGCAGTACACTCTGTAATCAAAACTTAAGTAGTTAATTCTGAATTCAAAACAGATAGGTACATAAATCCCACATAGCTTAAAACTATTTCCTATCTGTCAAGTCGTGAAAACTAGTTCACTGAGTCTAGTGTTTTGTAACAGTGTTAATTAAAAACAAGTTAGTGAGAGCAGAACTTTGACGCTTAGGCAGCTATTCCAAAGCATGGAGCTGGAGAGAAAGTTGATCTAAGTTTAAAGATGAACCCATCTCACCTCTTCCCCCTAATAAATAAACTAGTCGTGTGCCCGTGATTCACAACAATCACAACGAGAGTTCTGAACGGGACTAATTTTAAAGTGGACTGAGGCATGGCCGAACTGGTGAATTTTGTGATGCGTTTCAGTAGCTCGATCGATAAGGCGGTGAACTCGTAACCTGGAGATTGGTGGTTTGAGGCTCAGGCATGTTGAAGTTTAAGAAGTTTGGGTTTCAGTAATTTTGGTTTTCTCTAATTGTATGTGTGGGCAATTCTGGGCATATAATACACTAGATACATTATGTACGAGAAGATAAGTCCAATAAAGATTTCTAATAAAATAAATATAATGACTGACCTCAGTGGCTGGATCGATAAGGCGGCGGTCTTATAATCTGGAGGTAGGTGGATCAAGCGACTTTCAGTAATTACCTATTATGATACTACGATTTTCATTGACACAAACATGATAACTTAAAATAAAAACTTATAGATGAGTATGAGATGATTGTATTTGCAGTTGAAACGTTTGGTGTGATTTGTAAAGAAGAAATGGGCCTGTTAAAAACCGTTGAAAAGCCGATGATAATGGCAATGTATTATGGGCAGAAATTAGGTGTTTAGACTGTTTAGGTGCAGAGGGGGAATGAAGCTAGTGTGGGGGCTTTTCTAGAAGCAGTAGTACTTTTGATGGATTTATTTTTAAACTACATAATTTGAGAAGTCAAGACTTGTTCAATATTTTTTCCCGCAGCGCCCGACCTAAAAAATTCCCGTCCCGATTCAGATTTGAACCAGCGACCTTTGTACTAAGAGGTAACCAAGTTTGTCGAGAAAACATGCAATATCAGTAATGATAAATTAATAATAAACAAAAGTTTCAGATAGGCACAGAAAATATTATCTATTTCCGGGTGGTGGAAAAATTACCTGGACGCTGGATACCCAGATCTAATGTCTGACTTCTTGCCATTAAGGTACTGAACCAACGACCTCTAGTTCAAAGGTCTGTGGTTAATAACTTTGCCTGCGAGGTCGTAAACAATTGATTACTGAATAATTAATACCATATTAAGTACTTAGGTACTGTATGTATATCCAGGGTGTCTACTAAATGGTCAAAGTAAAATTCCCTGACTTTTCCAGGTTTTCCAGACCATTTTCCCAGTTTTTCCAGTCTACTTTTTTAAGGAGACATTATATATGTATGTACTCGTATATTATATATAAGACCTCAATCTGCTTTCTATTTTTTTTTTTTTTTTTTTTGCAAACGAAACATTTTTTCTAAATTGATTGAATGAGTTTTCTGGTGAGTTCTACAATATCAACATTTAGTACTGTGGAATGGACATCAGGTGGACGTCGAATAGCTGGATATTTTTTTTTTTTTTTGAACATACTCAAATATATATTTTGTTTTAAATTTGGTACGAGCAAATAACAACATGAACACAATACAAACAATTAATAAATTTTGTACCTAGAAAAAAATAAAGAGTTTAATAGACCCATTTCAGCAAATTAGCTGGTGTTTGGGTCTATTTATATAAAAAAAAGAGGCTTGAATAAATAAAATATGAAATTAATAGGATTGGAAAAAATATAACAATGAAAATAATAAAAAGAGTATCAATAAAAAAACAATAACAAAATAACGTTAAAAAATTTCAAAAACATTAGAGAATGATTATGTACAAATACAAATTGTACAAATTGCTTACTCATGTACTGATTGATTATTAGTACACAAAAGGTAATGCATAATAAAATAATAGATAGTAAATATGCAAATTAGACATGTATTTTTTAGAAAACGTGTTTGGCTTCTCGCTTTTTTTTTCAAATAAAAAATCTAGTGTGATCACCACAAGACTTTCCTTACTCACTAATTCTTTCCTCGTAAATTTGATAAAAATTCGCTAATGGTAGCTCTTACCAAGAATAGTATAGCAAAATAGTGCTTTATTTAAACTGTCGGCTCAAGGTGTTAGGAATGTTAACAAAGAAATACACAAATTATATTCTTATATTTCTTAAATTTCGCCGAATACAATACTTTCCTCATTATAGGATAAGGACAGTTAAAACTAAATGTAATAAATCAACACAAAAATAGGAACCCTAAAGAAACTTGAAGAACTTTCAGACGTAAGGATACTTTTTCTTATTTTATAATTTAGGTACTTCAGATGATGTGTCCTAAGAAATTACATGAAATATTTACCTCACAATAGGATAAGGAAAGTAAAAAGTAGATCCTTATTTAGAAAGGGAAAACCCTGGAAAAAAAACCTGCTAAAATTTCATTACTCTTATCAAAAACTGGTAAGAGTGTTTTGTATTTCTTACCAAAAAAGCATTATCTCACTGCCTGGATTACAATGGCGCCGCAGGCGAATTTTTTTATTTATCATTTTCATGACAAAATTTGATCTTGAAAAAAATTCCCTGACTTTTGGTGTTTTTTCACAAAATTCCCTGACTTATGGCATTTTTTCACAAAATTCCCTGACTTTTCCCTGACTTTTTTAGTCTCTAAAAATTCCCTGACAATTCCAGGTTTTCCCTGACCAGTAGACACCCTGATATCGTATACCAGTAAATTTAAATTTGTGATAATTATAATAATAGGGTGGTGTAAAGTCTTGCTAATGTGTGCCCGATGAAGCCTCTACTCAGGTTTTAAAATTTCAATTTCCGTTACATAGTAATGCATTTTGAAATACGTAATATAGTTTTTTTTTAAAAAAATTTCGGAAATATAATATAATTTATTTATTTAAATATAAAACAGCTCTTCGAAACTCAAGCCATCAGGAATAGTGCCCACCATAATGCTGACAGCATTTTCCCGTTGAATGGCGATTGATATTTTTTGGATTAAGAAGCTTTTTTGGAACGTAGATCGCCATTCAAACGAATATTATCTATGAGTTAATAAATATTATCTATTTCAAAATGTAGAGTTTTTCATTGTAAAAAATATAGTTAATTAAATTTAAATTGATACTTTAATGTTGGAACCGACCTCAGTAGCTTGATCGGTAAGGCGGGGACTTGTGACCTGGAGGTCGGTGGTTCAAGTCCCGGTTTCAGCGTAAATTTAGTATAGCGAGTTTGAGTAGTTGTGATATCACGAAAGTGATTAACACAAATATGATAACTTTTAACTTAACTTACTTTAATGTTGGTCAGCCGACCAATATCGACCAATCGATAAAGACCGACAAAGTAAAAAACAGAATCTTGTTCGCGGACATGTTTTTTCCGTCCATTTCTTTTATCAACCAATCAGAGAGCACGTAACATAAAGTTAACAAAAAAAAAAAAAATCCAGTGTGAAACTGCCAGTACTGCCACTAAATGAAAAGCTCGATTAGCACTATGCAACAGAATAATCATTCAAATTCTCCATTAGGTTGACAGGAGCTTTAGCTAACACTCCGATTAAGCCCCTTGTCTTTGCAACAGCCGGTAATTCCTTTTCCGACCACAATATTACCCTTGAATTATTTATAATTATATTAATTTAATGATGAACTAATTTTAATTGAATTTAATTATTTATTTGAAAACGTATATTTATAATGAATATCCAATTAAAGAGAGAGTACTGTCCATATTTGTAGTCCAGGCAGCCGGTCCAAATACGGAGTGGATTCAATAGAATTTCCTTCCTGGTGTGAAGGTAAATATACAAGAAGGACTTTTAATGATGGGCATGAGTAGCCTGTCAAGAACTTCCACTTTGTTAAAAGAGAACGATTATTACAAGGATTTATTACAGGTTAATGTAGAGGGTGGTCCATTATAAAGTAAACACTCAAACATCTCAAAGTAGTCTCAATTTTTATCTTCGGTAGTCCGAAGTGGTATACAAAAACAACTTCCATATCAAATTTCAAGTCTTCAGCTCTTACCGTACTCGAAATGTCGTGTTTAAGGACGCACGCAACAATGGCCGAAAACAACTTTTTTAGTATCCTGAGGCTATGATTCATCCAGAAATGTGAAAATCTGAGCAGGTCAAAATTTCAACGAATACAATACTTTCCTTTACTTTCCCGATAGGATAAGGAAAGTACTTAAAGATCTGTTCAGGGATGATTGCGTTGAAATGTTTTTAATATTATTTAGGCTACATTTTTATTAAATGTAGCTTTAATCTGTCCCGGTAGCTCAGTGGTAAAGGCGGCACTCTGTGAGTCCAGAGATTCATGAGGTCGTGGGTTCGAAACCAAGCCGGGACATGACAAGTTATCCTCCCATTTGGGATATTTACCACATAATAATATGTCTTGGGCTTACTGCTGGAATAAGGGGAATTTAGTAGTCTTAATCGGGCAGTATAAATAAGGGGATATTATTATTATTAAATGGTGCAACACGTCAAGGATCCTCGTGGTCTGTAATGACTGCGGAAGTGTGAAGCAAGAGTGTATATAAAAATTGTGAGTAAAAAGGAACAAACAGACAAAGATAGTGGTTTTACAACAGAGACCTTACTTTCTCGGCCCAATATAACAATTTATTTTTCAATGAAATACATATTAAAAAAAAAAACAAAATCTACTGACGATATCTGTGAGAGTAAAGATACCGCAATATCTCATTATTGTTGGATACCGAGTACCAATCCATGCTCGTCATTACAATCCACATTTTAGAGACTATTCTCAGCCCCACTCAGGCTGGGTGAGGTTAATTTGAGTACCAGTGTTGTTTGCCAATGGTAAACCCCCCATCCTAATTTGACAATGTACTTGAAAGGGTCGTTAGATAACTTGATGGACCGATATGGTTTCAAGCCGTGTCGATTTCTTGCCAATACTTCTTCTAGCTCTCTCTATCTTGTGCCATCCTGGACCAGTTGATTTGACTATTGAATCTGTCCATCTGATGTTTGGTCCTTCTCGCTTTCTTTAACTCTGAGGTACGTCAGTACCGGTTGCTTAGTTGTCAAGGCGTTCGTCTGGTAAGCCAGAGATCGCGGGTTCGAAACCCAGATTTCGACCACATAATACAGTCGGACCTGGATATAAGAGAACTCAAGGGACTGGATTTTTTGTTGTTGTTTGTTGTTGTAGCCAGCTTGGCTACAGCTGGAGGGGTGAGTGATGGTCTTCAGCCAACTTTATTTCAAAGTTGGCTCGTCCTGAACCACATATTTCTATGTGCGATCAACCATCATGAGGACTTGGACTTTTCTTTATAAGCCATTAAACCCTTAAGAAACTGCAAGCTAGCCTGGCTTGTAAGGGTTGGCTAGTCTGTTCTCTGTTTATAGTCCTCTAGCGAGACACTGGTCTTCTCCCTGTTTAAAGTCCCCCAGCCAGACTATGGATTTTTTTTTTTTTTTTGTCTCTAATATCACAGTTTCTCTAATAAAGAAGTTATTTTCACTTAGAGAGAGGTAATTTTTCTCATACATCCAGGTTTTTCTTATATCCGGGTTCGAATGTAATACGTCTTGGGTTCACTGCTGGAATAATGGGACTCATTTGTCCTAGTTGGACAGTAGAATAAATAAGCTGTTTTTATTATTACCCCTTCATAATTTTTACTGTCCACCTGTACATATTATTGACTTTCATCCTAGCCACGTGACCCCGCCCATTCTTAATTTCTTCTCATACAATAAACTCGAAACATTTCCAATTGTTTTCTCTCTTTGAGAGTGCCGACCTCAGTAGATCAAGCTACAGACAAGGTGGAGGCCGGTAGTTCTTGTAACCTGGAGCTCGGTAGTTCAGTCCCAAGTACGGTAAACATTTGGCAGTGTGAGTTTGAGTAATTTTGTGATTAACACAAATATACTATGATAACTTCTTTCTTTCTTACAGAGTAATGGGTACTCTTTCATTGTACCCATTTTTGTATTATTGGTTTCATTAATCCGTTCGCTTCTTGGCCTTTACAAAAAGTGATTGTTGAAGTTCGCCAAGGGCTTGGCTTGTAATTGTCCTCGATACAGTTGAACACGCTCAGTAGTTCTCGAAATGGTGTAGCCTGTAAACAAAACAATGTGCACAGATGAGTCTACATGTCTGGTATGTCGAACCTGAGTAATAGCTGAATTGAGGTTATATAAAATCTTTTGATGCAACAAAAGATTGATCTCAGGACACGTATTAGCTCAGTGGTGTAGGCGTCGCCGAAACTCAACCGGACATGACAAGATATTCTCCCATTTGGGATTTTGAACACATAATAATAATAATATCGCCTCATTTATACTGCCCGACTAGGACCAATGTGTCCTACTGTTCCAGCACTAAGCCCGTGACGCAATAGTATGTATTCAAAAATGGGAGGATAAGTATTCAGTCTCAGTTTCGAACCCGCGACCTCTGGATTCCAAGAATAGTGAGTATTCCTAATTGTTGTTGTTGTTGTAGCCAGCTTGGCTTCAGCTGGAGGGGGTTGTGATAGTCTCTAGCCAACTTTATTTCAAAGTTGGCTCGTCATGAACCACATAATTATTTCTATGTGTAATCAACCATCATGAGGACTTGGACTTTTCTTTTTTTTTCTCCTTTATAAGCCATTAAACCCTTAGGAAACTTCAAGCTAGACTGGCTTGTAAGGGTTGGCTAGTCTGTTCTCTGTTTGTAGTCCTCTAGCGGGACATTCCTAATTGTTAGTTACTTCGGGCGCCACTCACCGGAACAGGAAAGCGGCCTTGTCGTTGTTGCTGAGTGCGAAGTAGCCGCCCCGGGGCGAGAAGGCGAGCGTGTTGGGGCGACAGAGACGCGGGCCCAGCTCAGGCGGGGGGAAGTTGAGGAGGACGCAGCGGGAGAGGGTGTTGTAGAGGCGCGCGCCGCCACTGGTCTCCAGGGAGGAGAAGGCGAGGAGGCGGGAGGAGGGGTGGAAGGCGAGGTCAGTGACCCCTGTGGTCAAGTGGAGGAGGGTTTTGTTGGGCGCGGGGCGGGGGGACCTGGGGAATATATTATGAATAATTTGTTGATATTATTTTTTATTGTTTTGAGGGAGAAAGCTCAAGCGTAAAAGTATGAGACTCAGACATGTATTGATATCGAATTTCGTGATAGCTTGGCCAGAAATGACAATAAATCCTAGTCTCATATTATTAATATACAATATTTTCCTTGAAAGTTTGGCGTGGTGAAGCAAACTAATTTTCTTCTCAATGGAACCAATAATAACATTGATTGGACATGGCAGAATCTAAGACATTGTATCTGGGCGTCCAAATAATATTTTCACCAACACCATTTTGTCTCACAACACTGCTATGCAACACTTGCCATTCTTAATTCAAGACGAAGTTTTACGAAGTGTTGCGAAACATAATGTTGCACTCAGTGAGATTCCGGTTTGAGTTACCTGACGGGCAGATCGTAAATGTTGACTACTCCGGAGCTCGAACCTGCGGCTAGTAGCTTGCCGTCCGGGCTGACAGCTAGGCGGGTTCCCTTCAGACAGCCATCGTCCACGAAGGTTTGCACAGGGATCGGGGAGCGGACGTCCCATTCGTAGATTTCTCCGGTACCTGGTGGAAAGTTGGGGAAAAGATGTTTCTTAATATTGAAAATAATAAGAGCAGAATTAATTGACGTTTTTGTAATACCTCTAAGGCGCTAAGTCTAAATTTTGAGTCTTCTATATGTGTTCAAAATTTCATCAAAATCCGTTCAGTAGTTTCCCAGATTTGCGCAAGAAATATTTTTGAGAGACAGACAGACCAACAGATAGACAATAAACCAAAGTTACTCAGGAGGTTATGATACGTCCAGGTATATGAAAAAATTCGAATCGGAGCAAAAAAATATTTTTTTTTTTACAAAAACGAACACAATACTTACTTCCGATTTCTAACATTAGAAATTTCTCGGAAGTAAAAAGAAGTTAGAACCTCTTAGAAAAAATGGTATAGAAACTATAGCACAACAATTCATTCTCTTACAGGGTGATTCAGTCAACACTTACCTCCATGACTATACAGGGTGGTACCATCCGGCGAGAAGACCGCGTCGTTCACAAAGCAGTTCATTTTGAACTCCTGGATGAACTCTTTGGTTCGTGCCGAGTAGAGACGGACGCTGCCATTCTCTCCGCACACAGAGAAAGACTTGGAGTCAGGAGCCATCCTGAAGTTCTGCATTAGAAACAAATGTTGCACGTTCATAATATAAACATACTCTTTCGTGAAAGGTAACCACCAGGCGAGGCTAATGCTCAAAGTGTTATTCTTATGCACTCACCTCAGAGCCTTGTTATTATGTGGTTATAATAATACTAAAAAATAAATAATTTTTAACCTTTTTTTACTGGAGTTTTCTTTCAAAATCAAACAGACCGTCGTGTTATTTTTGATCATTTTAAGAGAGGTCTTTTAAGTTTTATCATTAGTTTAACGTTTAAAATCAATAGCTAAAGCAATTTCTGGTGTCTGTGCTATGAAATTATTTCAGAGATGAAATTATTTGTAATTCTTGACATTTTTACTGTTGACATAGTAAATAGGGCTATTCCCGTAAATATACTCCCGTACACCGGGTATTTATTATTCGACTAATTTCTTTTTTCCTGTGATACTTTTAGATCTTATAATTGTGATAACTATTTTTAATTTTGCTTTTATTTGTATTTGTATTCTTGTTATATGTTTATATAGGGCTTGGCCCGTAAATATACACCTGTTTAACAGGTATTTTTATTATATTTAAGATTGTAGGATCATCCGGGTTAAAAGGGTTTTTTTCCTTTGAATTAACAAAATTCTAAAAAAAACACAACATCTCATGGGGACTCCGTCCTTACCTTGACGCTGTCCTGATACCGCACCCGTGTCTTGCTCGAATCCCCCGTCTCCATGTTGTAGACAAACAGGTCTGCACTCTTGTCGGAGCCCGCCAGCACCTGGCTGTCCCCACAGAAGTGAGCCACCCGGATGGGAAATCCGTCCACCTTCACTTGGGCCAGCTTCGGGTTGTCGGCCCCGCCAGTGATCTGGGAATAATGAACAAAGAGAAGAATACTATATGAGTAAGAGGATACATGAATTTGAAATAGGTGGTAAAAGAAAAAAAGGGAGACCAGAGATGAGATGGAGGAAAATGTCAAGAAGACCTAAGTGAGAAAAACTGGAACAAAGAGGACGCACTTAATCGAAAGATATGGAAGGAAAGGATTTATGTAACGATTGTTGACCACAATTAGGTTTGGGAAACGGCAAAATAAAAGAAGAAGATACACTACGAGATGTGGACTAGAGCGATATTACGAGTAGAGTAGGAGAATTACTACAGTTGTTTTGATGCCATTAATGTGTGGTCAAAGTCTCAAGGAAGTTATGATTCGGGTCTTACTGCCCCTTTCAATCACTGGTCTCACTGATAGTGGGACGGGGCTTTCATACCACACAGCTACTCACGATATCCTCAACCAGCCCACTTTGGACCGGGATTGTCCAGTACCACGAGAGTTCAAAATTTGAAAGGTCACCCATCCAAGTTCTAACCTCGCTGGACGCTTGTTAATGACAGAACGAGAACTAGTGTATTCATCATGTCATTAACGCTAGCTCAAATTCTCAAATAAATGAGGACAATTATGCCTTGGGTGGGATTTGAACCAACGGATCCCTACGCTATGTGTATAACCAGACTGGCGCCTGAATCACTCGACCATATAATATTACCTAGTAAAATTCTCAAATAAATGAGGAAAATTGAGCATTGTGTGGTATTGGAACCAACGGATCCCTACGCTATGTGTATAACCAGACTGGTGCCTGAATCACTCGACCATATAATATTACCTAGTAAAATTCTCAAATGAATGAGGAAAATTGAGCACTGTGTGGTATTCGAACCAACGGATTCCTACGCAATCTGGATTACCAGACTAGCGCCTTAACCAGTCAAACATACCAGGAATAAGGACAGAACCCTGCTTGTCCCTCTACCAAGGCCATCTGAAGCCGAAACTCTAGCCTTTAGCCCACTGCATGTTTTGGAGGCTTAGGTAGTATAAATAAGGTGAGCTGGTTAACAATATCTGGGATAAGGACAGAGGTACAGAACCCTGGCTGGATGAAACTCCACCTCTTTCACCACTCTTCACTTTTGATCCTGACCCATGGTGATTAGGAGGCTCATGTAGTAGAAGTAAGACGTGCTGGTTAACAAATACCTGGAATAGGGACAAAACCCCCGCTTGTCCAGCCACCAAAGCCACCTGAAGCCGCGGATGAAACTCGACCGCTGTCACCACTCTGCCCTCCTGACCCCTGGTCTCCTTGTTGATGTCGGTGAGGCGGCTCAGGCTCAAGTAGTTGGAGCCCAGTGACTTGTCCTTGGACTTCTGCACGAAGCCTCCTGCTTGCTGAAAGAAAGGAAAGCAATTTTTTTCTAGCGCCGCCGCGTTTAGAAATATCATACATGTAATGGCGCCACTGTGTCTATTTGTACTCAAAATTCCTCACGTTTTGGTACCATTTTATGGCCGGGTCGAGATAAGCCTGCCACGTCCCGGCTTAAATAGATGTAAAGTAAAGTGATCAATGTTCACTAATCACAGAGCTCCAAAGTTATCACCTGACCTTACATCTACATGAACCGGGATCTGGCGGGCTCATCTTGACCCGTCCATTAATATGGTCATACTACTACTCATAAGTCGGACTCAGAAAGTAAGTAAGTACTACTCATAAGTAAAAATTATTGCATAAGCTGTGATTCAAACTCACAGATCCCTACACTACATGCATTACCAGACTCATACACTAACCATTCAGCCATTAATATTCATGTTAGACTAAGAAAGGGTTTGTTTATCAATTGCTATGATAATCTGTTGATTATTTGATCAATGCTTCATTTTGGTCAATGGTTAACTTGTGATAGTTCTCATTTGGTACATCAAAATGTCATTGATAAACACAACAAAATCTCTGCCTAGCACTAATCAGCTGATTAGCGCTAGTCAGAATTTTATCATTATTTGTCTTGCTGGGGCACAATAAAAATTTACGGTACCAGCCATGTCAGGCCAAAAGACAATAAAATTGTAGCCTTTAACAAAGTTGGCCAAAGTTTATACAGCCATTAAATGTGGAAGTAGAAGTGCCAGAACCAACCAACCTCAACCATATGGAATGATGACCCTAAGTAGGTTTGGGAAAAAGCAGTGAAAGTGAAAGAAGTAGAACATTAAGAAACCCTAAAAGGACTTTACTTTGTATTTGTAAATTTGAAAAATAAAACTACCACAAAAATAATAATACTCCTTAGTGGAAGATAACCACTAGACATGTCTCAAAGGATTTCTACCACACAACTCTCAAGGGTCATGCACTAGATTGTTTATGAGTCTAGTGCCGTAACCATATCAACTACCAATACTTGGCACACTAGTGGTGATCATTGTTTTTTTTTTTTTTTTAACTACCTTGGTCAAATCATCTTCATCCTCATCAGGCTTGTCCTCCTCTGGTTTGGGATCTGCCCACTTGGGTCGTGGGTACCGACTAATAAATTTCTTTTTCAAGTAGTCACTGTAGTTCAAGTTCTTGTCAATGGTCTTCACTGTTCTGTTTTTCTTGAAGGCTCGACTGTTCATGGCATCTTCAAGCCTGTCCAAATTAAAATTAGAATTTTTTTTAAAGTTCAAGCATACCTGTATTTCACAGTTTATTTGTCTGAAGTATGTAATATTGTCAGAATATATATGTATATGTATTTTTTCAAGAAAGTAGCCACTGTGGTTGAATTGAGTAACATACAACTAGCCTAGTTGTGTGCAATGCATCAGGCCTAGGTATCTCTAGCAGGCTAGATATTTTTTGCTCTGTAGATGGAAGTCTGGGTTCCACTCACACATTGTAAAAAAAAAAAACTTGGGGTTTTGGGTGATTACTTATGTTGTCAAATTGCCTAACCATAGAATGTATGATGGTGTCATTCTTTTGAAGTTTTAAGAAAGTGTTTCAACATTATAATTATTGATGTAAATGCCAGTCTGCTTAGCAATATGGCAAGATACTGACTGAAACAGACAATTTTAGCTTTTTCAGCACAAAACACAGTGTGTTGTGCTGAAAAAAAAAAAAACACACAATAATTCAAGAGAAAAAATTCAGCTTACGGATTACTTACGTAATGCCATCATCTTCATCAACCCAGGCTGCTTTCTTATTTTTAGATTCTTCTTCTTCTTCCTCATTATCTTCTTCTTCTGAATCCTGTTCTTCATCATCAGATTTGTCTCTACTTTCAGCTATTTTGGTTGAGGTACTTTTTCTTTTCTCTGCTTTTTTTGTCGACTGGATTTGGCTGACTGTTTCATTTTGTGTCAAGTCATGTGAGTCTTCTTTATCACTGCAAGATGGAAAAAATACTAGTTGCGTCATTTTCAAGTAAATAATAATAAGAAGAGAGGGAATCTTCTCTATGTTTATTCCCTTGGGCATACAACTTTTCTGTTTATACTGATTAAAATAGAGTTTAGGTTAGTTGATGGCATGGATAATCAGAACTATTACCTGTTGATGAGAGCAAATAAGCTCGAAACAGCTGTACAGGTATGTTCTGATATTCATGTACATCTGGTACAACTTCTCACTTTTCTGTTTATACTGATTAAACACCAGGTCATCTGAGTAGGCTCTTCTGACATTCCCATACACAGCACCAAATACTTTGCACAAATTTTTCTACCTATTACAATCAGTAATTCTGTGACCTTTATTCTTTAATTTCCTCCTTCTACAGTTTCTCCTTCATTCTTCATATTCTATTTTTCTTCATTTTATTGGGAAGTGTTATTCAGTAATGCAAGAGGTCAACTCTCTATTTATTTTCAAGTGGTTGGATGGTGGAGATTGCCTTCAGCAGTAATCTAGCCTTTTGTGATTAATGTAAATAAATTTCAAAACCTAAAGAGTTTACTACTACTACAACTACTACTACTGACTCCTTCAATATGAAGATTTTCTATCTATTCCAAATGCATTATTAAATTTCTGATTTTCAGTACTTTTGTGCCTAAATTATAACAATGCTTATTTTTTACATAGTTTATTTTACATAGTTTTTACTCATTTTACATTGTTATTTTTTACATAAATTTTTATTGTTGACAAGTTTTTTGAAAAATAAATAAAACAAGTGCTTCATAGACTGCTGGTGTGCATTGCATGATGTAACAAACTTTATATTACATTTCATGTAAATTAACATAGTATGTAACACATTGAGTTTATTTTCCAATAGCAGGTTGACCAAATTGAGCATAGGTAAGATCCATTATGATCAAGACATAAAGTGACCCTTTATAATAAATTAAATCAAGTATAGCATAGTATAGTAGTGCTTTATTTAGACTGTCGGCTCGAGACAGGAAGTCCCATTACGCTAACAGTTTAATATAGCACCTCTTTATTTGTGTGTAACTGTAAATGTGTAAGTATGTGTAACTGTGTGTGTAACTGAATGTGTATGTGTAACTGAAAAAATAAACATAGGTAGGTACAAAAAATCAAGAATGATTCAACAAAAAAGAGAACCTAAAGGGGGTACACTTACATAATTGAGGCATCTTGAATGAGCTGAAAGTCTTTTGAACTCACAACAGAACAGATTGGTTTATATTTTTTTAGCATTTTGATTACCTGTAACGAGAAAACTCAAGTTGACAATACAGAATATTATTAATGATGCTCTTTTTTAGGTAAAATACAACATAGCCTAATTTTCAAACAAGAACAAACAAATTAAAGCTGGTACCTAGATATAGTCCGGAGAGGGATTAGGAGGAAAAGTCCCGACAATACTGGATGCATTCCCACTCTGGATTACCAAGGACAGGGATTTGATGAGGACGGTCTTAGCTTTCATTTCTCCACTTTCTCTTGTAATTTTTTCCCCATTTCTTCAACAAACTCCTTCATGTACTGACAGAAATGGCTTATGGACTTGACATGAGATTCAGATACAAATTGAAATTGAAGTGGAACAGTTTATATTTTTTTTTTTTTTTTTTAAAGATGAGTGTTTCACAGCCGTTTTTATTTCGTAGCCATGAAACAGGAGCTACTGTAGACGCTTGTGGTCTGGGTTGTAGCCTGCCCATCCCGTAGTATGCCGCCCCTCTGATGGGCGAGAAGTGACACAATACTTCCCAATTAGGTGCTGGGTCAACACGAGCGCACCGGAAGGTATCCCTTACAAACAACTGTAACCAAATTAAGAATACAAATTTTTGTTGGCGCGGGGGTTCGAACCTGGGACCTTCCGCATGGCAAGCGCGTGCTTAACCACTGAGCTAATCGCGCGCTCTATATGAATGCTAAGATCCAATGTATTGACTTGTGCTATGTAAAACTATGTTATTTTAGTTTTAACATCCTGACATGAGTTATTCAGACCTGAGGTTTTACCCTCCACTGATCCAGCTGAGAAGCTCACAAGCTACCAACCAATAATGGGTTTCATCAGAAAAATACAAATATTATACAACAGATGATAGTAGGTTGAAATATACTTACTGGTAGTTAAAGTTTGTACTATATTATAAATAAAGACACCACAATTTCTGTACTACTGATTTAATTCACTTCTTATTTGGATCCTTGTATACTGGAGATCTACGAGCATCTATCTCAATATTAATATGACAGCTTTGGGTCATGAAATAAGAACAACTGAGGGCGAAACTCTCAATTGTTAAGAAAAATCATGACGACTTGAGATCTTCAACATTAAGGGCGGAATTAATAGACGTTTTTGTAATACCTCTGTGGCGCTAAGTCACGGATTGCGTACTGTGTAAGATAGGGAAAACCGACACTTACCAACGACTTAAGTTATTGATGTTGTCTATTAATTCCGCCCTAAAATTACCTTTAGGTAGGTAGGTTTTATATATAAAAAAAATGGAAATTTGAATTTGAAAAGATTCAATGATAAAAAATAAGGGCGGAATTAATAGACATACCGAAAAAATGACTTGGGAACTAGTGCCACAGGCTTCACAAGTCATGACTTCAGAAAAGTTCGTATTAATAAACAAAACAAATTCACCGATTACCCTCACTTAAGTTTTTTGTCTTTCCTAGTGCACAGAGGTAATGATTTGGCCAATGAAATCTCTTTACTATTTGTAAACGATTCCTATTGGTCGATTTCAAATTTTTGTTGGTGTTTTGAAAATTATTTTCCATTTCTTTTTAGGGCGGAATTAATAGACATACCGAAAAAATGACTTGGGAACTAGTGCCACAGGCTTCACAAGTCATGACTTCAGAAAAGTTCGTATTAATAAACAAAACAAATTCACCGATTACCCTCACTTAAGTTTTTTGTCTTTCCTAGTGCACAGAGGTAATGATTTGGCCAATGAAATCTCTTTACTATTTGTAAACGATTCCTATTGGTCGATTTCAAATTTTTGTTGGTGTTTTGAAAATTATTTTCCAATTCTTTTTAGTTTCTTCACGTCAGTCTACAGGGATGCACGTCATTTTTTTCTCATAATTTTTTTAAATGAAATTTTGTTTCTCAATCAATTGAAATTACAACTTTAATATATTATATAGGCATATTAGACGTGCCTAGTGGCAGAAAAAGAAGGAGAGTTACTGAGGAAATATAATTTGTACCTAGTAAAATGTACTCCAGCAACCAATAATAAAATATTTTTTCTCAAGAAATGAGCCTGGAATGATTTGACAGAAGAATTCAATGCTCAGTCCCTGAATATGAAAGTAAGTTCGAACTTGTAGACCTGTCTATTCATATTTGTATGGTTACCATCATTCTTTCTTTGTTGGCTATCTGGTTGGGGACATTATATGGGTAGAGACCATTGTTTGAGTAGAGGACTATAAACAGGGAACAGACTAGCCTACCCTATCAAGCCAGGACAGCCTGCAGATTTCCAAGGGGTTAATGGCTTATATAAAAAAACCAAATAACATTTGCCACACTAAAATCAGCAGCATACATTTCTGCAGTGGGTGGGATTTGAACCAACAGATACTCTCTCTACCTGGATTACCAGTTTAGTACCCTAATCACTTGATTACAGACTACTTGACCATTTTATTTACACATTTGGTTCATGTATCCAAAGCCAGTGTTGATGGCACATTGAATGCACCAGTTCTTATTCTGTCTCTGAAGTTAAGCAAGGTCCAGCTCAATCCACGTCACTTAGGTTGGGTGAGGTTAATCTCAAATAATGTCTGACAGGAAACTTAAATATTACATGAAGGTTTTCTTTTGTGTCCATTTGTTAATATGACAGAAATATTAAATTTCAAAGGCCAGTTTATGTGCATGAGTACTGAGTAGCTCAATGGTACAATCTTTGATAACTATGCAGGAGATCTGGGTTTGTCCTTAAAATTAGTAAATTTGCAGTACCTAGTTTTTCATGCTAAATCTAAATCTACTCATGAAAATAGAAATTTAATATCTTATTATTTTATTTATTTATTATACAATACACAGAGCAGAAAAATCCTTTTCTTACAAATTCAATTGGATTCCTAGCTAAAAACTTTTTTTGAACAATAAATAAATAAATTTGTATGATGTAAATAATCATAATAATGAAATTATGTAATTCCAATTTTCTAAACTCAAGATTCATTCTCAATAAAAATGTTTTAGTATAGAAGAGAATAAACTCAGGTAGGTAACAATCTTATTAATTTTTACTGTTGAAACTTTCAGAAAGGAGTATCCCAGAGAAATATTGGACAGGTGTGAAGGCAACAAGAAATGGGATCATGCTGAGTGTGGAAAAGCATCTGAGGAAAAAAGCTTTTGTATCTAACTGCTTACCAATTGTGCTCAAAACAATCGACAACAATGCTGCTGGTACAAAGATGGAAAAGACGGACGTGTACTATAGTAATTCTATGGTGCAATGCTTGTATAAGCTATAACTTACAAACCTTATTATGAAATTTGAAGCATTAATAGTGATAAAATTACATTAAACATTGTAAAAAAATAAAGTTCTCACTATTTTGTAATTTTTGATTTGTTTGTTTCTTAGGATTTATTTTAAGTGGACACTATTTTAAGAAGATGCCCTGGTACCATTTGGTGCCAGGGCATTGCATGTGGTTGGGCTACTTTGTACAGGCCAGCCATGCTGACTAATATGGGAAAGGTGATTATACTTGTGAAAAAAGATTTTGTCTTTTACATCAGAGGTCTAACAAACTAGTTACCAAATTCACTGATCACTGGGTTAAACCATATAATTCACATTATTGGCTGTATTTTTTTATGAGTGGTTCACAGGTTTTCTTATTTTGTATAACCTATTGTGGACACTTGTGGTCTGCTTTGTAGCTTGCCTATCCCAAAGTATGCCTACCAACTGATGTGAAAGGAGTGATAAAATACTTCACATTTAGGTGATAGGTCAGCACAAGTGCACCGGAAGGTATCCGTTATAAGCAACTGTGAATAATTTTCTTGCTTTCTCTGGGATTTGAACCCGGGACCTTCTTCATGCCAAGGTCTTACAAAATCATTCAGAAATTGATTACATTTAATCTTTTTCCAATAGTCATTTCATTCTCAGGTAAAAGTACTCACATTAACCTGAACCAGAGTGTCATTAAACCAATTAATGTGTACTCACACATTTAATAGGTCTTATCTGTGTTTAATATTCTTTATTTTCAGTGGTCAATAGACACATCAGAAACCTGTGAATTTTAAATTTATTTATATTATTATTTTGGAAATAAAATAAATAAACTTGTGGAAATCAAACTCACACTATGCATTTATTTATTTGGAAGAAAAAAAATATGAAACACAAGAAATGGTGAACATGCATGTAGTCTTCAGCATATCTCATACATACAGTATTGTCTGACTGAAGGACAATAAACAGGGAAAAGACCAGTGTCTCAGTAGGGTACTATAAACAGAAAACAGACTTGTAGTTTCCGGAAGAGTTTTTTAAAGGCCCAAGTTCCATGCTGGTTGATTGCACATTGAACTAAGTGGTTCTTGCACATTGAACACTAAGTGGTTCAGAGCAAGCTAAATTTTCCAATTAAGTTGGCTGTATGGTTACATCACCATGGGGGTATTACACTTGATTCACAGGAAACTCACAAACCTGCTACCCACATTAACCTCACCCAGCCTGGGTTGGTCTGAAATGCCAGCATCACAAAGTCTTCACCTCAATGGACAATCCTTAACTATGGTGATTATGAGAAATGTTGCATTCAATGCGCCATTAATGCTGGCCAACCTTGTTACAACAACAACATATTGCATACAAATAAAAAGCTGCTTTTAAAATATGTTGCTTTTGTTTTTCATTTCTATTGGTTAGAATTATTGTTCTCTAGAGTATTTGTTATAAACTGGTTGAGGTCCCACCAGAGAAGCCCCAACTGTCACACTAACCTGTATTAGAGCAGAATAATATACAAAATAAAAGACTTTCTTTAATTTGTTGTACATATGTATGAATTGAGACATTTTTTAGATTGATTCAATATTGTCTTCTAAAATAATAATTAATGTATTAATAGGTATGAGTGAAACTATTTGTTTCTAGAGATAATCTATGGTACCTACATTAACAAAAAGGTACAAGAAAAGATTTCAATACTTCTTAAGGAACATAATATAAACATAGCACATTCACTCCAGCCTTGTCTGAAATTTACTTGTCCTGTCTGAAAACATCCTGAAATGAAAATGCATATCAAGGTATCTAAACTCAGCTGCTTTAGGATATGTTCTATTATACATAGGTCAATCCAAGCATTTCTCAAAGTTCTTTAAAAGGTGCTACTGCATCATGAAATCCAAATATGAGAGAACTTCCAGAGAGGGTCTGTGCTGCTGGGTCTCAGGGTCTGTGCTGCAGGGTCTTAGGCTCTGTGCTGCTGGGTCTCAGGGTCTGTGCTGCTGGGTCTTAGGGTCTGTGCTGCTGGGTCTCAGGGTCTGTGCTGCAGGGTCTCCTTCATCCTTCAAAACTCTCTTTCTATTGCTACAGGATCCTGCACTTCATTGTCAAAAGATGTTCCAAAAAATCAGCCAACTCATGAAAATCTTCCATGGTAAAATAACGAGCAAAAAGTTAATAAGTAACTGAAGAAGATAAGATATAATAATAAATTGCAATTTCAAAACCATCAAAACAAAATTTGATAACGTATCACAGATATAACATAAAAATATTCACAAGTCAAACTGAAATAAATAATGCAAAATCAAATCGACACAATGAAAAACAAAACAAAAGTTTCACAAATCCTATCTTAGCGCAGGATTTTGGGCACTTAAAAATTTATGAAAGCACTTGTGAAAATGAAAAGTTTTGGCGACCAAAAAACGTCTATTAATACCATTTTAAGCTGCACAGAGGTATTTTGATAACTGTTCAAAGATTCTTAGCAGTCACTTGTGAAGTTAACGAAAAGTGCGTCTATTAATACGAAAATTCAAAATTTGTGAAACACAGGACACTTGTGAAGTTGTAAATTTGTCTATTAATTCGGGCCTTAGTTTCTCACGTCAGTCTACAGGGAAGCACGTCATTTTTTTCTCATAATTTTTTTAAATGAAATTTTGTTTCTCAATCAATTGAAATTACAACTTTAATATATTATATAGGCATATTAGACGTGCCTAGTGGCAGAAAAATAAGGAGAGTTACTGAGGAAATATAATTTGTACCTAGTAAAATGTACTCCAGCAACCAATAATAAAATATTTTTTCTCAAGAAATGAGCCTGGAATGATTTGACAGAGGAATTCAATGCTCAGTCCCTGAATATGAAAGTAAGTTCGAACTTGTAGACCTGTCTATTCATATTTGTATGGTTACCATCATTCTTTCTTTGTTGGCTATCTGGTTGGGGACATTATATGGGTAGAGACCATTGTTTGAGTAGAGGACTATAAACAGGGAACAGAATAGCCTACCCTAACAAGCCAGGACAGCCTGCAGATTTCCAAGGGGTTAATGGCTTATATAAAAAAACCAAATAACATTTGCCACACTAAAATCAGCAGCATACATATCTGCAGTGGGTGGGATTTGAACCAACAGATACTCTCTCTACCTGGATTACCAGTTTAGTACCCTAATCACTTGATTACAGACTACTTGACCATTTTATTTACACATTTGGTTCATGTATCCAAAGCCAGTGTTGATGGCACATTGAATGCACCAGTTTCTTATTCTGTCTCTGAAGTTAAGCAAGGTCCAGCTCAATCCACGTCACTTAGGTTGGGTGAGGTTAATCTCAAATAATGTCTGACAGGAAACTTAAATATTACATGAAGGTTTTCTTTTGTGTCCATTTGTTAATATGACAGAAATATTAAATTTCAAAGACCAGTTTATGTGCATGAGTACTGAGTAGCTCAATGGTACAATCTTTGATAACTATGCAGGAGATCTGGGTTTGTCCTTAAAATTAGTAAATTTGCAGTACCTAGTTTTTCATGCTAAATCTAAATCTACTCATGAAAATAGAAATTTAATATCTTATTATTTTATTTATTTACTATACAATCAATACACAGAGCAGAAAAATCCTTTTCTTACAAATTCAATTGGATTCCTAGCTAAAAACTTTTTTTGAACAATAAATAAATAAATTTGTATGATGTAAATAATCATAATAATGAAATTATGTAATTCCAATTTTCTAAACTCAAGATTCATTCTCAATAAAAATGTATTAGTATAGAAGAGAATAAACTCAGGTAGGTAACAATCTTATTAATTTTTACTGTTGAAACTTTCAGAAAGGAGTATCCCAGAGAAATATTGGACAGGTGTGAAGGCAACAAGAAATGGGATCATGCTGAGTGTGGAAAAGCATCTGAGGAAAAAAGCTTTTGTATCCAACTGCTTACCAATTGTGCTCAAAACAATCGACAACAATGCTGCTGGAAAAGACGGACGTGTACTATAGTAATTCTATGGTGCAATGCTTGTATAAGCTATAACTTACAAACCTTATTATGAAATTTGAAGCATTAATAGTGATAAAATTACATTAAACATTGTAAAAAAATAAAGTTCTCACTATTTTGTATTTTTTGATTTGTTTGTTTCTTAGGATTTATTTTAAGTGGACACTATTTTAAGAAGATGCCCTGGTACCATTTGGTGCCAGGGCATTGCATGTGGTTGGGCTACTTTGTACAGGCCAGCCATGCTGACTAATATGGGAAAGGTGATTATACTTGTGAAAAAAGATTTTGTCTTTTACATCAGAGGTCTAACAAACTAGTTACCAAATTCACTGATCACTGGGTTAAACCATATAATTCACATTATTGGCTGTATTTTTTTATGAGTGGTTCACAGGTTTTCTTATTTTGTATAACCTATTGTGGACACTTGTGGTCTGCTTTGTAGCTGGCCTATCCCAAAGTATGCCTACCCACTGATGTGAAAGGAGTGATAAAATACTTCACATTTAGGTGATAGGTCAGCACAAGTGCACTGGAAGGTATCCGTTATAAGCAACTGTGAATAATTTTCTTGCTTTCTCTGGGATTTGAACCCGGGACCTTCTTCATGCCAAGGTCTTACAAAATCATTCAGAAATTGATTACATTTAATCTTTTTCCAATAGTCATTTCATTCTCAGGTAAAAGTACTCACATTAACCTGAACCAGAGTGTCATTAAACCAATTAATGTGTACTCACACATTTAATAGGTCTTATCTGTGTTTAATATTCTTTATTTTCAGTGGTCAATAGACACATCAGAAACCTGTGAATTTTAAATTTATTTATATTATTATTTTGGAAATAAAATAAATAAACTTGTGGAAATCAAACTCACACTATGCATTTATTTATTTGGAAGAAAAAAAAATATGAAACACAAGAAATGGTGAACATGCATGTAGTCTTCAGCATATCTCATACATACAGTATTGTCTGACTGAAGGACAATAAACAGGGAAAAGACCAGTGTCTCAGTAGGGTACTATAAACAGAAAACAGACTTGTAGTTTCCGGAAGAGTTTTTTAAAGGCCCAAGTTCCATGCTGGTTGATTGCACATTGAACTAAGTGGTTCAGAGCAAGCTAAATTTTCCAATTAAGTTGGCTGTATGGTCACATCACCATGGGGGTATTACACTTGATTCACAGGAAACTCACAAACCTGCTACCCACATTAACCTCACCCAGCCTGGGTTGGTCTGAAATGCCAGCATCACAAAGTCTTCACCTCAATGGACAATCCTTAACTATGGTGATTATGAGAAATGTTGCATTCAATGCGCCATTAATGCTGGCCAACCTTGTTACAACAACAACATATTGCATACAAATAAAAAGCTGCTTTTAAAATATGTTGCTTTTGTTTTTCATTTCTATTGGTTAGAATTATTGTTCTCTAGAGTATTTGTTATAAACTGGTTGAGGTCCCACCAGAGAAGCCCCAACTGTCACACTAACCTGTATTAGAGCAGAATAATATACACAATAAAAGACTTTCTTTAATTTGTTGTACATATGTATGAATTGAGACATTTTTTAGATTGATTCAATATTGTCTTCTAAAATAATTAATGTATTAATAGGTATGAGTGAAACTATTTGTTTCTAGAGATAATCTATGGTACCTACATTAACAAAAAGGTACAAGAAAAGATTTCAATACTTCTTAAGGAACATAATATAAACATAGCACATTCACTCCAGCCTTGTCTGTATTTTACTTGTCCTGTCTGAAAACATCCTGAAATGAAAATGCATAATATCAAGGTATCTAAACTCAGCTGCTTTAGGATATGTTCTATTATACATAGGTCAATCCAAGCATTTCTCAAAGTTCTTTAAAAGGTGCTACTGCATCATGAAATCCAAATATGAGAGAACTTCCAGAGAGGGTCTGTGCTGCTGGGTCTTAGGGTCTGTGCTGCTGGGTCTTAGGGTCTGTGCTGCTGGGTCTCAGGGTCTGTGCTGCAGGGTCTCCTTCATCCTTCAAAACTCTCTTTCTATTGCTACAGGATCCTGCACTTCATTGTCAAAAGATGTTCCAAAAAATCAGCCAACTCATGAAAATCTTCCATGGTAAAATAACGAGCAAAAAGTTAATAAGTAACTGAAGAAGATAAGATATAATAATAAATTGCAATTTCAAAACCATCAAAACAAAATTTGATAACGTATCACAGATATAACATAAAAATATTCACAAGTCAAACTGAAATAAATAATGCAAAATCAAATCGACACAATGAAAAACAAAACAAAAGTTTCACAAATCCTATCTTAGCGCAGGATTTTGGGCACTTAAAAATTTATGAAAGCACTTGTGAAAATGAAAAGTTTTGGCGACCAAAAAACGTCTATTAATACCATTTTAAGCTGCACAGAGGTATTTTGACAGCTGTTCAAAGATTCTTAGCAGTCACTTGAGAATTTAACGAAAAGTGCGTCTATTAATACGAAAATTCAAAATTTGTGAAACACAGGACACTTGTGAAGTTGTAAATTTGTCTATTAATTCGGGCCTAAATCACTATTTTTCAGATTTCAAAAATTTCACACGTGTGTTTGTTTACATGATTAGTTCATGAAAATGAAAATACGTTTTCAACAGCGCTGCGAACAGTAAGTGGGTTGAATAAGCTTAGTTTGAGACTCTCTCACATGAGCGCTAATAACGATAAGTCCATCATTTCTTCTCATTGTGATGTAAATAAAATTTCTCAGTCCCTGTCGATTATTATTCTTCTGTTCAAAGCATTCCAGAACCTAGCATGTTTTCGAGTGTTACAATCTTCTGAGATGTTTTAGGAAGGTTTGGTAAACTTAACTCTACGTGGGTATCAACATAAATAATAATAATACCTATATTGTGAGGGGTACAACTTATTGATTTCAAATATTTGGGGACGCTCTCACTCCCACACAACCGGAGATACCCCCGAAAAGCCGGGGTCCTACTTGACCAACTGAGTGCAACATTTTGTCTCGAATTTAGAATAGGAAGTGTTGCAAAGCGTTACGAAACAATGTTCATGTTCAGTCAATGGGATCTCATTTGAATAAAAGGAAGATAATAATAGGCAAAAATATACTTTCTTCAAATAATGTTTCCTGTTTGCACATAGTAAATTTATTTTTGTTCCAAAATCAAATACAATACATAAAAACTATCCGATGGACCTCATTGTTTCATATTTCATGAAAAATTGCGTCAGATATAGGGGAGACCGCTGATGTTAGGGACGATTTTTTCTTAGGATTTTTATAATTTTTTCCTTCAAAGATTTCTTGTTGAAAGTAAATACCATAGATCTAAAATTTAGTTTTTTACGTTTAAGCAACACATAATATAATTTAACTATAAGTGAAAAAGAGATTTTTCCATTTTCCCTCATTAACTTTTTTGTCCCTAACATCGTAGGAGCTGTGTTGTTAGGGACACCGTCCACGATGTTAGGGACCTGTTATTCTAGATAGGAAATATAAATGATAAGGCAAAAATTATTTTTTCCAAAAAAAGTTGTAATTTAAAACAAAATAATAAGAGATCAATTGGTAAAATAATATCTCTGATTTTTCTTAAAAAATAACAAAAATTTAACAAGATATGATCTGTTTAACAACAGATATCACACACATAATATATGCAAATATGCATCCACAGAAACTGAGACCCTCTGTGTCTTCATCTTATACCGGCGATTAGGCATTTTGATGATGTCTATCTGAAACGATGAAAAGACACACAATATTAAAGTTTTTGGATAAAAACCATCGAGTGATTAAAAACTTGACAAGAACATCTGCTCAATTTCGATTGGAGATGTTAGGGGCACTTTCCTTGCTGTCCCTAACATAGTGTCCCTAACATAGATTCACTACCCATCACGTCATAAAACAACTTTTGTATTGAATAAATATCTTTTAAAATGAATCACTATACGCTAAAGCACCACAAGAATATATTAAACTCATTTTATAAGTTTCTAAACACATGCGAATAAAAGTAGAAAATACAAAAATAAAAAACTTGGATGCAAAAAAAAACGAATCTCAACCGGAAATAAAGCGGTGTTGAATTGTGATGGTGTAATTCGACGCACAGGCCTACTGTGCTCATCAAACCAGAGGAAACAAGCATGTCCCTAACATGTCAGTGTCCCGAACATCAGCGGTCTCCCCTATCTTGAAAATTGCGACAGTCTTAATTTTTTATTGTTTCTTTTAATTTTGGGTGGGGGGTTGAGTTGGTGGTCCCCCCTCGGCCTCCTCATCTCCCCTTATAGCCGATCCCTTACCTCCAATAGATTTCTTATACTTGTAATTTTGGTTTCATAGTTTGTGTTTCTTGATGTGTTTGAGTTGTTACTTTTAAATTTTGAATTCATAGTTTGTGTTTCTTGATATTCTTGAGTTGTTACTTTTAAATTTTGGGTGGGGGGTTTAGTTGGTGGTCCCCCCTCGGCCTCCTCATCTCCCCTTATAGCCGAACCCTTGCCTCCAATAGATTTCTTATACTTGTAATTTTGGTTGATATTCTTGAGTTGTTACTTTTAAATTTGGGTGGGGGTTGAGTTGGTGGTCCCCCCTCGGCCTCCTCATCTCCCCTTATAGCCGATCCCTTTCCTCCAATAGATTTCTTATACTTGTAATTTTGGTTCGATAGTTTGTGTTTCTTGATATTCTTGAGTTGTTAGTTTTAAATTTTGGTGTTATAGTTTGTGGTGCTTGAGTTGTTACTTTTAAATTTTGATTTTATAGTTTGTGGTGCTTGAGTTGTTACTTTTAAATTTTGATCTCATAGTTTGTGTTTCTTGATGTGCTTGAGTGGTTACTTTTAAATTTTGATTTCAAAGTTTCTGTTTCTTGATGTGCTTGAGTTGTTACTTTTGAATTTTGGTTGATGTGCTTGAGTTGTTACTTTTAAATTTTGATTTAATAGTTTGTGTATCTTGATGGCCTTGAGTTGTTACTTTTAATTTTGATTTCATAGTTTGTGTTTCTTGATGTGCTTGAGTTGTTACTTTTAAATTTTGATTTAATAGTTTGTGTTTCTTGATATTCTTGAGTTGTTACTTTTAAATTTGGGTGGGGGGTTGAGTTGGTGGTCCCCCTCGGCCTCCTCATCTCCCCTTATAGCCGATCCCTTTCCTCCAATAGATTTCTTATACTTGTAATTTTGGTTCGATAGTTTGTGTTTCTTGATATTCTTGAGTTGTTAGTTTTAAATTTTGGTGTTATAGTTTGTGGTGCTTGAGTTGTTACTTTTAAATTTTGATTTTATAGTTTGTGGTGCTTGAGTTGTTACTTTTAAATTTTGATCTCATAGTTTGTGTTTCTTGATGTGCTTGAGTGGTTACTTTTAAATTTTGATTTCAAAGTTTCTGTTTCTTGATGTGCTTGAGTTGTTACTTTTGAATTTTGGGTGGGGGGTTGAGTTGGTGGTCCCCCCTCGGCCTCCTCATCACCCCTTATAGCCGATCCCTTACCTCCAGGAGAATTTTTTTCTCATTTTCATAAACCAATTGGTACAATTTTCCTTTTTTTTTAGAATGTCTCATTTTCCTCCGTTTTTAATTCTAATCTAATCAGAAGTGACTAACCAAATGAACGCTTCTGTAAAATGATTAAATTGATTGAATGTATTTTTCAGTTTTAGGTTAAAAGTGCGTGACTCTAGTTACTTTATCTAACCTTAATAATTGAACAATACAATTTAAGAACAATTGGAAACCTTATGCTTTGATTTGATACCTATAATACATTGAATACGGTAAATCTTAAAATTTAATTGATAGGTTTCATTTGAAACCATATTATTATAGATCTATTGTCACCAGTTGAACCAAATTTGGTTTTAACGTCCAGGTTTGAGATAGTCTGAACGAAGGTTTATCCTCCATTATCCGGCAATCGTACCAGCTACCCACATTAACCTCACCCAGCCTGTCTAGTGTCGGAAATTCCAGCCTCACAAATTTGGAGGGAATAGAAGTTTTTGTTTGAAAAGTCTGCTCCAACCGGGAATCAAACTCAGGATCTCTGGACTACCGGCAGTAGTTACAACCATTACGCCACGGAGGCTGGCCTTTGAGACCATAACGTCTAATAGAGGAAATTGCTCAGAAAATTCTGCTCAACTATGGTTCGAAACTGGTTGGTGAACCTGGAGCAAGCGATCATCAACCACCAAATTGAGGAGAGAAAAACGTGTTTAGAAGTCTCACTTACCTGATAATTATATTAGGTTCAGGATTCTTGCGCCTTATAAAGTTGACTGGTTGGACGTCACGTCACATCTTACGGGAATTTCGAATGTTTGAGAAAATTTGGAAAAACAAGAATTTGATTTATGTCTGTTCAAATTTAAAAATTTTTTAAAAGTAATATTTTACAGAATTTTCTTGATAATAATTCTTTATTTTATTATTGGCCTCTATGTACCTATTTCTTCTTTTTAAGTATTTTATATTATAAGCCAATGATATATTTTTGGTCGTATTTTTGCTACTCTAATATTAGGTACCTACTTGTCTCCATGCTACTCCAATAATGTCAGGGTTCGGCAGAAGCAAAATGCTAAAATTTGTCAAAAGTTATAATAAATATAATGTAAAAATGTATAGGTACCTACTATGACAGTACGTCTTGTTGTGTCGTGCTAGGTTTTGTCCATAATTTCGTCTTCCGATTTAAGTAGAACTTCTCCAACCTCTAAGGGCAGAACTATTAAGCAGGACTAGTTAATCTTAGTGGACACTATCCCTTAACTTTCACCTTGACAACAACACTGTAGACTTGTAGAGGTCATATCCAAGCCGGGCTTTCCAGCTGTATATTACCTCTGTGGCATAACAGAGTCGTGACCGGCCTTCGTGGTGGAAAATCTGTTTTAAAATATCCATCGGTCAGCTGATAAAATCAAGGATCGGCTTGGATTTATTATACATAGATTTTAAAACAGTAACATATATACTAATCTTGTTTCTTAATACGGTCCTAAGTTCTGAGGGAGTGTTGTTACAATTCCATCATTTCTACTCAATCTCAGAGGAGGGCAGGAATTAATTCTTCGATATCACGATGAATACAACTTTTCTCGTCAGATCACTGAAGTTAAGCAACGTCCACTGACGTCAATATTTGGTGTGTAACCATTCAAATTCAACCCTCGTGATGTTAGCCATTCCCGGCCCCAACACGTAACCTGGAGGTCGGTGGTTCGAGTCCCAAATTCGGCAAAAAAATTGTGAAGCGAATTTAAGTAATTCTGATTCTGATAGGAGAATCAGAGTCGATAAAATCCTCTTGAAAAAATTAAACATAACTTGCCTATGTCAAGTTTATCATAAGGCATGAGGTAAATATTAGATTGGAAAATAAAAACAAAAAGCTTTTTACGTAAAACAACATTATTTACATTCAATATTATGAATTACACTTGAAGTTATTACAATATAACTAATGGTTTCAAATAATTATAAATATTATAAACTGTATGGCAATATAAATTGTTAGATAATTGTGTACCTATTTGTTATAGAATAAATACTAGATCCTAAGTCAGAAAGTCCACAGTATTGGTAGTGGATGTGATTAAGGGGCTATACACTTGTAGTGTAAACAATCAGCACAGGGATCCGTGGATAGGATCCCACCCAATGCTTGGGTGTTTCCTTATTTAGTGGAGTATGTGACCACAAAATAATAAGACTCTGATACTCTGAAGATTAGATGGTACAAAATACTATGAACATTAACCTCGCCTGGAGATTACCTTTATCTATAAATATTATTAGGTATAAATATTATAAAAATGCATTTTCTTTTTAATTATTAATTACTTAGGTATCAAACACCTCGGCCGAGGTGGGAACAACACCCTAAGCAAAGAAAGAGATAGCGCGGCAGAGTGTAAGGTAAAGAAAATGATTTCATTTTTATCGGCAAGAACCATTGATGTGGAAAAAATATTGACTTTTTATTAACCCTACGCCCGCCGGCAGTATTAATTGTAAAAGTTACACTATGAGAGCCTAATGAATGTAGGTACAGGGTGTTCCAGGTGACGAAACACCCTGTATTACACAAAATATTTGGTGTTTAATGTACAAAATTTAATATTTACAGTAACAAGCCTTAGTTAGGAATGAAAGATCCGCTAAATTATGTAGGAAACAAATTTCATGCAAAATCTAGAAACAAAATTTTGATAATACCTATTGATTAACACGTTAGTGTCCGTGTCACACCCTTGTAAGGGTGACAGTGCCTGACCTCCGTGTTCCATGCTTTTGAGAATAACCTTGACGTATCATCCTTCAAAGGGCGACAGGAACATTGAAAAACTATATAAAAAAATGGCTGGATATCAACGTGTTAAGACAGCTTTTTGTTAAAATTGCGCTAATCAAAATAAAAACCTACCAGAATTCCTAGAACTTAGTTGAAAATCTTTGTAAGAGTGGAATCACAAAGAAAAGTTTTGAGTGTTTCATAAATTGATCACTCAAGACCTATCTAATTGAAATAAAACAAATTCTGACACCTGTGAAACAATTCTGATTTTGTTTATGAATCGCTAACTTGGTTCTGAAGTCTGCACCCCTAAAATTTAGATTTTAGGGGACAGTGAATGGCTGAAACACAAGTTTTAAGGGTTAAGACAAACTATTGATAACAAAGTGCTAATTTTAAAGGTCAAAGAAAATCTACTGACAACTATTTTAGCATGGCAGTTTATGCTATAATCTGTCTCAAAATTGCCTCAATTGAATCCCTCACATGACTTGCTATCACCTATAAGGTTAAACGGGGTAGTATAGGTATATTAAGGTATACATTTAGGGTAATAAATATTTAACTTTGTACAGTATTATTTTATCTCTATAGATTAATTATAAATCAGAAATAATAAATAATATATTATTTACAAGCAATAATATATTTTATTATTTCGAATAATCTACATAGGGTACATGTACCAATTATTCGACAGTGAACAAAGCGACCATAATTTTCAACATATTCTTTTTGATCCCTCATAAAATTTTACACGGGGACATTTTAGAATTCCTGTTCATATCAGAAGAAAAGTACAAAGGAATACTATCGACTTAGAGATCGCTTGTCTTTGTATTTTCTTAGTGTAAATTTTCATGAGGGTTGAAAAAATATGGTGTCGAAAATCTGGTCGCTTTTTTCACCATTGAATAATTAGTAGGTACATGTAGGTATCCTATTTTTCATTTCCCAAATCGTCCTATCTCCGACGCCGCCGGCTTAACTGCTCCATACTACGCCCGTTGACCCAACCGCCAATCTCCGGCGTTCCAGAGTATCCATAATGCTCTGCCATGATTTGGTTATCCTGAAATAAATAAAATAATAACTGGTAATAATAATATAAGATAATTATTTTTACAGCCCGATTAGAACTTATTATAATCGGGTTTCTCATTTGGTATTTATAGGACGGACTGTTTTACTCTCTTTTTGCTGGATTGGTTCGGAAATACCAACCTCACGCGTATCATACTTCGACGGGAACAGAATTTTCGTTAGAAAAGTCTGCCCAACAAGGATCGAACTCAGGATCTCTGAACCACGACCAGTATTCACAATCGTTACACCACGGAAGCTGGCATTATTAGAACAAAATTCTGATAAATAAAAAATACTTATATTGTACTGTCCGATTAGAACAAAAGAGTCCCTATATTCCATCCGTAATAGTTTTTTTTTTTTTTTTTGCCTTCCAACTTCATAAGTAGTTAAAGAAAATACTCTAAGTAGTCGAGGATCGAACTCAAGATCTCCGGACCACGGACAGGTTTCACAACCGTTTCACCACTCATGCAGTTGTCACAAATGTTACACCACTCACCTGTTACCAGGCGCGGCCGGTGAGAAAATGATTTGGGGGTGCTGCCACATAAACCGGACTAGAATGGTATTTATCGAGTCGTTCTTTCAGTATCTTGTTGAGTTTGTTTACCATGACAATCATAATAATTATGCATTAATTTTTCTACCTAGGACTTAAGAAAATCATCTCATTTTCTTTTGTGTCTGGGGGTGCTGCAGGCTGCAGATCCGCAACACTTTAACACCGGCGGCGCCAGCCTGTTACAACATTCAAGTGTTACAATCGTTACACCACTCACCTATTACATCAGGATTCAAGTGTTACAACCGTTACACCACTCACCTATTACAGGATTCAAGTGTTACAACCGTTACACCACTCACCTGGACATACTGCTCGTCCACATGGCTAGCCTTGGCGTTGTGCTGGTACTTGAAGTAGTTGAACAGCAGCACCAGAATGGCGAGCTTTCCGATTGCCATCGCCTTGAGCGCGAGGAACTTGAGTTTCATAAGCACCAGTGGGATGACCACCATCTGGATGGCGTAGGGAATGATGAGCAGAGGGAGGATCTTCTCCTTGAGGCCACCCTTCTTCTTCTTCTTGGAGGGAGACTTCTCGCCATGGCCGTGGTCCTTGTCTTTGTCCTTCTCGTACTCCACTTTGTCCTTCTCCTCGTCCGAAGGCTTTTCTTCGTATTTGGTGCCGCCATCCTTTGAGGATCCTTTGGACTTTTTCTTGCCACCTGTGAATACAAATATAGTTAGGTAACTATCAAATTTGAAATATGTAGTTTAGAACAAATTGACCCGATACAGATCATGTTACATAACTTTTCATCAATTTCTTACCGCGGCTCGACGTTTCTTAACATGGTATGACCCAAAAACTATAACAAAAAATTCTAAGTATGCATGGAAAATACCCTTAAAAATTTCAGCTCAGTAGGACAAAAATTACAATTGTTATCGCTTTACATGTACATATAGGTACATACATCAGACATATACAGAACATGATAGGAACAAATTAATGTCACTTAAGTTAAGCAACACTCACTTCGTTGGGTCGGTATCTATTGTTCCTGTCTACTGGTCTAATGTAGAAATGGTACCTGCATATGCTAATTATGTACATGGGATATATCATTAAAAAGCATTCGGTACATAGTTTTACATGAAAATGGACAACACTTGAAGTAATTATTGGTAAGCAGTGCTATAATATGTAACACTTAATAACGGAAGAACATACCAACAGGAATGTCAAGCTAACTTCATAACCACTTCACAGGACAGCTAAACTGTTGTATCAATATCTGAATTCCTGCCCAGC
This sequence comes from Bactericera cockerelli, assembly GCA_024516035.1. Taxonomy (NCBI): domain Eukaryota; kingdom Metazoa; phylum Arthropoda; class Insecta; order Hemiptera; family Triozidae; genus Bactericera; species Bactericera cockerelli. The sequence goes on from CM044959.1 coordinate 41,518,232, forward strand.
TGGGGGCTCGATCCTGAGCTATTAGTTCGCAACTACAATACGACACCAGACCTAATCTTTGCTACCTCAGTAAAATCTAACAGATGTAAGATGTAACACTATTAGGTAAACCTCCGTCCTTCCAAGCAAAACTTCTTTTCAACTCATGAAATAATAAATTATAAGCAATTACCTACATGAAAAAATCTTCGTGAATTTTTGTTGCAACTGCATTACTGCATCGATTTCTTGCGCAATTGAATCTTTATTTGCAATTGTATCGTAATTCGCATAGCTGGGAGTCTGTTTGGGTAATTGGTGTCTAGGTGGAGCAATTGGTTTTGTGGGAAATTAAAATGGAATGGGATTCGACAGTAATACCAGTGATGTAATATCACCTCCAGACCCTTCTGTGTGCCTCAGTCTAACTTCATAACAACTTCATTAAAACTTTTTAACTAAATTAAGATCATCTAGGTTTTATTTTGCTTAGCACCTTTTTAAAATTTGTATATTATTATATTCTTGACAAGATATTTGAGACGGAAGTTTTACACTCCATTCGCTGGAATCTCACAAACCAACTGCCCACATTAACCTCACCCATTGTAGGTTGACCCAGGAATAACCGATATCTCGAGGATTCGAATTTAAATGCACCCATCTAAGTCTTAATATCGCTGGACGTTGTAAAAAATAAACGACAGAACGAAAAATAGTGTGTTTAACATACCTTTCTCGCTGACTATATCTGTGACCAAAAACCTATCAAATTTTTGCAAGAATGTCCCATGTTTTTCCAATTTTTAGAAGGAGTTTCTCTTTAAAAAAAAAAAAATCCCTGAAATTGTAGACAACACAAAAAAGAAACATTTCCTTAAAATCAAAGAAGAAAAAGTCCTCATCAGTTTTTTCCATTTTCAGGCAAAAATTCTACACCCGAACCCCACACAGAATCTTCTGAACTCACCGACATGTCACGTATCTGCAAATGTATTCGTATAATTATTTTTGAAAAACAATTACTATATTGCTCATGAAAAACCTCCATTACACACTCTTTGACCAACATAATGATGCTCGAACGATGGTAGAGTGCAACAGCAGCTATTACTGAAAATTGTCGCCTATAATTATTTGTCAGTAGTGAGGCGTTATGTATGTAATTGCGCCGATATCGTATCATCTTTGTCATATGGATTCAATTTCTCTTTTCCAACAGAAAACGAAAAGAAAACAAATCTTTACCTGTACCTATGTACATATTATGTAGAGACCGAAGACGTAACAGATGCGGTGTCCAGTATCTGAATTAGCCACCTAACCTGCAGTGAGCTGAAATTATTATTTAAAAATACACTCGTGAAAGACAAGTAGTCTGCACAGCCGGAAAAGCTTACTAATGATTATTCAGAAATGAGAAAATGCCATGTGCTCTTATTGGCAAGGTTTTATTTACTTGACATCAGAAAGAATTTTTCATCAAAATAAAACAAAGCAGCTCTCAACATAGAACTGAAAAGATTTCGTCCGTCTTTGCATATTTTTTCTGTCGTCTCTGGGATTCAAACTTGCATATCTGTATGCTATATTATATTATACTATCTATTTATCACTACTTACCGACCACCTCATTATAGAGCTCTGTCATATGAGTGTCCACCATGTCATGGTTCTTCATATAGTCGTCATCCAGCTCCGCCGCCTTCTCGCTTGGCTCATCCGACTCATCCTCATCTCCTGAGTCATCATCCTCCACCTCCTCCTCATCTTCCTCCTCTTCATTATCCTCCTCACTGTCCCTGCCCCTCTTCTCGTCCGCTCCCTTCACTTGAACAACTTCTTTGACGGCACTCAATTGACCAGCCTCGTTGAAGGAACTCAACCCCACGCTGTGAACAGAACCACCTTCGCTAACGGCACCGAGAGGAGATCGGATGGAGGTTCCGTTGGTGACCGTCAGATCACTTTCAAGGTCACGCAAAGTCCTAGATCGGATTTCGTTTATGTTCAAAAGAACCACTAGGATTAAACCGTATTTGTACAAAAGTAGCATTTTTGTGAGAAGTGGGGTTTAAGTGATTAAAATTACTAGAGTAGAGTTATTCCTACCTATTGAGGCAGTGTATTGAATATGTTGTAGTAGTTTAAAGTTTCAAAGTTATAATTTAAATGAGATTTATTTATAATTGAAGTTAATGTAAGCTTTGAAGTAGGTACATAGGTAAAAGTTGTTTGAAAAGTTTTAAGATCGAATTTATTTTAATTTAGACGTATAAAAGACTCACTTTACATGTTTGGTTAACGTGAAAATTTTATTTTAAAGAGAGTTAGGTGAGCTCTTGTGTTCTGTTTGTGGATTTGTTCATGATAAATAAGTTGTTACTTTACTGTTGGGCATTCTTTTGAAGATTTTTCTTGATGGTTTTCTTCCTCCTTGGTGAAATCTGAAAGTAAAAATCAAAATATGTATATGGTAAGTCATTACCATTATTGGGATTATTATGAGCTATTTTCAGGATCCGTTTGAATTGGAATCTCACACAATGGATTTTCCTGATTTAGTTTAGTAGTGACTATATGAAAATAATTGAACATATTATGTATATTTGTATATAAAATGTTTGTTAAATATAAATAATCATTAATTTGCTGCAAGTTTCTTCAAATATATCTTACGCCACTGAAATATTCAAAAGTGAAAATGATGGAATTGTTAACGAATTCAAAGATATTGGCATCACGTATGAGATGAAGATAACAATGAAGATACTTTATCATGTTAATCTACAACTTTCATGTCAATTGACTTTCAGATAATTCAGGCGTCGAATCAGAGAATGGTCGGAATTTTGAAATACAGACATGCGGGTTTGCACTTTCGATGATTTTTATCTTGATTTGAATTTTGATGTCCTTTCATAATTATGATTGAACTGTTTTATGATTTGCGTCTGATGTACCTACATTGAAGGAGAGATCTGTAAGAAGAGGGACTGCAAGAAGTATTATTTATTAGAAGGATTGTTGGGATAATTTTTGGAAGGATATTTAGAAGGAGAGATTTTCTGTGTTTTGAATTGTGATTATAACTCTCCAGTTAGCCGTAATTAAAAAAAACTCACACAAAGAAGAACGTCCCAATCTAATGAGTGCAATTAGCTAAAAAAAAAAATGATATCAATTTGAGAACACCTTTATCCCCTCTCTTTCTATTTCTCTGAACTCCTCTCTCAATTTATTCCTCTCATGTTAATATTTCTCTCTCCTGGCTGCAATAAAAACGGTCGGCGGTCGAAGTATTATTTTCCCTGTGGAAATTTGTAAGTCTTTCACGATTTTTGGGGGGGGGGGGGGGGGGGGGGGGGGGTCTCGAAATGTCAAATCAATTTATTTTAGAGTTCATTTCTGCAATTAAAATCGCATTTTTTTAAATTCATGTTGAACTTTTTGCTGGTTGAAAGTTCATGAAATGCATGGGAACTATGTTTTCCGTTACCTTACACTCTGCCGCGCCGTCTCTTTATTTGTATTGGCGTTCTTCACACATCGGCCGAGGAGTTGATTATTTTCATGAAGTCAGAAACAAGTAAACATAAAGTACATAGTAATCTCGAAAACAGAAAATCCAAACTCGATGTCCCAAATTTCCATGTCGAGACATGACTTTTTTTTCTTTTTTGCAGAAGACAAAGGAGATAAAATGTAAAATACATTTATTAAGAGGCTGGAGAGCTCATGCTGAGATACATACCTAGTTACATACCTACTTGGTGAGTATCAAAAAAACAAAAACAAAAAAAAAAAACAAAAAAAAAACGGCGGACGGCGGCGAAGTTTGAAATCATTATCTGGTCATGTACCTACTGTGTTGTTATATTCTGAGCATTAATTCTGGATGAAAATCAATTCATAGTATACATATCATCATAGGTGAAAACGTGAAAGTATAGAGCCAAAAAAAATCTAGCAGGTATTGGTTTGCCGGTGTAAAAAATCAAGCAGGTTCGAACCAGGAACCTCTTCTTTGTTGAAAATATAAATAACACAAGATCATAGGTGGCGAGGTTGACACGCTCAGGAATGTCAGATCCACATAAAAGAATTTATGCATCTCCTAGACCTCATTGATGTCTCCTCATATAGCCTCATTTGTACCTCTTTCTACAGGGTGTAACTAAAACTGGGATAATGATTCAGGAGCATGTTCCTGGGTACAATTCAGAGCTTCAACAACATAAAAAAAATCACAAAAATAATTCTCCTCCCCCTCCAGGAGTTTAAAAAGAAAGTTATAAAAGAAAGTCTCTGAAACAAGTTTTTTTGAAAGTAAGGTATTCTCTTTTAGGAGATTGGTACATAATACCTATAACATAGCTCGGGATTTTTCCTTTTTATTTCCTAAAAGGTATTGAAAGAATTACTTTTGTAGGTCAGTTTTTTTCGATTTTGAGCTGATAACATTTATGTTAAAAAAATTGATATTTATAACAACAAAAAAATCGCATGTTTTTTATAGGAATGTGCCGCGTCCGAATTTTTCCAGGAATACGATTCTGAATTATCGTCCTCACACATAGTTACACCCTGTATAGCCTCATTAAATTAGGATCACTTTCTTTTCCTTTGTCAGGTGATTAATTGATTTAGATTAGATCTAATCTTATTATTAGATTATCATGTCGTGCTATTGACGCAGTACGGGGAACTATGCGATGTCCCGTGTGATATGACCTACATATAGCATGGTATCTCTTTCTTATTACAACTAGTAATATTTTAATACTAAACTATTTGAAATAACTTCCAGCAAGGTAAAGACCTTCGTGATGCTGGCATTCCGGTCCAACCCAGGCTAAGCGAGGTTAATGTGTGTAGCAGGGTTGTGAGTTTCCTGCGAATGGAGGGTAACACCCCCGTCGTGATATGACCAATATGACCATGCAGTAGAAAGCGACGTTAAACGCAATTTAAAAATTAATAAATATGTTACGGCCCAATGTCGTTGGTTCGGTCCTGGCTGAAGTCAGATTTTTTGCACTTATCACCATTTACTGTTTTAAGATGAAGCGATTTTCGACTTTTTCTGAGTTCACCGAAGATTTGCAGCAAAATCAGTGCGTCCCCAGGCCTTAAACTTGGCAAGCTTTTCTTCTCAACAACATCTAAAGTCAAAACCGGAGCATGACTGTTCATTCACTGCAGAAACTCACAAACCAGCTTCCCACTTTAAGCTCACCTGGGTTGGGTTGATAAGAACAGCTAATACATTTGACGAGGGTTCGAATTTTAGTGGTCACCCACCAGGTCCCATCCGAGGTAGACGTTATTAAACTTCAGTTATCTTATAGAAATTTGGACTTTTCAAGGGGGTTTTTATGTTTGTTTTTTTTTTTTTACTTCTTAGACATCAGAGGTTATTCAAAATGGAAACGGACCATATGCTAGTTATTTAAAAGAAATGAATGACCTAAAATAAATTAAGGAATTTGATACCTAATATTTATGTAATTGAAAACTGTATCTGTAATATTTAAAACCTCAAGGAAAATATTCTTTTTTATCGTGATTAAGTTTAGTAGTATCTATGTATTGTACCAGATTTTTCTCTCACGTGACCCAAGCACAGCAGCACAGCACCCAACACATGAGTACGTGATACAGCTCGTGATAGGTTCTGACAGATGGCACGTGGTCCAGCCATTGTGAGCAGGATAATCGTGATGAGCACTTCACGTACCATTAGGCATAGGTGCCTACCTCACTCACAAACCGTCAGACAGTCGTATAGGTAAGTATAGGTATGAAACAATCATATAGGTAAGTGTAAGTATGATTTTTTGTGATTTACTCTTTTCATGCACAAATTATGTTATTAGGCATAGCTGTCTACTACTTTATAGTACCTTACTCTTCTTCTTCTTTGTTCACTTTGCCTTTTCCCAAACCTACGTGGGGTCGACATTGTTCAACCTCATGGTTGAGTTTGGTTGGCACATTTATCGTTGCCCTTCCTAACGCCAAAGATTCTATTTGATTTTAACGTCCTGATTAGGACAGGGGTTTTATGCTCCATTCTCTCGGAATTGTACCAGCTACCTATCACCCCATCCAGCCTGGTTAGGACCGTAAATAACAGCCTCACACATTCGAAGGGAGCAGAATTCATTTGCAGTTTTGACTAATAATAGAGATACATTATGACTTTTGTAAGACACGGATCTTCCTAGTATTTTTGCACTCTTGACTCTGATGAAGTCTGAAAGTACTTTCTATATAACATCCAACATAGTACCTATCTATGCTATATTATTTTATATTGTGTTTTTATTCACTCAAAGCATGTGAACTATACAATACAGTAAGTTATATGATTATACACTATTGAAGTATTATCAATAGGTAAGGCACCATGTTGTACCACTTGTACCAGTGGTTTTCAAACTTTTCAGTCGGTTATTCCATCACAAGAGAAAAAAATCGGAGCAAAATTATTACTTTTTTTTACAAAACACAATAGGTAGGTACTTCCGATGTCTAATATTAGAAATTTATCGGAAGTAAAGTAACTAGATATAGGTAAAGCTATAACTCTCAATGCAACCTGCAATTATTAAAATTAAATATGTGTACTAAAAGTCAGAGTTTTTAGTTGTATTAAAGGTTTAGTTTAAAAAAAAGGTTTAGTTGTAACTGGGAATAGCCATCAGTTTCATATAATATGTTCAAACATAAGGATTACCCCCAAAGTAAATATTCACCGTCCTAGACGTTGCTTTACTTAGTGAACTTACGTCAAATGGTGAAACGAAGTTTCTCAGTTTTTCTTTGAGGTTTTAACGTCTCTTTCAAGTGCATGGTCGCATCACGACGGGGGTTTAACCATCCATTCGCTGTAAACTCACAAACCAGCTACAGAAATTGACCTCATCCAGCCTGAATGAGGCATCACGAGGTTTTGAAATTGAGAGGTCACCACATCCAAGTCCTCACCTAGCTGGTCATTGCTTAACTTCAGTGACAGAACTAGAACTGGTGAATTCAACGAGGCATCGATTCTGGTGAACCACTGTCCACTGTTCAGTAGGTAGGTATTCAACAGAACTCATATTCAATACAGTTCTGATTTCTGATTCATCACATTCATAAAATACCTGAGCCATTCATCCAATTCTAGTAATACTACTGCCCATAATACTTCTCATAATTCATGTACCTCCATAGGTTAAGGTATTCTTTCATATAGGTTTTCCTACTACATAAATAGCTAGGTGTTCTTAGAAAATAAAAGATTTCTCAGTTGTCGAGATTTTTTTTTATAAATAGTCCAAGCATAATGGTTATTATTTATTATACAAATAACTGTAGATCTGTCCAAAAACAAGATGAACTGACTAATCTCCACTTCTTTGTCCCACGCTACTACCTAGACAAGGAACTAGACTTTTCAATAATTGTTAAACGTTTGACGGTGAAAACTATATTATGAATTTATAATTACCTACTATTTTTAGTCTGGTATTGCCGCCACTGGTGCTTACTACTCATACAAGTAACTACCTACTTGTCCTGAAGATGTTTCAGTGGAGTCCGTACATTCGAGGATAAAGTAGAATTGGATGGCTCAGAGCGAAAGGCGACCAACTCCATTTTTTGAAAAAAAAAATCGTTACTCATAGGACTAGATTGAGTCATCAATTATCTTTCAGTGGAACTGACGACCAACACCCTAGCTCAAATACTTTTCGATAGAGAGCAGCAAAAGTGTTTGTGCACTGAATTTTTTTAAAAATATTTTCGGAGCAACAACAAATCAACTCCAGTAGACTTTCAAACACTATAACTGCTGTAAACTCGCAGATACCATACAATTAAAATAAATGTATAATTTATAAACGACCCAAAACTTTAGAGCTGATTTACTCAAAATTGGGTTTTCAGGAGTTGGTCGCCTTTCCTCTGAGCCATCCAATTTTTTCTACCCTGGTGTGATTCGAACGCATGCCACCATGTGTCCAGCCTAGTGCACTATACCGTTCGGCCACATAATAAAAATGAGAAAATGACATAGTAAGTTTCGAAGGCACCATGGCAGTAAGTAGAGGCTCATCTGGGGCCTTCCGGAAAGGTCGCGGCAGTAGAGGGTATCAGCAAGTTTACCGTATAAAGGAAAAACTATCCGTTTCCCCGGAAAGATCTTGAATAGTAGAATCTGAATCTGTTGTCGAACATTCAAAATGTCTATTTTGGGAACTTCTCTGGACTTTATCAACCCGGAAAAAATGCTAAAATTTTGAAGTACCTACGCCTTGAATTTAGACAGAGGACGGCCATGCCTTAACAAAATAAAGCTGGACACGGGTATACCAGCTAGTACATATTATAGCGGACTACAGAACGATACTTGGAATAAATACTGATGACGACTTATGGACACTGCATGGAATACATCACAAATAATGTTACATCGAGGCATGGCCCATGGTCCGATGGAAATGAAATGGACACCGTGTGAAAACCATTTAGCAACCAATATGTCACCGACTCACTGTATCATCAAACAGAGAATGAAAACATATAAATACTCAGATAATATTTATACCATAAAAAATTATAAGGTGTTCCTGAAATCATGTTTTGTTTGGTTGGGTGGAAAATGCGATGGTGTCTGGACTGTGATCCGATTTTCAGAGATGATGACACAATAATAATCAATAGTTGAACTTTGGTTGTACAAATGTACATAGTGGTCACTGGATGTATACATATGTAGATGGATAATTATAAAATACACTGCCAATTATGTACACAGCCCGACAGACAAACACAAAATCTCATTCGGTCCAGAAATATTGAAATCGGAGCAAGAAAATATTTATTTATATAGAAACTCTTTATTAGAAAAACATACCTATATACAGACAAATAATGGTAAAAATTATATATAAAATTGACAATATTAATAATATAAACAAGAAAAAAAAACACTGCCAATTATGGACTCTATACTTCCTCGTGATTGTTTCACATTGTTAACACGTGCCAATTTTGAGATTTTATACTAAATTACTTGTATCTCCAAAACGACTGCACCGATTTTCTTCAAATTCTTGTTTTATATGGTAGAAAATCGTTTTTTCTACATTCTAGATTCCACAAAAATTTCTGTATCGGCAAGTCGTGGTCCTTATTTTTTGACTTTTTTGTCCAAAATTTCGTATTTTCTTAAATATCAGAGTCTAATAATAATTAATTAAAAAATATATATAAATAGCCTATGTAAAACAATTATATGCATACACACACAAAATTTCATTAAAATCGGGTGTACCGTTCACGAGATATAAGCGTTTAAGTAAAAAGTTAGTGGTCAGGCGCATGGGCTCTTTCACCAAGAACCGCTAGTACGAATTTGATGAATTTAAAATGGGACCATCTACAGAATGTCTCCTAGATGTGTGCAAAATTTCATCAAAATCGGTCGAGTAGTTTCCGAGATTTGCGCGTTACAAGGAATCGTTTTAACAGACCGACAGACCGACAGACCGACAGACCGACAGAACGACAGACCGACAGACCGACAGACAGACACAAAACCAAATTTGCTCAGGAGGTTATGAAACGTCCAGAAATCTGAAAAAAATTGAAATCGGAGCAAAAAAATATTTTTTTTTACAAAAACGAACACAATACTTCCGATTTCTAATATTAGAAATTTCTCGGAAGTAAAATATATATACATGTCCTAACTAAAGGTCGGGGTTATTGCCCATGGCAATCTCTTCCACCCAACCATTTATTTATTTTTTTACATTAACGAACACATTTATTTCCTGTTTGATAATAGGAAATAAAAGTGTTCGGAAGAGAATGGCAAAGGCATTATCACCACCCTTGTTCTTGCTTTGTTACTAATACATAATTATTATACCTTTTCACTGTAAAAAAAAAAAAAAAATGTAAATAAAGTTTGATCGAAATTATTTTTAAATAATAATAAGACAATAAAGATTTATAATAATAGAATCCATCGGAAGTAAAAGACGGATAAAAATAAATACGTACTAACTTTCAGAGGATTATTATTAATAAATTAGATCCTGCTTTATTCGAAACAATATGATAATATGAATAATTATGTTCTTCAAACCAATCTTAAATTGACAAAAAAATAATAATTGATAGTACATAACAACAAATTTCCTATTACGAGACCACCGCTCTAAAGCACACTTGCAGTGTAATGCACACTATGCACAGTCATGTCATAAGGTTAGCAGAAAATGGTTTTAGAAAGCTACTTGTCCCGCACAATATGGATAAATGAAATTCCCTTACTAAACCTTTCCGTACTTGGGACTCGAACCACCGAGCTCCAGCTTACGAGTGCGCCACCTTATTGATCCAGCTACTGAGCTGGGTCTAGCCTAGGTCTCACTCTAGGTTAGCAGAGAATAATATTAGTGGAGGAACACCAATAGGTAAGTTTTTGAACACCCTGTGCTCAGTACAAACGTCATATTGCTTTACTTAATTGTCTCTTTTGATTGGAAAAAATGTATGAAGGAATATAGTACAGTTTCACTTTTTATAAGACGAGATATTTTTTTACGTTGCTTTAACATCATATCATCATCCGTATGGAATGACGGATACTTAATTATGATTCTTTCTTTCTCTCTCTGTTACACATACATACACACATACATAAACACACACATACGCACACACAGACACAAACACACACACACACACACTCCAACAAATTAGTTTATATATATTTATAAAAGTGTAGATACGTACCTACTTGATTAACTGAAAATGGACAATGGAAATGAAGAAAGAAAAGGATGAGGTGGGAGGGGAAGAAAGAAAGGAACAAGAAGAAAGACAATAATATAATTGAAAAAAGAAGAGAAAGGCGTCAGACTCATCAGAGAAGAAAACATCTTACCTTTTCACTTCCGATAATTTCTAGTAATAGAAACGGAAGTATTGAGTACGTTTTTGGTTTAACGTCGCTTTCAACTGCATGAACAATATGGTCATATCACGACACCACGAGGTTTCACCTTCTATTTGCTGGAAACTCACAAACCAGCCACTCAAATTAACCTCACCCAGCCTGAGTAGGCCGGGAATAGCCCAGCATCACGAGGGTACGAATTTTCACTGTCACCCATCCAAGTCCTAGCCTCGCTGGACGTTGTTTAATTTCCGTAACTGAATGAGAACTGGTGTATTCAATGTCCCATCGATGCTGGCTCACTTTACCTTAATCACGGACAAGGGTTATGCTCTTTAGCGTTAAATCAACCTCATAACCCACTGATAAAAGATACCAGGAAGAAGGTCGGAGCAATTGAACCTGTCTGCACAGGACTTGTAAGGTCAGAAGTCGAGGATTTCACGAAGATTCCAACAACCCATAGGTATTAACTTGATGACCGAAGATTAAAGTTTTGACCACGAAATAACTTTTACATCTCAGATGGTTCTGAGATGTGCCTAAATCTAAGAAGTAACAACCTCTATGTCAGAACTTTCTTTATTTTAAAATGTTGTTTTTTATTATATACCTAGTCCTAAATTTGGATATGTTCCTCAAACAAATTTCGGGAATGTCAGATGTGTGTAGAAGTAGTTAGGTGCCAATGTGAACCAACTTCCAAAATTGAAATGAAATTAATGTAGGCATGTATGTATGTGAAAAATACACACTAATACATACCGTGGATATACTTATACCACTCATTTCTAATTATAAATAAGTTATATAAATAATTAGATAGTAATGTAGATATAAATATAAAATCATTTACTGCTTGAAAGCTGAATGTGTTAGTGTATCATCAGGTATGGTACATTAGTGTATTGAAAGTGGTTTGGAACAGTTAGACGAGTATTTGTTAAACCAGTTCTGATTTTCTGATCGATTCGATTGATCTTGGTTCTTCTTCACATACGCTACGTTCCCCTTGACTTGATTTGTAATTGAATTACTTATAGTACTTCTGTAAACTCTGATAAGAAAATAAATTATCGTTTAGGTATCAATGCTAACAGATGAAAGAAATAATACCTAACTGGTGAAAAGCTCAAAAAATCGAATCTCTCAGTACGAAGACCACAAAATAATGTCCAATTTTACCTCATCGATAAGGCGGCGGACTTGTAAGCTGAAGGTCGGTGGTTCAAGTGGCGGTTTCAGTGTAGATTTAGTAAAGCGAGTTTGAGAAGTTGTCATATCAGGAAAGTGATAAACACAAATATTAAAATTTTATATCAACCTTTTACCTGGAAGGTTTACGTCGCGTTGCGAGTCAATTTCAACTGCATCGTCATTTTGCTCATATCACGTCGCGTCGGGGGTTTTGTATTAATTTATTCGCAGAAAATCACAAATCAGAGTATGGCCGGGAATAGTCTTCTTCTTCTCTTACTCTGCAGTCTTATCCGCTCAAGCAGGGTCGACGTTGTTCAACCTCATGGTTGAAGTTGATTGATTTTGGCACATTCTATATGATTTAACGTCCTGGATTAGGACGGGGGTTTTACCCTCCATTCGCTGGGAATTGTACCAGCTAACCACATTAACCTCACCCAGCCTGGGTAGGGCCGGAAATGCCAGCCTCACGTGTTTGGATGGAACAGAATGGCCGGGAATAGTCAGGATTCAAATTTGAATGGTAACCCATCGAAATCCTAACCTCGCTGGACGTTGCTTAACTTTAGTGACAGAATGAGAACTGGTGTATTCAACGTGCCACTTCTCGTCCTACCTCAATAAAAATACAATTAAGTAGCGAAGTTGATCTAACCATGAACCTTGACTAATACAGCTAACAAGTGCCTAGTATGTAACTACTGACGAATTCTGTTTAATGAATTGTAGAGTCATAAATCTTGAACCGCATAACCAATTAAACCTATTTGGTGAGTACGACTGACAGTGCAATGTTTACATCCTCTAATTTATGAAGTACTAGCTAAAACCCGGCTATTTGGATTTTTTAAAAATCCTTTCTTAGTAGGTACGCATCTAAATACCATAGGGAGACTATGTGCCAAAGTGGGAGTTATTTGGTACAGCCGTTTAGGGGTTATGTTGATTATTAATTAATGAAAATAAATAAATTTAATGTATTTTTAAGTATTTGTATTTTCATATTGACAAAATGCAACCGATTTGGTGCACTTTGCACATCCTCTGAAATAGTCAATGTAGGTACCTATAGTAGTTTATGTGGGTTAAACGTCACTTTCAACTGATACATGGTCATAATATCACAACGGATGTAATAATAATATCGCCTTATTTATAGTGCTCAATTAGGACTAATGAGTCCCACTATTCCAGTAGTGCGCCCATCACGTATTATTATATGGTCAAAATACCAAATGGGAGTGTAACTTGTCATGTCCCGGCTGGTTTCGAACCCACACCCTGTGCATTACTATTCAGACGTCTGGACCATTGAGCTACGGAGACAACCGAGGTGTTAATCAAACCAAACTGTCAACCTGTCTCGTTTGCCTAAAGTTCTTGAGACTGTTAAGACTTTAAACGTCATTCGTCGACCTCACACTTGTAAGAAAACCGCGAAGACTCAAACCACAACTCGGCCGGCTAGAAGCAGTTTATATAAATTAGCTGATGACCAACCATTAATCAGCGTGGATAATGTGAGGTCGTTAAGCTCTTGGTAGGTAAATTACGTACCTACATAAATATATTATTATATATACAATCAGGTACATAAATAGACTCACGCGAAATTCCATTCAGACCAAGGCATGGCTTTTTCCTCAATGGTTTGATACTTTGACCATTGAACAACTTGATTACGAATTCACGACTGTCTACAAGGTATTAGGTGCCTAATAGAAAGTGCCATTTTGCAAGAACTCATAACTTCACCTCCCGATTGATCACTTGCTAAAAAACTCTTCAATGTGAAAGAGTTTTTTAGCAAAAAACAAACACTCACACACACACGCACACAAAAAAACACACACATTCACCTAAATTCTCAAGAAACAGAAGAATAATTCATGGAAGGACTGGGTATTACCAGGACTCGAACGCTGTTTCAATATCTCAATTGAGTTTAAGGGAGTCAAATTTCATTCAGATAAATTTAAGTGAGTCAAATTTAATTGTGATAAATGTAAGTGCATCAACATTCATTTCAGTGACTCACATTTACCTCTGCAGGATAAGCGAGGGAGTACAATTACTCTCTTAACGCATTAAGAGCGATTTAATTTGCACCTGCTATTCCAAATATTTTCGCACGTGAAATCCTGGTAGACTCTCACCAGACAGCCATAATTACGTTAATCACCTAGCGGTGGCTATTTCTGAGTTGTATTTTACATCCTTATTTATGTGGGCGTATTTATTTAATGTAATTATTATATTCTTTTTTAGGTATTTTCCTTCTGCTTCTAATTGAGTCACTTTTCATCTATGAGAGGTGGGGGGCATATTAGGTACTACGGAATTTGCAAGCTACACAACACATACCACAATTGTCTACAGTAGCCCCTTTGAAACATTTTCTTTTCTTCTTTCTTAAAAAAAAAACTGAGAAATTGTACAACGGTATCGATTCAAAATTATTCCCATGAAGCTCCCAAGCACAGATTTTAGTACCTAATAAATTTTGTTCCCAGAGCTCTGATAAAATATTTCTGAGTTGACAAAATAATTCATAAGACATGGTAACATTCCGGACACCGGTCTTGAATATTTCTGAGTCTTTCTGTGTCAAAAAAGAAGAATAATTAAAAACGAGTATAGGTACTACGATTAGCGCCGTTTTTTTAAAGAGAAAGCTGTTTAACATTGTGTCAATAAGGAAGAAACTTGTTATCAGCATAACGTTCTTCTAATATATCAAATTTTCGAGACATTATTCAGAATTTTATTTACCTATGATTACCTCATGCAGGAGAAAAAGTGGCTGTACAAACAATCTGTGTTTCAAGTAAATCGGTAGATCAGTAGGTACATTACAACCCAATAGTATTGGCACACCTGTTTTCGTTAGATGCGAGAAGTTAAGCAACAACCAGCGAGGTTCAGACTTGGTGGGTGACCACCCAGAATGCTAAGTCCATGTAAAGTTATCAGATTTCAGTTAACCCCAACACAAGTTTTACTGATACTCTCACTAAAATATTACAACAAAACAGTATGGAAGGCTCCATTGTGTGTGGTACACCTTCACTTCACATTTAGGTTAAAAAAAAATATTTTTGGAATCGAACGACTGACTTGCCCTCTATGCTGATAGAAAAACGGCCTTGTGCCTCAAAAATTAGGCTACTGAAATCGGTAAAAACAGTATAAAGTGTCAATTATGAAACAGGATTAAACATTCAGGATTTGTTAATCTAAGTCACTATCACTTAACAGCTGATTTAAATGCTCTGTGATTGGTTAAAATTCTAACTGGAGGACATGTCAAGGGCAAAACAGGATTAGATAAACGTGTTTTGGATCAGATTAATCTAATACTTTTTCATAATTCGGCCCTTGGAAACTCCTGGCACTATAAAGAACTTAATGGAAGTCAAGAATCGGGCCGAAGATGTCGCTCGGTATTGGCAAGAAGAAATATGGAGGCAACTGATGGTCTGGACTCGCAAAGTATTCGGGCCTAAGACATCATATCTTGGGTATCTTTACCGAAATCAAAACTAGATAACAATATCACAGATGAGTGCCGAATTTCTTCACCAATGTTATAAAGCAGGTGCTTAACTCAGTTATCAGAAAGTGTCGAGTCACTACAGGAACCTAATCTCATTGTTTGGGAAACATGGATCCTCCTGTGCCGGTCCTTATACTAACAAGTTAATCCTTATTTAATCCTTCATACTAGATTAGGTTCTATCCATATTAGATATTGTATAAGTTAAGTTTTTATTAGGTACCATAAGTAGGTCTTATACGATTTATACACAGCCTCCGCGGCGTAACAGTTGTGACTGCTGCCCGTAGTACAGAGATCCTGAGTTCTATTCCCGGTTGGAGCAGATTTTTCACACAGAAAATTCTGTTTCCTCATCCTGAAGCTGGCATTTCCGGAACTATACCCAGTCTGTATGAGGTTATTGTGGGTAGGTGGCACGATTCCTAGGGAATGGATGGTAAAATCCCCGTCCTAATCATGACGTTGAATCAAATAGAATCGTTGTCGTTAGGAAGGGCATCCAGCTGTAAAAATGTGCCACAACCAACCATCCTCAACCGTGAGGTTGGTTGGTTGTGGGCCCGATTAATATTTTTATTTTGAAACACATCGAGTGGGGTATCTAATGTAAGTTTACAATGAACTCACAAAGCCTGGGTTGTGCTGAAAAAAGACAGCATCACGAGGGCGAGGGCGAGGGTTCGAATTTGAATGGTTACCCATCCAAGTCCTAACCAAGCTGGAAGTTTCTAAACTTCAGTGCGAGGTTTATTCAACGTGTCTTCGTCGCTGCCTGGTAGGTACACAGCTAATGAGTGATACTGTGATTATAACTGTCCATCAAGCTCACCGCGATAAGTAAAAGTTGCTCAGCAACCAGCATATACAGAGTGCATACCTACCTTATAATAGTTAATCACTAATAATAAATTATCGTTTACCCTATTTTATTATGGTAAACTATAATATTATTAGCGGATTGTTTTCAACAGAGACATGTCTAGAACTGAGACATATCTAATAGAATTGTTTTCAACTGAGACATGTCTAGAATTGTTTTCAATAGAGACATGTCTAGAACTGAGCCATATCTAGAATTGTTTTCAACTGAGACATGTCTAGAATTGTTTTCAACTGAGACATGTCTAGAACGGAGGAAAAAGCAGCCTAGTGTTTAAGATTTTTTTAAATAAAAGATAACATAATAGATTTTTTGGTATCAATTTTTATCACATACCTAAATACTAAATAATGTAGCGTTACCTATAACACTACATTATTTAGTATTCACGTCAAAGGCAACAGACATAATATTATTTAGACATAATTTAGCACATATCTGTCACATAAAAAGAATCATAAATTACCTTCAATAAAGAATCCAAGATAATGGCAACGCCAGGTGATGAAGGTTTCAAACAGAAATCAACACCAGAACAATAAAATTGAACCAATCAGGTAATCAAAACTGTAAAATCACACAAACTGACACACTGAGAAAACTGCATTCAAACAAAAAAAAACTCAAAATACGAGAAGAAAAAATATTTTTTAATTAAATTTCGAGTACGGGAATTTATCGAGTAAAAAAAATAACTTTTTATTACGAATTGGATTCACAGTATCTTCGCGAGTTGGTTTCTTGGCAGAAGAAAGTTGGTGCTACCATGTGTAGACTCGGCTGACTGAACCATGCTCTGGTGGTACCCAAGGAATAAGTTCTGGTTTCTGGGTTCCTCGGGGAGAAAGTGGCCTCTGCTATCCATAACGGAATCCAGTAGAAATTTTGGCGGACTCTCCCAAAAATTTATCCAATGACCTTGTTAGAGGATGTTGGAGGTTCAAGAGGGCTGTGACGCGTGTGTAGGCGAGGAATTTCTTTTGGGATGAAAAGAAAACAATAAAGAATAATAAAATTATTAGATACGCTTTGTTTTTCAGAGACTAAAGAGTACCTGATTAATTCATTATTGTTATTCATTAATAATGAACTTACACTGTCATCTTCCAAAAAGCTCTAAAACTTCTGGCATTGCTCTAAGGACTATGGGCGAATCTTGTATACTAAGGGAAAATCGTCCCTTGAGTTGTACTTCCAGTCATTGGAAGCTCACAAACAAGCAACTCAAATTAGCCTCACATAGCCTGAGTGGGGCAGGAAATAGCCAGCATCACGAGAGTTCAAATTTGAATGGACACCCATCCAAGTCTTACCCTTGTTGGACGTTGCTTAACTTGAGTGACTGAATGAGAACTGGTGTATTCAAAGTGCCATTGACGCTGGCTCTCTTGGTTTACTATGAACGTTTTAAGTTACGCTCGAGTGCCCGAGTTATTTAAACACATTTCGGTGTAGTGTGTTGAGACTGTTGCTGGTTTGGATATCGACATGATCCAGGATAATTCCACTGAGGTTGGAGACTTGGAGAGGTTCAGGTGACAGTGTGTCTGTGGTGTCACCACTGTCACCATATAGGGTTCACCACGGTCCAAGTAAAAGTCCTTGGTATGTTCGTTTCTCACTGGGTCCCAGGGCCATGACACGTAGAATAAATCAGTTCTTCTTCTGTCATTGAAGTTCCGCAAAGTCCAACAAAGTTTGTAGGTATGTCCATGAGTGACCATTCAAACTCGAATCCTTGTCTATTTCCGGCCCAACCCAGGATGGGTGAAGTTAATGTTGGTCGCTAGACCCCCTTATTGAAAAATTGTGTTTGAGTAATTACAACATTGGTATTTGTTACCTCGTAACCGGTGGTTCGAGTCCCAAGAAACGCAAAACTTTTGTAAAACTAGGTATTTTGAGTTACTGTGAATACACGATTATGATTAATAATGATAACCTATTTTTCATCAAAATTCCAGATGCCTGGCACTCGAACCACTGATCTCTAATTTGCAAGTCCGCTGTCTGAACAATCCAGGACCTTATTAGCTTACCACAGCAGTGTCACCTAAACAAAGACTGTTTGCACAACAAAGCAAAGCTTAGTGTCCTGGTGTGAAATCTGAGAAGAGAAATTTTGTTAATCCTTTTACTATAATAATACAATAGGTGTTAGGAATGCGCCTGACTAATTATGTCGTAAGAAGTTATAATTATGTGTGATTATGACTAAGAAAGAGAATTTTGAGGATTATGATCTTTCTATGTAAAAGAGATGAAATAATGTTCTTTCAAGACATAGGTACAGTCTAATAAATAAGTGAAATAAACTGAATGAATCATCAGCTGGGGATAGCAGGGCCAAAGAGTATTATTTGTACCAAAGGATTTCGATGGCTGTGCAGAGGAGTAATTCATGCATGTGTGGAACCATGCTTGCCGTTGATGCTTCCTTCAACGAAATTTTTATTTTATAAAAAATGTATCTATTGTACAAATGAATAAAAAGGTTCTGTTTCGACTCACGCCGCGTCGGCGCCGTTTACACTTACCAATACTTCTCCGTTACTTACCATTACTTTTTCGTTACTTACCAATACTTCTCCGTTACTATTTTTTCTCGTCAAGCTTAGCGCCACTATGCACAAAATCAGGTAGCTGGTCCAGTTTTACGTGCTTTCATTATCTATGTAAAAGAAACGTACATTTCTTTTATCAGATATTCTGTAAGAATGTAAAAAGCATACAAAAATGGACTATCTACCACATTTTGTGCATTCAGTGGCCTTGATGAGGCCACTGAATGCACAAAATCGTCTCACTGAGAAAAAATCGTAACGGGGAAAGTGTCGCGTCCATAATCCTTCCACCATCGAAAGTAAGTAGGTAAGTCATACGTCATAATATATTGTACTTCTATCAAGTATCTCAGTACCTCAGTAGATGATATACATAGCTAACATTCCTTAAGTCTCATGACAGCGGAAACTCTTCCTAATCTGCTTAGAACTACTTATCTCCTTTTGTATCTGATTGCCTATGACTACTTACTTGCATATCTATAGTTAATTAAGAACTTCCTTTTTCCAAGAATAGTTTAAATAGTTAAATATGTAGGTATATTCCAAAACATAATAAAATTATAAACTACTAGCAGAAACCCGGCACTATGTCAACGTAAAGATTTTTGTCCATTGCTGGCGTTGTATTTGGAAATTTTAAAAAATCCTTTCTTAGTACGCACTTACATACTCTAAAGAGGTTCTAGGTCAAATTAGGAGTCATTAAGATTAGCTGTTTCGGAGTCGCGTTGGTTACAAATTAATGAGAAGGTAAATGGATTTTATGTAACAACAATTCCGTGTCCGTGAGATAAGCACAGTTTCCTATATCACGGTGGTGAGAGGATTATATGGACGCCCAGATCCAATGCCTATGCTCCTTACATGTCCATTGATTTTATTTGCTTTTAACGAGCGGATTTGAGATAATCAGGACGAGGTTTTACCCTCCATTTGCTTGGAATCGTAATACCAGCTACCCACATTAACCTCACGAAGCCTGGGTAGGGCCGGAAATCAGAACTTCCTGGGTGAAAAGTCTGCTCTAACCGGGGATCGAACTCAGAATCTCTGAACTACGGGCAGTAGACACAACCGTTACACCACGGAGGCTGGCAGTAAGGTTCCATCCCCCCCCCCCCCCACAAAAAAAAACTACAGTAGAAAATAGGATCAAGTTACAGAGCTCTTATCCATAAAGTTTTAGCCCACGAAGGTAGTGATATCTTGTTTGCGCCCAAGTTATCTTGATACTAAACATTTTTTTTTTCAACCCGTATTCTTAGACACAACCGTTTGCCAGTTAGGTTGGCAGAAAGGTACCATAACATATTACTCATTATATTTATTATGTATACTATTAGGCTAATAATATATAAGTTTCAAAAACAATAAATATCCATACTTTCGTTCAGGAACTTAAGCTTTCATAGAGAACCATCAGATTCCCAAGTCACTTTCTAATAAGTCCTACGTATCAGACGTACGACAGCGCACCGTTTAACTTGGTTGGAACGGTTTCAAGTTCCCGGTGTCATTGTTTGAAAAGAGTCCCGTTTCGGAGGACAATCGCGATTGATAAGAACAATCAAAACAATATCGTATGAATTGAAAGTAAAAACAAAGAGACCTACTCGCAAATCATCCAACAGTGGCGGATTAGGTATATTAAAACCAGGTGCGCATAATAGAAAACAAGTAATTGATATCGGTTCCGGGGCTGAAACACCATATACCTGAAAAATAAGGGTACTTTAGATGGTAGAACACCCTTACACAGCCTCCTATTTTGAAACAACGCCTGTGTTTGAAACAGCAAAAAATGTGATCTTAAAAGTACCTAAAAGCAATCGTCTATAGCAACAGTTGAGTTCACCTGTTAGTTTTTAGGCTTTCTTTTTGTATAGGAATCTCATTGATCGTTATCGTAAGTTCGCTAAATTTAGCAACGTTTAGCGTGGTGAAGACTTGGTGGTTCACTCACAGGTTTGAACCTTAGTAATGCTGGCTCTTATCGAACCCACCCAGGTGATATTTTTCATAATACTAATTTATTATCTGTCCCGATAGCTTAGTGTTAAAGGCGGCACTCTGTGAAATCCAAAGATTACAGAGGGCATGGGTTCGAAACCCAGCCGGGACATGACAAGTTATCCTCCCATTTGGAATTTTTACCACATAATAGTAGGTCTTGGCCTTACTGCTGGAATAATAGGACTATAATAGTCCTAATTGGGCAGTACAAATAAGGCGATAATATATTATTATTATTATTATTATGTAGTAAAAAAATATGATTGAGAGAGCATTCAAACCATTAATGGTTTCCTTTTTAAAACGTCTCTTTGAACTGCTCAGAGGTCATAATTATATAGATGGGGGTTTATTTGTAGCGCCGTCACTGTTCCGTTCTGTGACAAAACACCGACTGCCCATCTTCAAAGCAAAAGAACACGACAAGGAATCCTGGACTCTTACGTGGTCCATCAGCTAAGTATACACTGGTCAGACCACATACACATAAGTCATATGAATTACTTTGGTCAAGCCAGGTAGGAGATAAAATAGATACATTTAACAGGACAAATACATCTACTAATATCTAGTATAAAGTATGTGGCCAAACAATAACACACGTATGAAATAAAACATTAATGAAGACTAAAAGAGATAGGTAGGTCTAAAATACCTACGTATACTTACTTAAAAAGTAGTTTGGTCAAGTCAAATACTTAACAAGATATTAATTAAGTTCAACTACTTAACAGGTTTCATCGGTACCTAACATAAAGATCATGACTTGTGACATCTCCGTATAACCTTTACCAGAATACAGTGCAGTCACATAACACAGTTTGCTATCTTCAATATCCTCTTCTTTGACTTTTTCCAAACCTACTTGAGGTCGACATTTGCTTCATGAACTTCAATGTGTGGTCATTAAACTATGTTTCACAGAGAGTCCACGCGTGTGCTATGTGTATCATCCGTAGCACACGCCTAACCTATGTGTGGGTGAGTCAAATTGCGATGTGTCTTTAGGCAATCTTCGTAGGCTGCTTCAACTGTTTGATTGAGATAGGTCAGGAATGGGTTAGGCTAAAAGTTAGACAGGCCCAACCTAACAATGATTTGTAGGCAAATTGTTTAGCTCAAGACAAACTATGTAGATTCGTCTTCTACAGTAAATTAATCCAAATTATAATTTGTTTTCTACTCTGATTCATATTTGAATGGAGTGTCTGCATATTTCGTACAATATCAAGTGTTTGTATGGGCGACGAACAAGAGACATACTAGACATACACAAATAGATAATATTTCTAAGCAAAATAATAGACATGGTGGTAAAAGCAAAAGTAGTTATACTAGATAATCTTCAAGTTTTTAATGTCGCAGCTTTATATTAAATTTATTGTCCCAAGATGTTTTATTGTCTCCAAGCTAGGATCACATGATTTCATGATTATCTCTTTTCTATTCTAAAATCCTGAGCAGAATTACAACAATGCGGTAATAATGAATTTCAAAACAAAGATGTTTCAACAATCCGTCCAAGCTTTCTTTGTTTTTTTGTTGAGTTTCTTTCTTTTTTAAGTTTTTGAATGAAAGAGAAACCACCATGCTGGATTTTGGTTTCTAGTAATTCAGCTGTTCTCTCTTTTTCAATGGTTTCATAACTTGTTGGAATAGCTTTCGTGAATTGCCTAGCTTTGTCTTGTTTTAAGAGAGTTTTGTGGTGATGGGTGATTGAGTTCTTTTCACATCTGCGAATTCAGTTTTAATCCATAAGGGAAAGGCATCTATCGGCACGTTGCACATTGTTAAATTGTCTGATTAAGAAAAAAAGGCATTTTACTGTCGTATTGCAGGAACATTTTCTGTCCTGGTAGCTCAGTTGTTAAAGCGTCGTGTTGTTCTGGTAATCAACAGGTCGCAAGTTCGAAACCCAGTCGGGCCATGGCAAATTATCCTCTCATATGGGATTTTGACCACTTAATAATAAGTACTTGACTTACTGTAGGAATAATGGGACTTATTATTCCTAATCGGGAAGTGTAAATAAGGTGATATTATTTTCAAACGGTGGAGAAACAATTTCAAGGAGCTTCCCTGAAGCTTCGAGCATGGGTTTTCTAACCAGAGTGACGACACAGAGATAGCCTGGTTCTGATTAATATCCCAGCAGGCACGCTACAGGGTGGTACTTTCTTGTTAACAATTATTAGGTATTTAGAATATACAGGGTGACATGATTGACCATCAAAGTTACACATACGTATCCATCCTTCCTAGGCTAGCTGTTGTCCACTGAGTATTACAACTTTTTAATTCGAATGTTTCATTCTGCGGTCTTCCTTTAAAATTAAATATTTAGATCGAATCCCACTGATTAAATGATGGCTTTGCAACACTCAGTAGGCAGCTACATAGGAGCACCCTAGACCCTGGTATCTACAGCTTGATATAGACGATTTTCGGGACTCCTTTGAGGCCGCTCACATTTAATAACATGGTTAGATCATTTTACGTGGTACCAGGGTCCAGGGTATGGGGCTCTGTTGTGTTCGATAGTAAAAAAAAATAGTTCTGTTCGGGGAAAACACAGGAGTACCATTTTACCAGCTGCACCTGAGTTACGGTCCGAGGCATGGCCTTATTATAATTATAATATTCCTAACCCTACTCTACACAATGGGGCATTGCCGTACAAGTTTTCGGACCGGAACTTTTTACCACAATACATTTTTCTACTTTCTAACGGATAATAAATATGATTTTTTTGCTTCACCCTGTACATATTCTAATGAGGCAACCCCATGGGGTCACTTCCTATAACTTTCTTCACACATGCCACGCGGCTAGTTAGAAAGACAATAGGTCTTTGTTATCGGAGCGAGAGTGTTAGCCTAGATTTAATTTATTGATTACGACAATGGGTCCTTAGGTCTCTTTAGGTCTTGACGAAATCCAGGGCGGTATTGAGAAACTTGTTTAGTCAGTCATAATTCATGACTTACGATTCCTATGAACTTATGACTGACTTAAAACTTTACATACTGGAGAGAGTAAAAAAAGCGTTTCCATTAGTATTGATGAAAATTTCAATAAATATATCAACAGCACTAATCAGCTGATTGGGGTTACTCAGAGATTTAACACCCTGTTAAATAGATCTGTTAACGCGACGTTTAAATCAATTTAAATCAATTACACCAGCAACGACTCTAGCTCTTACCATTCTTGATATATCTTGTTCAAGGACGAACGGACGGACAGACAGACGCACGGACCACTGGCCGCAAACAACTTTTTTGGTATTCTGAGGCTATGATGCGTCCAGAAATGTGAAAAACTGGTTAGGTCAAATTTTCGACGAATTTCCTTATTCTTTCCTTTCCAAAAACAACACTTTCCTTATTCTAGGATAAGGAAAGTAAAAAGAAAGTTCTTCTATAATATTAATTCAACCCAAATACATAAAAGTCTAAAATACATAATTATATAGGTGTAGGTAGGTACTGTAGGTAGATACTATAGGACGGTAAAGTCCTATTCTGAAAGTACGTAATGAAATATTATTATAATTATGATTAGGTCTTGAATTATTTTATCTTGAAGTGCTCAACCTAATACCTTTTGGAGTGGTCAATAATTCAATACACATGCTATCTACAAGATGAAAAACAGCAATCACAGGTATTCATTGGTGGAGAGTTCTTCTACATATTTTTACTGAAAAACAAAATAATGTACGTGTAGAGGAATAAGAGATTTCTATGTTAAAAAAAGATTTAATAAAAAATGTTATTTTTATTGTAATCATTTTCTACCCAACCTAAATACGATTTGTATGTACGCCTGAAAATTAATATAAGTATGCAATGCGCCATACATAGTCGCATAATTTTGTTCAAACGTTTGTATAGGACTTCCACATTAGTTGAAAATTGGGCTGGAAAAAGTGTTACAGGCTAGTTAGTTAGACCTTATGAAAATAACAAACTAAATTACCGAAATCTAAACTAAACTAAATAAACATTTCTTTAGTATTCAAGAATTTGATGAATAAATAATTTATTTTACCATAAATATCTACATTAGAAGTAGGTACATATAATAATAAGTAATAAGAATAAGATTTTGCCTACATACCTATATGACAGGAACTTAATTAACAAATTAAATTAGGAATGTTATTATAACTTTTCATAAATAAATGGTTGTAAAACAAATAGATCTAGAGTCTATAGGTACTGATATAGGATTGTCCAACAGTCCAATAACGATTTTACATTAAACCCACCTACCTACCTACCTTTGCATTAAAATTAAATATTGATTTATGATTAACCTGAGACATACTTATGTAGGTAAGATAATATTATATATTATCAAGATTAATTTTTTAGATGAAAAATAAAATGCCTACCTATTTGGCTGTATCGTATTCATCTCGTCTTTCCCCTTAAACGTGTCACTTTCTTTTTTTCTTGTCTTTCTATTCTAGGTATACTAATAATACTTGTATACACTATACAAATTATACATAGATTAAATTATTAAACTGAATTTCTCGTCTTATAACACACTTTGCCCCTTTCGTCTCACGTCTCGTCACTATCGTGTCTCGTATCACATCTTTCATGTCTCGTATCATACCATCATCTTTCCTTTTCCCAAATGTCACTTCACACACGTTTCGTCCCTTTCGTTTCTCGTGTCACATTTCTCGTCACCGTTGTGAACCGTGTCGTCACACTCTTCGTCTGTTTCGTCTCCGTCTTCGTCCCTTTCGCTTCTCGCCTCGCCACATTTTTCGTCTCGGTCGACAAGCTGGGTGGCGGCACGTTGTCTCTGAACTTGCCAAGCACGTTGCCAGCCGGGGCGTAGTTAGCCACCACGACCACCAGGTGAGACTCATCCGAGTCCTTGCGAGCCAACCCGAGGCCGACATGGGTCGTGGCGTTCCAAACCACTTGCGTGAAATGCCCTGAAAGATAAAATTAAAAACTTTAGATGAAAATGATGTAATATTTTACAATCCCAATTAGGGTGGACACTGTGGACAGCAATGGATACAGGGCGGTCCATGTCTGAGTCCCACACTTTTTCCTCCTCAAAATAAAATGAAAAAAAGAAACAAATGAATGTGAAATCATCGCACGATGAGTATTGTGACAGACTACCGGGCAAAAAAAGAGAAATATTGGTTAAACTGCCAATAAAGGCAACACATTTTAACTTTATCCTGCGTCGATGGCACATTGAATACACCGATTCTCGTTCTGTCAAAAAGCACCGAAAGAATCGAACCCGGTACTCACCCGTGGGGTTGCCTCCCGTCAGGGCGTCCAATGTCGGCTCCTCGCCAAAGTACCCGTACGCCGCTATCTCATCGTACCACGCCGCCACCGCCTTCCTAATCGACTCTTTATCATCCAGATAGAAGGTGGCGGTGTAGTAGTAGATGTTCTCGCCGAACTTGTTGTCGGGGCGGTGGTAGAAGTTCTCGGCGTCCAGCAAGTGTTCCGCCCAGTCCTGTGCCAGGGCTTCCAGCTGGGGGGTGGAGGATTATCAATGTTATTATGAATAACTATCGTAAAGCGGGCTACACACACTCATGCATAGAGCGAGATACACAGTTGTAATTAAAAATTAACATTGATCTTTATTATTATTATTTTTTTTTTGTACATATTTCTTTTTTTTAAATAATTGTTATCCTTGTTGAGATTGTTTTGTAAAAATAAATAGAGTGTAAATAAATAAAAAGGGTTGGGTGGAAGAGATTGCCACAGGCAATAACCCCGCCCTTTAGGTAGGACATCAGTTTTAATCTTATTTTTTTCTCATTTCTTTATTCGATCTATTTTTTCCCCTTATAATTTCATTGTATTGTTCTGTCAATATTGTACTTTGTCCTTACCTAATAAAGTGTAATATAATAATAATAACAATGCATGTATGAGCGTGTGTGACAGAAAAAATCACGAGCATAATCTGTTTTATACTGCCTGTTGACTTAATGGATGCATGAAGGTTCGTGTGTGGACGACTTCATCCTATGGGCCGAATCACTAAACAGGTTTCAATTTAAGATAAGCCAGAACCTCACAAAAGTCGGGAGTTTAAACCAATCACAGCGAAATATAGCCCGACTTGAGGGACAGTCTGGCTTATCTAAAATTTAATCTTGTTTTATAAGTTGTTCCTTCACCTAATCAACTACCAAACAAAACCCTCAAATAAAGGGTGTCATCTGTAGTCTCACGATGATTAATCGTTCACAGAGCGAGAAATATGTGGTCTAGATCAAGCCAACTTGTTCTCCTCTTGGCTTTGGCTGAAGACCATCACTCCCCCCAGCTGTAGCCAATCTGGCTACAACAACACCTGACGTTACCTCCTTTCCGTAGCTCAGAGGTGGAAGATAATGCAGTTCTCGTTTCTCATTGTGGAACTTGAGTGTGTACAACTCTATGAGGGCGAGATCTTCCGGGGACAAATTTGTTGTGTTCCGACGGGGTGTCAAACCCGCAACCGTTTGATTGGCAGACGAGAGGGAGAGGGAGGACAGGGAGGTGAGAGTGGTGATGAATATGTCCTCTGCTTCCGTGTCGGTGAAGGGTCTGGAATTGAATTGAATTTAAATAGATATTTAGATTCTGTTGACTGAGAAATAACATTTTTTTGTTGCTTAACGTCTCTTCGTTGGTCATTTGAGACGGGAGTTTTACCCTCCATTCACTGCAACCTCACAAATCATCTAGCCACATTAACATCACCTAGTCTGAGTTGGACCGGAAATAACCAGCATCACGAGAGTTTGAATTTGAATGGTTACCCATCCAAGTCCTAACCTCACTGAACGTTGCTTTAGTGACAAAAGAATTCAACGTGCCAGCGACGCTTGTTTGTGAGTTTGAGCACAGTCTCTTGGTTAATTTTCACAGGTTCAAAGAGATGGAATATAATCTTACGTTTGCAGGGGCTTCACATTAGCAGCGTGTTCACCCAGATAGTTCCCGGGTGGGTAATACTCGCAGATAACAAAGAGCTGACCATTGTCATTGGCAGCCATGCCAACGCCCAGGAATTGACTCTTGGCCCAAAGCAGCTGGGTGAGGTGGCCTGAGGAGAGAAACCCATAGGTAATTTTCAGAGTCAAAAAAGACTTGCGAACAATATTTCTACATGAATTCGAAAAAAATGTGGAAAAAAACGTGAAAGTATTATTGTTGTTCGATAATATTATTTCCCCGTCCACTGACCTCATTAGCTTAATAGATAAAGTGGCGAACTCTTATCCGTAGTTTGGTGGTTCGAGTCCCAAGTTTGGAAAAGATTTATATATAGCGAGTTGAAGTAACATTGTGATTAACACAAATGTGATAACTTTAAAATTATTCCGCCGCCCAATCTCACCGGCGGAATTGTCCTCCGGCTCCTGGCCAAACGTGTAGTGGCGCACTTCGGCGTACCACTTCTCCACAGGCCGGCCCCCGTGGAAGTCTTCCAGGTCGGAGGCGTTGGTGGTCAGACCCCAAATGTTCTCCCCGTAGGGAGATGCTTGGGGGCGGGGCACTATGCTGCCACTGCGTGCGCACTTCTCTGCATAGCTCTGTGCGTCCTCCATCAGCTGAAAAAATGGAAGTTGGGAAGTTAAAAAAGACATTATGGAAGGACCTTGCTGAGTTCCTGATTTTTATTGATCGAATGATTATTACGTGTCCAGATTTGACGCCTTTATTGTCAAATTAGTACAGTTAAAAGATATTATCAGAAAGATAGAGTGCTTTCATTCACGAGGTCCTGGTGTATTAAAAATGCCATCGACGCTGTTGTTTATGCATTCTGATAATTTGTCTCAAATCGTAAAAAAAAGTTCATACATTTTCTAAATCTGAAGTACCTTTTTCTCCAAGACCAAAGGTTCAGTCCCATGATGCTCTCTGAGTTTGTTGTGCGCCCTCAGGACCTCGGTGGTGAACTGAGCCCTCTTCTCCCTGCTTAAATTCTTCATCTTGTAGGTTTTGGTCCACAGCTCATTTACCAGGGTGATCTTCTGGTTTGTGCCTTTGAGTGTTTCGACGATTTCGGCGCTTGTGTTTTCGACTTTCAATTCCGGCTGAAGAAATTGCACCTCTACCTGTGAAGAAGTTGGGTTTCCGAATCAAATGAGTAGGTAGATTATAATAATTTAGTTCTATTGTAAATTATATTCTAGTGCAGTGCTTCTCAAACTGAGGTTTGCGGAACCCGAAACGTCCTCGTAAACACTAAGAATTTATGATTTTCAAATGGGGATCATATTTTTTTTTTGTTGGAAAACCACTGTTCTAGTATAATGAAGTTTAGCTACAGCTTTTCATCTTATAGAAAAGAGACATTTTTAAAGAACCAATTCAATACTTTGACTCGTGATAAGGACTAGGAGACCTTATTTTGAAAACGGGGTAGGGTGAGAGGATAAAAATGAAGTTAAAATTACACTCTTCCCCTTTTCTACTTCTCATAGTTCCAACTTGTTTTTGTTGTAACCAGCTTGGGCAAAGCTAGGGGGAATTTCTACTTTTTTTTCAAGCATAACAAACGACACAAAACATTTCTTCCTTTGTTAACTTTACATTATTTTCGAAAAATTCATATTAATACTAAAATATCTTTTTCTAATCAACTTACATTTCCCTTGATAAACAGCTCGAGTGCCTCTGTCGGGTTTCCTTTGTGACCTTTCGTGCGGCTCTGTATCTTGACGTCGCACGCACCACCTTTCCCGCACACCAAATCGTACAAGTACACGACGCCCTCTGGTGACTTTATCTTGAAGCTCACGCGCTGTTTCTGCCCGTAGAGAACCGACTCGTAGAGGCCGTGGAAGATGTCGCCTATTTGACCAACCTCGTTGGCGGCACCGATATCACCACCTAGAGCGCTGCCGTCCAGAGCGGTCAGTACTGTTGGAGATGTAGGACTGCCAGTTGCTTTAGCTTCTAAAAACGAAAATTTTGAAATAGAAATTATTAGCCTTTTAGGAAATTGTATTAAGAGATGTTAAGATTTGGCTGTTTTATCATGAAATAGGATGTGTCATGGTAGAATCGATGAGCCAGCGTCAATGGATCATTGCATTTGTAGAATCACAATGATAAGCAACATCCAGTGAGCAGTGAGGTCCAGTGACTTAGAGAGTTTTTATTAAATATTCACGTCATTTTAGGAAAACCAAGAAAAATATAGCTATATTTCAACATACCTGAGAGGGAATAAACTTGAAACACAGGTTCACTGGAAACGAAGCTGAAACCAAAAAGAAAGTTTCAAGAAACTGGTAAAAAAAATATGTTTTTAGACAAAAAAATTCAATAACTAATCTTTTGTTCAAATTTAATAAAAGTACAATCTGTAGGTCAATAGTTGCCTACAGTTGTTATTTCTCAATGCAAAAACATAATATTGGTACTAAGAAAATTTCCCTAGTAAAATTTTCTATTGTGATCTGAATCTGCCAACTTCTTCACTACCTACTTTATTTAGGTATCTATCATATTTATTTTTTTTTAATAACAACATGAGTTTATTTTATTGAAATATAAACCCATAATCGTTGAATTTTCATATTTAATTATAATTTAGTACTTACTATTGAGGGTTTGAATTTAGTACTTACTGAAGAGATTGCTTCAGACAGTAAATTATAATAAGAATAACTTTTTATTGACAAGAATATTATTGATAAAGGGCGTTGTTGTTGCCTGAGGCAATCTCTGCCATCAAAGCCATTTAGTCTGGTTTTCATTTTTCTTACAAAATCTTTCTTTGTCCAATGGATACCTATTTCTAATTTTATGTTTTATTTCTTCTGTAATTGTCATTGAATTTGTAGATTATGATGTACTTCTTTAATAAACCATTAGGTCCCTATATTTTAGGTTTACTAAAAAAAAACAAGTCTTTCAAGGTTTCTCTCAATAATAATGTTTGGAGAACAAAAATCTCTAGGTACCTTTAATGCTTTTAGGTAATACTCAATACTCCTACTCGATAATTTTAGTCAAAAGGACCTTATCATGTTCTAATACTGAGACCAAATTAATGAAATATGAACAATACTTTCCTTTAACAAGTCTTTCAAGGTTTCGTAAGTACCTTTAATAACCTTCATCAGTATTATCGTCCATTAACATTTCAAAACAGTACATACATAGGTACGTGTTTTTGCTAAAATCTAGAAATCTAAAGTATCAATGGTAAAGCTAATACTTACTGAAGAGGTAAACAGAGGACTTACTCACTGGTAAGTCAACAATACAATTGAGATAAAGTACATTACTCATGTTAAGAGTCCTAGGTAATAAGTGTATAAATACATAAGTATATACCTAGCTTATGTATTATGTAATTATAAAGCCTCATGTACATATGTATGTACATTTAAAAAATAGGTGAAGTAAGTTACAATCAGATAACAAGTAACGGATGTTCCTAAATATGAGGTTATTTCAAATTCTAGAAACAAATATTGACTTACGTTTCAAAATTTTCCAAATTATTTTCGATTCTTACATCACGTTAACGCATTTTTGTTGTATTTAGGTACTAAAGAAAACAGAGCGATATCCATCCAATGGAATATTATTATTTGATGACAATCTTCACACACTCAAATTAATGAGGAGAAAACCATGCACTAGTTTGCTTACAATAGAATCCCAGCGCCGTAACCACATAGAATACCAAATTACCAATGCTTGGTAGTCGATTTTTTCCGATCAGCCACTGTACACCTATACAACTGCAACCAACCAAATATAGTGGACAGTCTGTAAAATGGTTTACTGATAAGGTTTTGATTGCTTAACTAAATGAATCTTACCTATTGATAAGGATTTTGCGACATTAGATTAAATTTATGACTAGTGATTAAGAACTTGGAGAAATGGAATGTGCTGATTCACGACACAATAAATCATTTTCGAACATGCAATTTGTACTGTTTTGTTGATTCTTTTGAACATTACTTTTTCTAATCGTTCTTAGAATTCACAAGTGCTTCGAAAACCATATTTTTTTCTATTAGGCTTCCATAAAATTGCGTCTATATTTTTTCTAGTCCCGATTAATAATAAAGTCTACGACGAAAAGTTATGATGATATTCACTATCCAAAAATCACTGAAGATAAGCCATGTCCAGCGTGGTGAAAAGGATTGGTGACTGTTTTTGTTTCGAATCCACCTATGGATTGCCATGATGGCCATTTTGCTGTCTGTTCCCGGCATCAACCCAGGCTATTGAAGATTAATTTCAGAATCTGAGTTGTTTGTCAAGCTAATAGTATAGATATAACCCTGTCCTGATATGACCATGTAGTTCAAAGACATAAAATTAACGTTAAACCCAAATAAACAAAAATAAAACAAATAAATAGGTAAGTACATCTTTATTCTCTAATAAGCGTAAAGGTGAGTGTTGTTATAAGCTTTGTAAGTAGGTACTTACTTCTTTGTAACTTATGCAGCCACACAAATAACTTCTATTTATACATAAAATCTAAGTACTTAGATAATACATAAAACAATAAAAAACTGGATTTTTTGCTCGTGAATAGTGAAAAAACTGACAAATATTCATAACATTGAAATGGCAGAAACACACAGACAATGTGTCTGGAGAGCTAACTGTAAACTAGTTAATTATAATAATACACATGCCAGTGGTGAACCTCTGAGGATTTATTGGGGTAGGTAACTCATGTATGTCTTATGAAAACTCGAAGGAGCATTAGATCAGATTGGCTGGCTTCCTTCTATTCAGGACTGACCTCAGTTGCTTGATCGATAAGTCGGCGGAGTAGTAACTTGGAGGTCGGTGGTTCAAGTAGCAAGTTCATCAAAAATTTAGTAATAATAATAGTACCTAATAATGAGTATTTTTTTTTTCATATATTTTGAATTCCAATTAATCTCAAAAAAATTGAGATTGAGTAGTTGTGAAATCACAAAAGTGATTAACGTAACACAAATATGATAACTTGAATCTCCTATGATAACAAATATTATAACCAGAGACATTTGAACCCCAGATCCGACAAAAAATTGTACTCAAATTTGGTCACATCATACATTATTTTCTGAGAGACACCGTCCGGTGTGTTTGTGTGACCAAACACCTAATTTTGAAGTATTGTGTCCTTCTGTAAAGGGACTAAAGGGTGGGGTTATTTCCAACGGTCATGTTTCCTTCTTGTCTAAAGACTTCGCTTAGGGGCTTAGTGCCGAATTATGAAACAGGATTAAATATCTAGGATTTGTTAATACAAAGCTCTATCACTTAACAACTGATATAAATGCGTTGTGATTGGTTTGAATCGATTAATCTAATCCTGATTTATCATTCGGACCTTAAAGTGTGTGAGATAGGTATACTAATCATAATGTATTTTATGAGAGAAACAAAATAAACTTTATTATTTCGAACTGCTCACATAAAATGAGTTGCCCAAAGACACAGTATACCAAATATTACTTTAAACTTTTTTTTTTTATATATATAACTCAGAAAAAGTCTATTAACTTTGGACAACTACATTTGAGTTATGAATATAAGTGTCTTTGGATGATGTGGAGGGTGTCTTTCAAGACTGTCAAACATAAGTTTTTCAAATCATTCTTCTTGAGTCTGTGGGACTTGAAAAAGTTGACGAGGTAGGGAGATGCAGTACCACGAACACCAAACCAAAGTCCATGAACTGTCCATTGGGAAATTCCATATTTTTGCTGGAAGTATGGAATTGTCGGCTCGTAAATCGCTCTTTTTTCATTATTTATATTTGTGTCTTGATTTTCTTCATTAGATTCCCATCGTAAGGTAGGGTCAAGGATCATAGCTTTACCATTGCGTCGGTCAATGGTAATGATATCCACTCTTCTATTTTGTTGTCCTCCATCTTCTGTAAGGGCCTCACAATGCACTTCTTCATGCACTTCCCATCCTTTTTTACGGAAGAGGTCAGCTGTAGCTGTACGAATTTTGTGGTGTGCCGAGTTCCGTAGGAGTTCAGAGCGGGGACAAATGCCACGGATATGAGGAATCGTTTCTATTAGGTTGTTCTCGCTACAGGTAGGATTCCTGCAGCGGCGATTTCCTTGACTCCTGCCACCTGTCGCCCGGTTTGCCATGGAATTCATTGACAGTTTCAGTGCATTCGTCCACTCACTACTGGTAAGACCTTGTTTATTTGACACCCATTGATTTGTAGTGGAACATGACTTGTACCATTGGATACCAATACCTCTTTGTACCATTCCCTTCCATTTGTCGAACTCTGTTTCTCGCAAGTGAGTTCTCATTGCTCGGACGGATTGTTGATTTGTGATATTGAGACGAGTCTTACAACCTTGCAGTTCGGTTTCACAATCTCGTGCAACATGGAGGTGTGGGTCGTTAACTTTCAGAAGTGTTTGGCAAATATTAATATGTTGCAGACCAGCTTCCCAGGTAACTCGAACAATTCCAAGACCTCTCACGTTTCTACGAGAATAATAAACAGGAATTGGAGTATCAGCTGGAAGACCCACAATCTCACGAACACCTTGTCTGATGATGGAATCGACAGAGTCCAGAAAGTTGTTATCAAGGAGATCTACTGGTGTTGTTTGTAGAGGATACACAGAATGGCAGTTTATATCTTCTGTAATACTATCCTGAGATTCCCCCTCAGAAAATGATTAGCCTACACCTCTGCACAGCCAGGATAATATGGAGTGAGGCCTCTTTGTCATTTATGTGTGAACCTCAACACGCAACACTAGGCCATGCTAATTACCAGTGCCGGAGAGGAGAGGTTGTGCACCATACTACAAAGTTTTAAGTTTTAAAAGTTATCATATTTGTATAAATCACTTTCGTGATGTCAAAACTACTCAAACTAGCTTTACTTAGCTTAGCTTGGGACTTGAACCACCAACCTCCGATTACAAGTCCGCCGCCTTATCTATCAAGCTACTGAGGTAGGTCTGTACCTAACTACAATAACGGATAAAACCATAATTTATTATTATTGTTAACATTCATTGAATTTTTTTCTTTCATTTTACAAATTATACATAATATTGTAATTTATGTACCAATGTACATATGTGGTTTCTTTTATATTATGCCATAACAATGGCGTCACTAGGTCCTATCAATAGAAATAGCTACTCATTTTTCCTCACAAGCAGAAAATTCTGCGCTGCTGGGAGTCGAACCCAGGTCACCTTGAGTACAAGCCAGTGCGCTTTACCAATCGGTCACGGTGACTACTTTTAATTGTAATGAAGTACACTCGAATCTGGATATTTATATGAGAACAATTTCCAAATCCAATTCACCCCTCTATAAGGGAAAAAAGGCTCTTTATAAGAGAAATCTGGATCCAGGTTTGACAGTAATGAATGAAAACTCTATAGACAGTATTTTTTGTTGGAATATAAATAATTAAATATAAATAAAAATGTTAATCATGTTTTATTTAATGTTTTTTTAAAAGAAAAATTATCAAGCTCGCTTCGCATACTTTTACTCTGGGCAAAGTATTTAGCACAGCGTTCGAATTTTCCCTTTGGATCGACAAAGATATTTTCTGTCAAAAGAAGCTGCCTGCTCTCTAATGATGTTCCGCCACTGGTCATGATAGATGTAAATTATAGTAGCGGGTAATGTCATCTTTGTTAACATTCACAATAAACCGGACTCATATGTATGGTCCATTATTAAATTAACTGGAGCACAACACGATGAGGTCCTTATCAGGATGCTACATATCTCTATTTATGTCATTTATGCTGTCTATCCGTGTCTGTCTGTGATCTGTCTATCGGTTTTTCTGAATGATGCGTCACCGGAAAATTAGCAGTACATGTTGGTACTAGGTTACCTGTCTCAAAAGTAGTTGTTGGGTCAGATATCCCGTACACACAAAAACTGTACAGAGAACATTTATTTTCTTTCTTTAACTAGACAAAGATTATAATGACTGTGGTCCGGTGATCTCAAGTTCGATCCTGGGTTTGGCAAAAATTTCTAGGAATGACTCAAACTAGTATCTCACAACCATTTTCTTTTTTGACAATCTTGTGTTAATCACAACTGCTCGAAATCGCTTTACTAAATCTTTTCTTAACTTGGGACTTGAACCATCGACCTCCGGTTGGAAATCTCCCGCCTTATATCGATCAAGCCGATCAAGCTACTGAGGCCGATAGCAAATTTCTAAACTGTTTTAAAATTATCATAAACAGGCGGAGTACTCCGCATTCAAACCTCAACTATAGGTATTTCACTTCAAATTTATTACAATTGTGTTCAGGACATCTTTGTTACAACTTACAGCTAGGTTAACTAGGCAAACCTGGAAACGAGTACACCCTGTAATGTCAGAGCAGTTGCTAGTTAACCAGGATTACTCTATGGTTACTAAGCAAGCAGAGTTTCTAAACAACCAGTGTTACTAGGCAACCAGGGAAACAAGTACGCAATACGCACCCTGTAATGTTAGAGCAGGTTGCTAGGCAACGTAGGAAGTGAGTATACTCTTCGTCCATGACCTATATCAAGTGTTGTGCTAATAATCCAGTAGATAATAACAGATCCTCAGTAGATAGATAAGTAGAAACTCCACTCAACATTCTCATTCATAAAAGAAAATCATGGGTTTTGTGTAAATCACAAACACACTCACGAGGATAATAGCATATTTTATTTTATAAGAAACAACAAATTTCTTCCTACGTATTTACGAAATAATTGATGTAAAAAAAATTACGGAATACCATTAAGGATTTTACAGTACCTATCTGATAGTTCCGTGTCCGTGAGACAGGCACAGGTACCTTTCTCACGGTGGTGGAAGGTTATATTATGGACGCCCAGATCCAATGTCTAGACTCTCATGTCTAATGGTCCTTTTTTGGTTTAAACATCCTGATATGAGTTATTCAGGACGGGGGAGATTTTACCCTCCAATTTCTGGGTCTGGGAATATACCAGCTTCCAACATTAACAACTAAGTAGCTTCTCATTTCCGCACGAGGTTTGAGAAGACCCCGTAACTTCCAAAGTATAGAGTGGAAAAATTCCGACTATGCTGGGATTCAAACCCAAGTCACCAGGCCTAACGGCTACCAGGACTCGAACCACCGACTTCCAGTTTACAAGTCCGCTGACCTATCCATCAAGCTACTGAGGTCAGTTCAATAATATATCAAAGTAGGTAACCGGAAAAAGATTGGAACAAACAAGCTTTTCCGCATATTCATACAAAATAATTATGCAATTTAGATCTCGGAATGATTTGTGCAGTTATTCTGTCATTATATTGAGATAGAAAAATTGATGAGTATCACAAAAGACTTATGATGGGGTGGTTACTGGATACCTACTTATACCTACCTATTAGTAATTATCTCTGAGTTTATCTTCTTTAAAAGTGCCTATCTCACTTATTTATGCATATACTATCATTGATATACTTGTATCTATATTTAGTAAATACAGGGTGAATAAACTTACGGATAGTATTTTACTTTCGAGATTTTTCTAATATTAGTTATAATCGAAAATATTATGTTCTTTTTTCTTCTTAAATTGGACATTTTGGACAAGAGCTAATGCAATATTAGGATGAAAAACCTTAATTTACGTTTTTGAGTCAAAAATATAATTTAATCTTTGACACAGCTGAGATTCAAACCACTAGGTCTCTCCTAGCTACTCGGTCATAACCACCAGGAAGTTTCCGTAGCGCACTCGCTTGCATGCACGGTGACCTGGGTTCGATCCCCAGTAGCCCGTTCCAGAAACACTTTCCACTCTGATTAATATGATTTTTCTGAACTTATTTGCTTTGAATCGAGAAAATTACACAGCGACCGTCATTTTTTATTGCCGTTCAATAAGTAAATTTAAAGAGAAATCAGGTTTGGGATGACCCCTAATAGAAAGAATAAAGAAAGATAAACATAAGAGGAATAAATTCAGAGAGGAGTGCAGAGAAATAGATAGAGAGGGGGTAAAAGTGTTCTCAATCTAATATCAGTTATTTTTAACTAATTATACTCATCCTATTGAGGGGGGCGTTCTTCCTTTTGTAACCACGAAGTTCTTTTGTTCAACGTAGAGTCCATTTCTGTCATAAAAATTGCAGTTTTAGAAAGTCATGTTGAACTTTTTGCTTGCTGAAAGTACATGAAATGCATGGAAACTATGTTTTCTGTAAACTTACACTCTGCCGGGCTGTCTCTTTCTTTGTATAGGCGCACCAGCCAACCGGCCTATACAATTATAATCTATTAAATTAATATTTTCAATTGATATTTAAATCTCTTAACATTTACTGATTTTTAAACCCGTTTCGAAAACCATTTTTTTCCACTTTTTTTAACTTCACTTAATTTTATTTTTACATCTTACAAGAAGTAACAAAGATACTTACATTACTTACCTACATTTCTACATCACCTCTACTACCTATGTATCTTAAGCTAATGCACAGAAGATCTATCTTAATAAGTTACACCTTGATCTCCAGGTCAGCTTTTATCTTCTATGAAATAGCTGTTACAAATGCTACGAGTGCTAATTAGCCTATCACTATACACTCTATACAGGGTGGATATTACAAGTCAGGTAGCTTACTGGCCTAACGCATACTGGGGATTTGTGGTGATGAGGTCAATCTAGCCAAGGGACCGGTCAGGATGGTCAGCAGTCTGGTTGGTCATACAAGTTAGCTATTGCCAGAAAAGTTAGCTATTGGCAGACAAGTTAGCTATTGGTATGAGAGTATTGGTACTGTTAAGTGGCTGTCCAAATTATCCGTCGCTAGTGTCGATGGCACGTTGAATGCACCGGTTTTCGTAGGATCACCGAAGTTAAGCAACGTCCAGCGAGGTGAAGACTTCGTAAAGCTGGCATTCCGGCCTAACCCTGGGTGAGGTTAATGTGGGTACCAGGTGTGTGAGTTTCCTGCGAATGGAGGGTAACACCCCCGTTGTGATGTGACCATGCAGTTAAAAACTACGTTAAAATTTGTGTCAATCATTTACCATTTTTGTCCCAAGATTGAGTGAGTCTCAAGAAGACAAATTTACAGATAGTTTGTGTGATATCTCCTATCAAACCTAACTGATCTTTACTTGGAGTGACAGTAGTTACATATAAGTAGTCATTTGGTCATATCTGTAGACAGTAGTCATTTTTCTCATCTACATCTGTAGTAGTAGACAGTAGTAATTTGGCTCATAAAATGAATACATAGAAGATAAAAACTACACAGGTCATAATAAATAAAAACTAATAACAGGTAAGTATTTATAATAATGCCTGGAAAATTTGCATTTACAGCCTGTTAACTGTTAACATCTTATTTTCTAAACAAACATTAAACATGTTGATGTGGTAATTTCTAGATAGCTAAATCATTTTTTAACAGAGACACTTAACATGTGGTAGTATCTACAGGTAATTTATAATCTTAGCTAACCGTGGATTATTTGTTTTTGTTTTGCTTAATATTGTGTCTTTAAATTTGTGGTTTTTTTTTTTTTTTTTTTTTTTTTAAAGTGGGGTTTAACGTCGCTTTCAACTGCCATGGTCATATCACGACGGGGGTTTTACCCTCCATTCGCAGGAAACTCACAAACCTGCTACTCACATTGACCTCACCCAGCCTGAGTGGGGCCGGGAAAAGCCAGCGTCACGAGAATTAGAATTTGAATGGTCACCCATCCAAGTCTTAACCTCGCTGGATGTCACTTAACTTCGGTGTTCTGAAGGGAACCGGTGTATTCAACATGCCATCGACGCTGGCTGATTGGTTTTTTTAGACGGTAGGAAATTCCGGCCCAAGCCAGTCTGGGTGAGGTTAATGTGGGTAGCAGGTTTGTGAGTTTCCTACGAATGGAGGGTAACACCCCCGTCGTAATATGGCCATGCAGTTGAAAGAGATGTTAACCCCCCCCCCCCCCCCCCAAAAAAAATAGCTGCGTCGGTCGCCTCTCTTTGAACCTTCTAACACATTCGTTGATTGTACTAACCACCTATGAATAATACTGAATACTGCCCTCAGCAGATCTTGTTTCAATGTCAAACCAAACAATAAGTGCGGAACACGAATCAAATTATAATATTATTGTTTTATGATTCTGGATAAAATTGAAAACCCAGAAGATTGATTGAGTTGGTCTAATCAAAACAATGGCTTCGGGTTCATGATACAGGGTTATACACTTATACCTAGTTGAAGTTATCATATACTTGTGTTTTAAGCCAGTGTCGATGGCACGTTCACACCAGTTCTCATTCTAAAGCTGAAGTTAAACAACGACCAGAGAATCTTGGACTTGGATGGGTGACCGTTATGGTTACGAAGCTTTTAGCCATATTTCAAGTCATTTGTCCAGCCGTTCCGGCGTTCTGTTGATTATGCATGAATAAATGTATTTTTAAAAATATAAAGAAAGGAAAGTAATGGAATCAACCAAAATTTTCGATAGTCAGTTTTTAGTTGCGAAACACGTTTTAGGATAAATCAGAGCATGAATCCATAGTTTTAGTCATTGGTCCGTGTTTGTGTGTGTATTTGTGTCCGACTTATTTTCGAGGGCCAAGGAACGTGTGGTTTATTATATCAGTTTATTATATCAATAATTTAGGAATAATTACCTATCTTAATATATAAATGTCAAAGTCACTGACTGACTGACCACTGACTGATCATCGCTCTACAGCCCAAACCGTAAGTCCTAGGAAGCTGAAATTTGGTAGGTAGCTTTGTCTTATAGTCTAGATGTGCAATAAGACGGGATTTTTCGAAATTCCCACTACAACACCTGCCATTGGCGAAAAAGGATTTTTTGCTTTCACGGCCATGCCTCGGCCCGCAAAGCGGGCGACAGCCCGCTAGTTATGGTATAAGAACAAAAAGGCTATCTTCTTCATTACTTAAACCAATTACTTTAGTATCTATAAGTTTAATTTCGCTGTCGAAACAAGCGACTCCGAATTTCATCGAATCCTGTAAGTACAAAACAAAACGCGATGTTCATCTTTCATAAATAAAATGAATAACAAAATCAAAATATATCCCAGACAATATTTTATGAGATTGTTGTTGTGAATATTAGGTGTCTGGTTTCTGAATCTGCTATTGTCAGCAAATTCGCAGCAGGCGTTTTTTATCAGTCAGCATCATAATATAACAATAATATCGTCTTATACTATCCGATTAAGACTAATGAGTCCCATTATTACATCAGTAAGCCCAAGACAATTATGTGGTCAAAATCCTAAATGGACGATAACTTGTCACGCCTCGCTGGGCTTCGACCCCGCGACCTCTGGATTACCAGTCAGGCAGCTTGACCATTGAGCTAACGGGCATAAAGTGTGCTCAAAATAAGAGTAGGCAATTCGGCAGAGACAAAGACAGTTAGGTATGGATTACTGAGGCTATGTAAAGATTAGATATTAGTCCTTATCTTTGGGAATTTTTTTTAAAGACAATCAATGTATTTTTACATAGGTCAAAAAAATTTCCCAGTCTTTTTGATTTAATGAAGAAAGAAGGCTGTAAATTATAAAAATAAAAAATCTATTTACTTCAGTTTTTCAATGTCCATCTTAGATTTCAAGTTTCTTAGAAGTACCTATATTATGTGAACTTTCAGGGCAAAAGTACCTCTGTCGGGGAGAATGAATTCATACAAAGTAGGAAAAATAATTGCGATCTAGTTCACTTTTGGCGAATTCTACCTCTGTTCTTACCTTATGGGTAGAAAGAATGTTGTCAGCAAACACAAGGCGAGAATTGATTCCTTCATGATGGCGACGAATAGAGAACAGCTCCAGATAATTCCAGCTTTCAGGATGAAGAACTCTGAATCCCAAAAGGAGACAAATGTCTCTAAAATCCTTATAAGAGACTTAAGTTTCTTACAGAAAAATTGCAGAGACGGCTTTTGAAAACCTCTTTCTAAAATTTTAATGTGTTACGATAAATTGACTAAAACAATTTTCTCACTGAAACGTATTTCTCATTGAAACTTAAAAATCACAACAATTTTTTTACTTAACTACTTGGAACAGGATACATTTTAACTGAAATCTTGAAGTGATGGAGCTTCACCAGTCCAAATCGGTTTGTTAGGGTAGGTTCTAAAAAGAGACTGAGAGCCAAACTTTGGTCAGACTAAAGTTCCCAGGAAGCTTTGTACCTGATTGGCCATATAATTACTGGGTCTGATCGGTTTCTGATTACTTACTCAAAATTCATGGTTGTTTTTCTTTATGGTTTTCTGCGGTGTGAACCATCCTCAGCGCTAGTCAACTTGTGGTCAACTCATGTCAGTCCCGGTAGCTAAGTTTTCAAGGTGTTTCCGTCGTCGTGTCTGTCTGGTAATCCAGAGGTCGCAGATTGAGGACAAGTTATCCTCCCATTGGGGTTTTGACCACATCTGTCTTGGGCTTACTGCTAGAAAAATGGGACTCATTAGTCCTACTCAGGCAGAATAAATAAGGCGATATTATTATTATTATTATTAACTCGTTAACCGACGGTTTATTTTTTATTTTTTTATTTTTTTGTAGTTAAACAAAGTTTACTTTAGTATCAAGGGTGGGTTGTATACGACAGTTCACTAAAGATCGCTGAAGTAAAGCAACGTCCAGCTGTTTGAGACTTGATGACTGACCCTCGGGTTCAAACCTTCATGATGCTATATATTTCCGGGCCAACCCAGGCTAAACGACGTTAAGTGGACTTTAGACATTTTAATACCATGTGTCAAAAATGCTGGGATTGTGAGGCAACATTACAGCATGCGGAAAACAACAAATTGAGTGTTGCCCGGAGCATGTTCTCTGAAGCATGAAGGAAAAAAAGAAAAATGATTTTGTCTTGTCTTTCTAAATTTTTGGGAAGCGGCCGTACTGCAACTCATTAATGTCAACTCTGAATAAAGAGCTAATGGTGGAAAACCAGTACCTAATTGGTTGATCCTACTGTGACCCCTGGTTTATGACCGGAGTATAGGTAGCTATTATAACTTTAATATACATTATGAGAGTAGATACAGATAATATACTCGTATCTGTAACTTTAAAACTGTCATACTGTTCTTGAAAAAAAGTATGTTATATTTTGT
The DNA here is from genome assembly GCA_024516035.1 of Bactericera cockerelli. Taxonomy (NCBI): domain Eukaryota; kingdom Metazoa; phylum Arthropoda; class Insecta; order Hemiptera; family Triozidae; genus Bactericera; species Bactericera cockerelli. The sequence goes on from CM044959.1 coordinate 41,561,552, forward strand.
TGATTTGATCAGAAGAACTAACAGAAATCTTTTTTTTTCTGGTCAGGAGTTGAACCCACAATCTTTAGTCCAATTCCAATAGGCTGAGTTTTTCAAAGTCTTGATTTCATTAAGTCAAAATATAGCAAAATTAATTTTTTTAGTGGACGGTAAGCAATATTGGGGCACACGGCCTTTAGAATTTTCTAATACAGGCTCATTGTATTATTCTTCAGAAACATTTCTTCCTGTAGCAAATTTACTCAAGTAATTCCGAGTGCACCGACTAACTTGTACCTACGTATGTGGAGGAAAAAGGTTGCTAATTAGTATTTTACCTACAGAGTGAAAGATTTCAAACCAATAGATAAAAGACAAGATCTTTTACCTCTGGTAAGAAGAATTATGTCGCTTGTATCCATAGAAAACTCGAACAGAAAAACACAATAAGCTTGTATGCCAAAATATGGATACACAAACAAGAGATGACCTAAAAGCCTGTTATCTATCTATCTTTTATTAGACTATAGTGGTACATGTCAACTTTTATGGTGCATGTCAAAATTTTCAACACACCACGAGAGCCCGTTGGAATCATGCTGCGATGCAAGTGACGCAACTTTCAAAATGCTTGCAGTACAAAATTTGATTGGTGGTTGTCGGCCTCGTTAAGTAAGTATCAATGTTTGCCGTAAGCAGGTATGCTCCATGTTACCTCGGTGCCGTATGCTCCATGTTACCTGGGTGCCGTATGCTCCATGTTACCTGGGTGCCGTATGCTCCATGTTACCTCGGTGCCGTATGCTCCATGTTACCTCGGTGCCGTATGCTCCATGTTACCTCGGTGCCGTATGCTCCATGTTACCTCGGTGCCGTATGCTCCATGTTACCTGGGTGCCGTATGCTCCATGTTACCTCGGTGCCGTATGCTCCATGTTACCTGGGTGCCGTATGCTCCATGTTACCTGGGTGCCGTATGCTCCATGTTACCTCGGTGCCGTATGCTCCATGTTACCTGGGTGCCGTATGCTCCATGTTACCTCGGTGCCGTATGCTCCATGTTACCTCGGTGCCGTATGCTCCATGTTACCTGGGTGCCGTATGCTCCATGTTACCTGGGTGCCGTATGCTCCATGTTACCTTGGTGAAATCAATGACTTCTTCGTGTCGGAGATCCACTCAATAGATTCTGAGAGCCACTGACTGCCAAGTTTAGAAGTGTTGCTCTTAGTGTGCAATTACATCCAAGACTACCTGATATATTATCAGGTATCCATTTCACGCAATCACTGCGGTGAACCATTGCTGGATAAGAGGTGTAGTGACCTCCATGTCATGCGGTCAGAAGCGTGAATTATTGATCTAGAGGACGCTTCTTCGAGATCTGCACTGGCGGAAATTTTGGCACGTGGTGGGCAGAAATCGGGAGGATATTCTGCCGACTATCGATTTGGAAGACTTAGGTTTGAGATTTGGACTAATGGAGCTTTCAGCGAGCGGAGTGCAAAATTTGGGAGAATTATCGAATCATCTGAAGGACTTTTCTTTAATATGAAGGTCCATCGAGACGGGGGGTTTTAACTGAGGACTATTGATCTGGAGAACACTGGTTCGATATCTGGACTAGTTGCACTTTTGAACTAGAGGATACAGCGTGCTGGTTCGACATCTTAACTGGTGACCTGAAAATAATAATATTATTATTTTAAACATCTCTTTCATTTTCTATAAGGTACTATTGAGATGGCGTTAGTTCAAACCTCCTAAAAATTCACTGAAATTTTACCAAGCACCTAATACCCACACAATAACCTCACCTTACCTGGGCTGGGCTGGAAAGAGCCAGTATCAGGAGTTTTTTGAATGGTTTATTTTAAGTGAAAGAACGAGAAATTGTGTATTCAACGTGCCATAGACTCGGACGTGTTCTTTTATTATTACAGCTAGTACAGTTTAAACATAATAATTACTTAAGAATCCTGGATAACCTTAGGCTCAAAGTCAAACTTCCTTCCAGTTTTTCCAATGCTACCTGCACCATCTTATTATTCTTATCATTGCATTAGCTATTAAAGTTATTACAAATTATTCCAATTGTAGATGAGGTTTTTTCCAGGACCTCTGGTATGCTTTTGATCCGGCGTAAATTCTATACTTGCAGAAAACCGCCTGTTAATAACCAGGACTTAAGCATAGGATTAGGTTTGTAGTAGAACAGTAAAATAGACCATTATCTTTGGCAAATAAATTACCATGGATGGTTACATGGAGGATTAGAAAAGTGTAACCGTTGTATAAACCACCAACCTCTTGCCTAAACAATACTTTAATCATAGGTACAGGATTATAGACAGAGGGAATGAAATTACTTATTTTAATTATATGGTCTGGGAACAGGATTATACGGAGTAAGAGGGAACCAAATTACCTACAAATATTGTTCATTTAATGGTATCGAAGAATTATTTGCGGCTCCACTGAAACGGCCACATAATGAAACAGGATTAAACAACTAAGCCCGAAACACCGTATATTCGACGTGTTCAACCAATTGCAGTGCATTATAGAACTAGTTAAGGGATAGTTTCCACTTAGATTAGATCTAATCTTATTTTATAATTTAGCCCTAACTAAATTCAAAAAGATTAAATATTTGGGTGTGAGGAAGAGATTGCCATGGGCAATAAATTCCTCCTTTATGCTGTTTTCTGTTTATATTGTTTCTCTTCTGACTCTACTGATATGCTCAGGACATACATGTATGTACGAATTTCTTTGTGGTGAAGCACAAGGCCTCTTCACAATTTTTGTGGGTAGCGCAGCATTACTAAGAGCCTCCTTTACATTTCGAATTATTCTATTACATTAATTTCTTTTTACTCTGGTAATGCCGCCACCGGTCGTTACTCATACAAGTAACTACTCATTTTTCCTCACGAGGTATGAGTGGACCCCGAACATCCAAGTACAGAGCAGAAAAAATCCTCCCCCGCTGGGAATCGAACCCAGGTCACCATGTGTGTGCAATGCCTAGCGCGCTAACTCGCTCTGCCACAGTGACTACTGCTCAGGACATACATGTACGTATGTAGGAGTTTTATGTAGGCATATTACATGTTTTAATTTTATTTTTAATTTAAATTCCTGGCAGGTCAAATCGTCAAATCCTTCCCGCTCTTCTCTTTTGGTCCTGGAAATAGGGTAGTATTTTTTAACCTGTAATGGCAATGTTGTTTAGTGTCCATAGTGTCCATACAGTGTGTCTGAGTTCATGTACTGTTTGAAAGGGTCGTAAACTAAAGAACTTTTATTTTAAAATTCTGGTCCACAATGTATTTCTAAAGAGATAATCTTTCTGTCTGTAAACTTTATTGTTATAGGAAAACATAATTATAAAGTACATTTATTAATAAATAATACATTAAAAAAATCAACAATAAAATACGGGCATTCCCGCACCATCTTCATAATGAAGGGGCCCATCACTCTCTTTCTTGCTCCTCTGAGTCTTAGCGATGCTGCTCTAATAATCGAATATTGCTCCTGAGTTTTCACCCATGCTATGACTGATGAAAACGCCTTATTCCACTTGACACTCAAAACATTTGCCATCCTTCTTAAATATGTCCCATATTCTCTAAGAAAGACTCTTTTTATAATAATAATAATAATAATAATAATAACTCTTTATTGACAAGAATAATATTGACAAAGGGCGTGATTATTGCCTGAGGCAATCTCTGCCATCAAACTTTTACACTACTTACAAGAGGAGTAAAAGAACCTCTTGAATTTTCAGCGGCAGTATCATAATTTCTGTGATTTTCTGTGGCGTGTTGATGAGAAGTTGTCAACCAGCTCTGAGATGCATAGGACTTTGTGTACTTCCGTTTCTCTAAATCAATTTGTCACAGTAAAACTACTTTTCATTGTTTTTTTTTTTTTTTTTTTTTTTTAATAATAAGACTGTGCCCCGAAACCGCTTTCGTATTAATTCCGTAAAACAAGAAGAAATTGCCAGAAAGCCATTGGAATACTCCGCTCAAAAACTAAAAGAAGCACTCTCAAGTTCAGGTAGTCTCTACTGTATAAAATATAATTTATGTTGACTTTAAAAAGACCTTTAATTCTGTAGACAGGAATATACTGGTTGATTCACTCACAAAAATAGGCAAAAATGGTAAATTATTGCTGAATAATATTAACAACATCTTATCGCAAAACAACCTAGATCATCATAAATCAGTATCTTGATCGTTACGGTCGCAGATTTGTAATTTGGAGATCGGTGATTCGAGTCCCAAACTTCGGTAGTTTCAGTAAGGCGATTTTAAATAATCGGGAAATCACTCAAGTGATAAAAAGATAAGCACATGATAAAAACATGGTAAAAAGATAAGCAAAAATTATTACAGTGAGTCCGAGTGATTGTGATCACGATTGTGATTAACATAAATATATAATGACTCGATGAATTCCATCGCAGCTAACACACCCTCAGGTTGGCACCAAACAACACCAAACAAAGTGCACTAGTAGTCAAGTGGTTAAGGCGCTAGCCTGATAATCCAGGTAGCATAGGGATCCGTTAGTCAGTACATGGATTTTTCCTCTTTAATTTGAGTTTGTGACCACATAATAATAAGACTCTGAGGGTTCAGTGGTAGAAAAAGCTTTGAGGGTTAACCTCGCTTGGTGGTTACCTTTCCACTAAAGAGTGTTATTATTATTATAATTTTTTATTATTATTATTATTGGCACCAAGCAACATTCTGCTCCAAGGTGTTCTCGGATATCTTTCGTGAACTACTTCCCCTAATACCCTTACCGACAGATTGAAACAATACTTCCCCAGTCATCACCTATTCTACTCACCAACTCACCATTGTGGTGAATAATAGACAATATACACATCGCAAGGCTTACAAGGCTCCTCTCATCATAATAGCAACTATTAAACAAGGCTCTTTGTTATAAAGATCTCGTCGAATCATTTGGCTCTATCCATGATGCTTCTGTTGAGTTGTGTTTCATCTTTTATTTTACATAGTGTGATAGTGTGTCTTTAGTCTTCGACAACCACTCTGTCTATCTCACCCTACCTCGTCGGTTTCCATAATAAAATTCTGGTCCTATAGTTAAATAAAAATAAATAAATGTGTTTCTTTTATCACAAGTTTAGTGGGTAGCATAGAATTATAGGACTTTTTTTCCTTTTTCTTAGATATTTCAACACCTTATTTTTGCCCATAATTCTGGCCACTGGTCATAGTTCCTCACGAGTTATGAGTGGACACCGAACATCTAACTACAGAGAAAAAAAACTCCTGCCCCGCTGGGGATCGAACCCAGGTCTATTCGTGCGCCAGGTCATGATGGTGACTTTCTGAGTTATAGGTAGTCATTTCTTACTGCTCGTGTCATTATTAGTCAATCTCTTGAATCATTTTCCACAATATTACATGACAAACGATAATCTTTCATCTAGTACCTTTAATCTTTGAAGTCCATTCTTTTTATTGTTACTACCCTTCATGGGCGCATCACTTGTTCCCATAAAATTGTTGCTGTTGGTTGTTTTTTTATTTATTTTTCATACGTAGTGTTTTATTTTAATTATTTATTTTTAGTCAGTGTCTTCTTTAATTCTAAATCAACTGACCTCTTAGTAGCTTGATCGATAAGGCGGCGGACATCTTTTTGTGTTTTGTTTTTCGTTTTTCCGTTTTTTTTTCTTTATTTTTTCCCCCTTTCGACTTCTTCTTCTTCCATAGTATTTTCATAGTCACTACAAGCCATGCAGACATCAATTCGTTACATACTCTACACCGGAATATTATTCAGTGTCGCATTCTAGTTATTTTTTCTTATTTTCATGGTAGTGACTCTCACAAACTTACTGACTTTTTTTATTATCGCGTAACATAACAACACATCTTTCTACTTCTTTCAAATTACTTACTAAACCCCCTTCTTAATTTTTCAGCATAATCTCAAGTATCTACAATGTAAAAGTGTAATTGCTTACAACATTATCTAATCAAAACATGAGTGACTCATATTTTCTTCAGAACTGAACAATCAAGTCAACTTGCTTTTTTTATCGTTTGATTTTTAACTACCAGTGTTTTTAACTGGAAGACTTCTGTTGATTTTTCACACCGGTTGATTTTTTTTATTACCTATTGCGATTCGGACAGTTTCAAGATGAAGGTTCAGTTCGTCTCCATTCTACTGTGTTTTACGAGGTAAGTGTAGGTTTAAGGTTCATTGCGTAAAGGCCGGAACTAATAGGTTTTCATTGATTGTGTCCGCGACTGGGACTAGATCATCAATTTGTCAAGGAATAGCACGAGTGGTTAGCGAAAGATTCAAAATAATGATAGTTCAATTAGATATGTAAAACATTTTTACATTAGAGCTATGATCAATCGTCAATCGAAATCTTCACCACATCTTTTGTCCACTTTATAATGGCACTGAAACAAAACTGCTGGAATAATAGGAGTATAATTAAGTATTATTATTAGGTATTACTCAAAGTCCTTCCAGGTATTTAGATTATAACCGACCTCAGTATCTTGATCGATGAGACGGCGGACTTGTAACCTGGAGGTCGGTGGTTCAAGTCCCGGTTTCAGCGTAGATTTAGTAAAGCGAGTTTCAGTATGTGATATTACGAGTGTGATATCACGACAGTGATTAACACAAATTTAATATGATAGCTTTTTATTTAAATCATAATATACCTTTGATATAATTATAATTATTGTAAATTAATTTTAAGATGTGATAACATGATTAGGTATACTTTTCATCTTCTTCTTTCACTTTGCCTTTTCCCAAACCTACTTGGGTTCAGCATTGGTCAACCTGTTCCTCATGGTTGAGGTTATTTTATTCTGGTAATCCTACTTCCAGATCTTTTGAACACCAACCCTGTTGTGCGCCAATAGTTTGGATGTATAAGTTTGTCTATTTTTCTAACAGCTTTAATGTATGTCAGTTTAAGTCCCCTATAGCGAGACAATTTTATCAAAAATAATCATACATAAGATATTCAAAATAAAATTTGCCTGGTTCAATATTAAAGACATCATCACTACTTGTTTTTAACGGCTTATTCTCTACCGAGCTGCCGGAAGGCTGGGTTCGAAACCCAGCCGGGAAATTTTATCCTCCCATTTGGGATTTTGACCACATGGTAATAGGTAGGTCTCGAGCTTACTGCTGGAATAATGGGATTTATTAGCCCTTATCAGGCAATATAAACTGTATAACTAAAGCGATATTAAGTAATTTTTCCCTCATTAATTTGAAGAAAAATGTTTTTATTATAAATAAATAAATTATAATAATAAGACTCTGAGGGTTAGGTGGTAGAAAATGCTTTGAGCATTAAACTCGCCTGGTGGTTACCTTTCACTGAAGAGTATTATTATTATTATTATGAGTGATGATAATTATAAATTTATGAGAACTATAAGGGTCATCAACATTATGAGTCATATGGGTAGTTGATGTATCGGAAAGTATCATTCTCATTCAATAATTCTAATAAAGACTACAACTCATCGTATTTCTGTGAAAGGACCTTAAGAATCGACACTATATACCTACCAACCCACGGACCTACCCAAATTTGGAACTCGAACCACCGCCTTAACGGTCGAGCTACTGAGTTCAATGTAAGCGGACCTTAACATTCAACACGGCTGTTCCACTAACCTACTGACGTGTGACGTCACAGTTTTGTTTACTAAATGAAGACGTCATATTATCATGTTTCCATATCAACTGACTTTGTATTTACAAATACCTAATTAGATGTGTAATTAACAAACTGTGAATTACAAAGCCTATTCGTCAATAGACACATGCATGCGAGAGCATGCAAGTGCAACCCTCTTATGCAGTTAAATTCTCTTGACGAACGCTCGAGCTTGATAGTGTATCATAAATGAAATGTCAAAAAGTCATTTTGACATATTTATGAGAGCCAAACGCACTTTATTAAAATTCGCCTTGCTAATATCGATAGACTAATATCGATAGAGCAACCGACGTCAGTAGCAATCGGTTTAATTTTGGTTTAACGTCGCTTTCAACTGTATGCTCATATCACTACGGGGGTGTTACCCTCCATTCGCAGGAAACTCACAAACCCGCTACCCACATTAACCTCACCCATCTTGGGTTGAGCCGGAATGCCGCTGCATTTTTTTGAACTCTTAAGATTCTTTTGCGTGGTACTAATCCGATTTCTTCATTCAGCGGCAGTTTTGCAACATTATTATTATTATTTTAAAAAAATGAGTGTTACACAGCCTATTTTATTTCGTAGCCATGAAACAGGAGCTACTATACATAGACGCTTGTGGTCTATTTTGTAACTTGCCCATCCCGTAGAGTGACTCCCCTCTGATGGGCGAGAAATGACACAATACTTCCCATTTAGGTGTTGGGTCAACCGGAAGGAATTCCTTACAAATAATAATAATATCACTCTTTAGTGGAAGGTAAAAAGCAGGCGAAGTTAATGCTCAAAGCATTTCCTACCACCTAACCCTCAGAGTCTTATCTCACTTCTCATGAACTATTACCTGCTGATGAGAGCAAATTAATAAGCTCGAAACAGCTGTCCAGTGTCCAGGTATATCCCTACGCAACCTGGATCACCATACTAGCGCGTTAATCAATTGACTACCAGAGCACGGTAGAACCAGTGCTCAAAAAACTGTAACCAAATTAAGAATACAAATTTTTTGTCGGGACAGAGGATTGAACCAAGACCTTCCGCATCGCAAGCAAATGCTTAACCACGCGCCATCGAGGCTGTTGCGGTCGGTTTCTGATGTTTAACATTCCTTCTTCTTTTGTTTATTGCTGACCCATGCCCTATAACTGTCAATCTATGAATGAGAATCTTTCTTGTTCTTCATCTTCTTCTACTTTTTCCCAAGAGAGTTGAGTTAGTTGAGCATACAAGAGGATTATTATCATTAACTTCATTAACAAATAGTCCGTAGCATTTGCCAATCCTGATGAAAAGGCAATAACCGCAGGAGAGTGCGGATCAAATCATAATCACAACTCCTTCTTCTTTTTAGCATATCAGTGGGTCAGCAAAATATTCGCAGCGCCCAACCCTACTACGTGCAAACGTTTCCCATCAAATCCTCACCCCAGCTCAGCCAGTACTCCTATGAGTGGTCCGGGGTGCAGAGCCCGCCTGTGGCGAACAGTCAGAATAGTCGCTCGTTTTCGGCTTCTCAACAGTGGTCGGGCCGACAGCTGAATGGACCTCCGGATTACAAGGTGAGGTTTTTTTTATGACTGTTTTACAGCCTTTTTGGAAGCCATCAAATAGTACCTACTGTACACACTTGTGGTCTGTGTTGTAGCATCGAGAAGTGAATACTTCCCGTTTAATTTGAGGTCACAGGCATCACAGTAACTCATTTTCTTTTATCAAGTTTTTACATTATCTTTTATTATTTAATTATTGTTTCTTCGTATATATAATTTTGATGTAAATATATTATGATTTGAGTATTTTGAAAAAAAAAAAAAAAAAAAATGCTGGTTCAACACCTGGATGAGTGTCCTTAAATTTTAGGATGCTAATTTTAAGAAATTTCTTATCCATCAGAGCTGTCACTTTTAATTTAGAAGTTTTTGTCGAATCCCCCAAGCGAAGCAATGTTCAAATGGACTGATTTTCTTCAGATTCAAGATTTTTATTTGCATGTCCTCTTTGTACAAATCAGTACAGGTTTTGTTGCTATTAGAATGTCTTAGTATCAATTTACATTCATTCAAGAAAATATAAAACAGTCGAAAGTTGCATATAAGAGAAACCGATCCTTGAGTTTTCCTATATTTAACTGGGTTCCACTTTCATTACCTAATAATTATGACAGGGGATGATACTGATGTTACTGAATCTCAAGATCGCGGGTTCATTTCCGACAAGGACAATACACTCTTCAAAAAATAGGTTCCGTCTAGTCGATTTTTGGTCCCTAATGCTGGATGATATTCATTATAAGATGAGTTTTCGGCAGCTCAAAAGCTACCGGTCAAATCATCGACTAATATTAAAACTTTTTGTGCTTCAATAATGATGGATCCATTTTCATTGAGTTACACACTAAAGTATAATAACCCTTGATCTGTCGATTTCAGTCCTCCGGGCCCATCTATCAAATCATCACCATCACGGACTACTCTAACAATGGAACCCAAGAGAGCCAACTCACCTCCCGCATGTCCGACCCAGTGGACATTTTCAAACTCTTCCAGACTTCTTACGACAACAACTGGAACAAACCATCGCCACAGCCCGAAAATGACTTTGCTTCCTTGTTTGGTGCACCACCAACACAGAACAAGAATGTTGTCCGATTTGGACAAAATATTCCTGACGGTTTCGGCAAAGTCCACAAACCTAGTCCAACGTTCCCAAATGTTGCACCACCATCACCAAAGACTGTCCCAAAAAAACCCAGCCCGTCAACATTTCAATACTTCAGCAACGCTGCTCAGAATAAAACTCTAGTTCCAGTTGGTGTCAAGAGCAAGACGCGGACTTTCAACTTCCAACAGTTCCCCTCTACAGAAGAGCTGAACACTGTCTGGGAAAACTCTTTGGACGGTGAAGTCTCAGCGGAAAAATCCGAGGACACCCGAAGCACCTCGTTTCGACAGACGAAGAAGTTCGTAAAAGCGGCGTTAGATTCTCACAATGCTTACCGCAAGAAGCACAAAGCTTCGGCTCTCAGCTACAATACACAGGTAAGAGTCTTTCTATGACGAAATTTACAGAAAATTGGTAAAATTAGATCTCCTCTATAACTTGACTCCTGTCTATAACTCAAATCCAATACTGGACTAGAGCCTATGATCACATCTCTATTACACATACAAAAATAATTCTAACTATTACCTATATAACTTTTTAAAAGAAAAATACGGGTGGACTTTTTCAAAATGTTTCTTGATAAGTTTGTTTTTGGGCCCAGATTGTTTAACGAAATAGTAACCAGTACCAAAAATATCAAAGAAATGATGTGAGATGAGAGAAGCTAAATCTGAAGTACAATTTACTGAAAATTTCAAAAAATCAACTGTTCTCGAAATTTGGTCATTTTTTGCATTTGCATACTCTACAAGTCTAGAACATCATAAATCTCTCTTGGAACCTAAAATTCAAATAATGGACCAATAGTCCAATATGGAACATACTTACTTCTTTTTCTGTACTTGTTCGTCTCATATCACCCAGAAATCTCACAATAGTTTGGAATATGAAGTGCTTAGTTTTTACACATGCTTGTATTTCTGCTAGAAACTCGATTGGTGTCCAAAAAATTAATTTATCACGTACTATGCCAATGATTTATGATGTGAACATCTTTGTCACAGGCGCACTTCATAATGGATTCAGATAGTAATCTATGTGTTATGACATATGAAGAATTTTTGCTACAACTTACACCTCAAGAATACCTGTATCAAATATCTGTTGAATACTACTAATAATACATTATTTAGATGCAAAATACATTCATAGATATGAACACAAAATTTTTTTACATAACTTATACACCAATAAATTGAATTTGTCACATTAATGTTGTTGGGAATATCACAAAATCTTGAACTTGAATATTGGCGAATTCCTATTTTGTTGTTTGCATGCCAATTTGTAAATTGATTCTCACCTTCGGAGACCGACACCTGTGTTGAGATGTTTCATGAATAAATAAGTTCAAATTTCAAATAAATTCACGTGCAAAATTTTATTACACATGTTATCGATATGTAAGATATTAATGTAAAAATCAAACCTGTTGGTCTGTATCTTCAGGAAGAAAATTGCGTCGCTTAAGAGGCCAAAAGGAACAAGAAGAACTCCTGGAAACAAGAATCATTAAAGGAATCGAGATTGTTATCTAATCACCAATGTCCTTACCTTTTTTGTAATTAAAGCATCAACATCATACATCATAACTAATATATGTGACTAGTGTGAAGAATAGGTCATTATCAACAGAGTATTTTCTTACAACTTACAACCTCTATCATCGCCACTTCCATTACAACTCTCATCATTATCAAGTAAACAGAATTTTTAGTATAATGAACAGTATAAAAAGAAAAGTGAAAAGTTGTACTATATGTAGATAGATACCAGAACATACCTTGACAGCACTATTTTCAGCTTATTTGCTCTCATCATCAGGCAATCCGCTGATGTCTCTACTCATCATTGCTAACAAATTAGAAAAGGGACATCATCAACAACAGCAGAATCCAAAACAACAACTACGACAACAAAATATTTAAATGTGACCAAGATTTTACTTGACTGTCTATAACTTACTGACAGCTAGATAGCACTGGGGAATCGTTGCTTCGGATCCACCTTCTGAATGAATATTTCCAAAAAGATAATTACTGTATCTAAACAAATACTGGAATAAAAGGACTCTTCTGTTCTACTTGGACAGCATGGAATAAGGTAAAGTCTACTTGGCGGAAAATCAGGCAAACATTTATACTTGAAAAACTTGATTACTGTTTTATACATTAATATAACTTATTATTTATTAATATAATTTTAAAATAAAGTATTGAATGAACAATATTTTATCACCATCCATGATAATAGAGGACACTCTTTACCATCTTTTCATAGTAAGTATTACCTTTCCAATGTCATAGGTACCAATAATGATTTTTTTTTTCTGGACAATCATTAGTAAAGTAAGTATTAAGTTTCAAGATCGTATCTCAAGATTCCTTTGCATGCTTAATTGAATATTATAGCTGCTTAACTGTAAACTGGTATTGGAATATGTATAATAATTATCAGCTGTACCTACTGTAGGTAATTAGTAACTTTTTATTAGATACATATTTCAATAATAATAAAACTGTGGTTATACTACCTCAGATAAACATACATCACTTTATCACAATTATACATAGTTGTGTGAAGTAGCTGCAGATCCCAGTGACCTATTAGAACCATAAAGTGTGAGACATATTGCCCGCTAATTTCTGAAGGGGAGACCTTTAAGTTACAAGGGCATCAAGGAAGACACTTGTGGTACTTAGATCGTGACGTGGTCTTTAACTCAGGAACCTCTTTCAGATCTTGATAGCTAAATTAGCTTCTTTGATATCTTTGTAAATGTTTTATCAACATTAATCCCACCTGATAGAACTGATGTTGATAATTTATTGACTGATCTTTATAGGAACCATTTTGTCTGAGTATTAATAGCATTCCTGATGGCGTAGGTATTTCATCATTCAGATCGCGGGTGGAAGAAAAATACAAAAGACCACAGTCCTTTCATCAGGTCATGTAGAATAAATCGACTAGCGTGATCTTGAGAGTTTAGGGTTATTTAAAATACCCAATAAAATATCTGTTAACCTAGTTAGGGCAAAGAATAAATTAATAAGCCCAGAGCAGAATAAAATTTTATAGATGAAATTAGTTATTGTGGGTCTTCAGAAGAAAAAGAGGAGACAAAAAGAGAATTAAATTAAATTGAAACACCTTTACTTTATTTTTAAAAATACCTATGACTAAATAAGAATATACAAAATAGGTACATAGTAAATCAGAAGAACAAAGATGTTTCATGAAAATCCTGAAGAAAAGAAGAAGTAATCCAATAGGACATACCATATTATACATATAAGACGTGATAGCTTATTGAACAAAATAATTGAGTACTTGTACAATTAATACAACAAATAATGAGTTATCTGAACGTACCCAACTACAGACAAATGAAGAGGAAAATATAGAAAATAATGAAGAGTTTCAGCAAACAAGCAAAATGGTTTTAACTTAAGACAGTGATAGTAAATCAAAATAAAATAATGAACTCCTAAACTAACAAGTAACTTTTGCAATGATGCAAGAAAAATAAGAAAAAGATGAGAATGCAGAAGAAAATCTCTGAAAAAAGAAGTTGAACATATAAAAAAACATCCCATAAACACGCTCCTAGTATTCTGATGAGATTTATGCAAAACAAGGATTACAAATGGGGTACTTGGCAACTTGTTTAGTACTTTTGTCATCTGGAATTAATCACCTTGTGTCAAAACTAATAAAATATTATGTAAAGAGCTGTATGAGACTGTTTTTCTGTCTGTGGATGTAAATTTCAAAACCTCATGCATTATTATTATTATTATGTCAGATTATTCGTATCAAGGATTAAGTTAGGGAATATCAGATAATATTATGTAAATCAACTATCAGTAGCAGGTAACAGATGGTACCTACCGTCTCATCATATTAGATCCAAAAGGCAAATTTATGTCTAATGTTGGCAATGATTTCATTATTTTAATTTTAATTGAAAAATAATATTTATAAATAACATTAGCTACCATGTGCGAAAAGTTTGATTGTGTGTTCAAGATATTTTTCATTTTAAAACCTAAGTTGGACTGTATTGTATAATCCACGCAGACAATAAGAGTAAAGTGGTGGTCTGGCAGAGTGAGTTGAACTTAAGTTCGTATTTTTGAGCAACCCTAAAGTGTAAGTGTTAGACGATATTACTGACATGTTATACGACATTACTCACGTTTTAGATGATGAAGTAATTCATTAGATAGACCTAGGCGATTGATATTTTTCAGAAAATATCCATCGCCATTCAACGAGGTAACGCTGTGAGCATCATGGGGACTGATGGTGAACGGTTTAAGGAGCTGGTGTATTTAATGTTATTCAATAAATAGTAATTATTTAAGAATCAAAAAAGACCTATGCATACAAATAAATAAAGAGGTGCTTTGTTAAACACGGGTTAACCCCGTTAATATGTTAAAATAAATAAATAAAATTGTATTTATACTCAAATAAATAAAGAGGTGCTTTGTTAAACTGTTGGCATAATGGGACTACCTGTCTTGCGCTGACAGTCTAAATAAAGCACTACTTATACTTATGTAAGATGTTAAAGAGACTTTAAACCAAAAAAAAAATCCCAGTCCTTCATTTCTTTCCTCCTTTCATTCCACAGGTAGCCAAAGTGGCTCAAGCGTGGGCGAGCAAGCTGATCGGCTCCCTAGCCAGGGGCGGCCGGCTCCAGCACAGGCCCAACAACAAGTACGGCGAGAACCTCTGGATGGGCTCAGGCTACAAGTTCAGCGACGAAGAAGCTGTTAGGTTTGCAGTCAAGGCTTGGTACGATGAGATAAGCATCTACAAGCCCTACCTCGGCCGAGAGCCGAATATGGCCAACTTCATGGCTTGGGGTGAGTTGTTAAAAAAAAAAAAAACCATTGTCTTATTCATGTTCACAATCGTGATATCTGAGCGCACGGCAGTGCGCCAGGCCAAGTTCCAGCAAGCACGGCAGTGTATCTTTACACGAACCGATTCACCCGGTTTTTCACACCCTCATATCTTCGGTTCAATTGATCATAGAGATATGAAATTTAAAACAGAGATTGTTCTAATATCATTAAAAAGACATTGAAAATTTCAAGACTCTATGCAAAAAAATTTCAGAGGAATGTAATTTTGAAATTTGCGATTTTGATTCTGACTGACTGACTGACAGATCATCAAAATTATGAGGCACTTCCCGACTACCTAGAAAGCTGAAATTTTGCATGATGGTAGGGTTTATTGTAAAAATACTGGGAAAAATCTGAAAACCGGAACTTTTTCACTTATCATGGTGTAAAACGGTGTCGTTTTAGGGAGAAAATATATAATCGATTATGGATCTAAATTATGAAGCACTTCCCGACTACCTAGAAAGCTGAAATTTTGCATGATGGTAGAGTTTAATGTAAAAGTACAGTGAAAAATCTAAAAAAGTTCTGAAAACTGTTGAACGGTGTCGTTTTAGGGAGGAAGTATACTATATTATGTATATAAATTATGAGGCACTTCCCTACTACCTAAAAAGCTGAAATTTTGCATAGTGGTAGGGTTTATTGTACAAGTACTGGGAAAAATCTGAAAACCGGAACTTTTTCACTTATCATGGTGTAAAACGGTGTCGTTTCAGGGAGGAAATATATAATTTTAAATTATGAGGCACTTCCCTACTACCTAGAAAGCTGAAATTTTGCATGATGGTAGGGTTTATTGTAAAAGTACAGGGAAAAATCTGAAAACCGGAACTTTTGCAATTATCATGCTGTTAAACGGTGTTATTTTAGGGAGGAAATATACTTGATTATGTATATAAACTATGAGGTACTTTCCTACTACCTACAAAGCTGAAATTTTGCATGGTGCTAGGGTTTACTGTAAAAATACAGGAAAATTTCTGAAAACCGGCACTTTCGCACTATTTCTGCTGTTAAACGGCGTCGTTTTAGGGAGCATATTAAAGTGAAGAATCCTGAATTTTTTTATAAAAAATAATGAAACGTGCTGTGAAAGGAACCATTTACAAAAAGTAATGAGATCCCACAAAAAACTACCGTTAAAAAAAGGGCCAAGTTCCAGAACTCCTATCCAAAAAGGTTTCGCCAATGAATGCAGTGATATCTTGTTTGCGGCCAAGTTATCTTGGTACTAAACTATTTCTTTTATTAAAAGCCGTTCTCTGAGTTCCTCATTTTGTATGTTTTTAACTGCAAACTATCCTCTGACTTGGCCAGTATTATGCCATCGGTTGTATGGAATATTACGACTATATGTAGGTATTGGTACAGAATAACAATATAACCATCACAAGGTTCGAAACTGGCCAAGTTAGAGGATAGTTTGCAGTTAAAAACATACAAAATGAGGAACTCAGAGAACGGCTTTTAATAAAAGAAATAGTTTAGTACCAAGATAACTTGGCCGCAAACAAGATATCACTGCATTCATTGGCGAAACCTTTTTGGATAGGAGTTCTGGAACTTGGCCCTTTTTTTAACGGTAGTTTTTTGTGGGATCACAAATTACACAAATCACTTTACTATTTTTTAGCTAATCTTGGGACTCGAAGCCCCGACCAGAATATTAGTCGCCTCATGTATCATGCTATTGAGGTCGGCAGGTCAGTGAGGTTTTTTTTTATTATTCCAGTGTCCTTTCAAGATTTTCAGTAGGTAGGTAGGTATATCAGTATTGAACAGAAAATTGAGAAGTTACATGTACCTGAATATTAGAACATACCTGGACAGCTGTTTGCTCTCATCAGAAGGTAATTTTGGAATCTGAATATCCATGACATAACCTCTCTATTTTAATCAATATGCTTTTTCAATCAATAGTTTGATTAATATAACCCAAACATTTCTTGCAACTAACTGTTCAGATGGAGGGCCAAGAGAGAGAGTTATAAAGTTTAAATTGTATTAATTACTTTTATCCTGGAGGTCGGTGATTCAAGTCCCGGATTCAGCGTAGATTTAGTAAAGCGATTTTAAGTAGTTATGATATCTTACATCATTGATTATATCCAATCAGCATGGATTTCTTAGTCGTAAATCGGTTTCTTCAAATCTGCTTCAGTACCTCAATTTCATCTCTTCTCATATTTCTAAATCCCAAGTAGATTCTATATATCTCGACTTAACAAAAGCATTTGACAGAGTAAACCACAGAATTCTTTTAGACAAGCTCTCTTCTTATGTTGATATGTTGCCACACGTAACACCTTACCCTTTAGACCAAACTTTGTGAGGACTAATTATCTTCAGAATTCTCCTCTAATAAGATTTCAGAGAACAGCCAACAGAATCTCAAACAAGATTGATCTTTTCTCTTCCACTGTCACTAATATCAGGTCTTATTATGATGAACAAATGGAAATTTGATTTCTTTTTTTTTTCTTAATTCCAGGGCTAAGATACAGACTGATTCTTTCTTTATTTACTTTCTTGCCTTGTGTTATAAGTATTTATTATTTTATTATTGTTGAGGACATAGTATATATTTATATTTTTTTTTGTAGTTGTTAGGTAGGATAGGCTTAGATAGGCAAAAAAAAAATGTATGTAGTTAGAACTGGAATAATTTCCGTTGATTGTATAGTAAATAAAATAAATAAATAAATAAATAAATCACGAAAGTGATTAATGCAAATATGACAACTTTACCTATACTTTTGACATTGATTAATGTTATCAATGAAACTTGTATTTCCTAAATCATTTACCGCCATGCCACTTTCAAACTATTGCCAATTTTCTTTCCGCAGGTCATTTCACTCAGGTTGTGTGGAAGAGTACGTCAAAGCTTGGAATGGGCATTGCCAGGAAGAACGGCTACATTGTGGTTGTTGCCAACTATGACCCTCCGGGCAACTATAAGGGAAATTTCGCCGCCAATGTGAAGAAACCTTGAATTTGAATAGCTGAAGAAAACTTTAATGAATTTACGGCGAACTTTTGGCTGGATTAATGAAAAAATATTTCATTGATAGATGAACAAATTATTAAAAAAATTCGTTTTGGATGAAAAAAAGTTGAATGGATAGATGAAGAAAGTTGAATGGATGCATGAATGAATCTTAAATGGATGGATTAAGAAAACATCAATAGATGACTGAAAAGCTCTTGATAGGATTGATGAATAAAACTTCAATGGATAGATGAAGAAATCTTGAATGAATGAATGGGTGATTCATTTTTAATGGATGGTTGAAGAAAACCTAAATACAGGAACGAAGAAAATTGATTATAGATTTATAAAAAAAAAAATGCTGAAAGCTTGTAACTTCCTATTTTATATTTTTAAATAACTACCTAGAATACCTAATACATACTTACTCGTACCTACTAAACCAGACATTGGCTAGGCTTGTGTATCATACTTATGTTAATCTCAACTGAGAACACAACACAAGTTAAGGTACTTTGAACGCTAGAGTTGAAGCTTAATCGGTCAATTAATATTTTTGAGACCATTAAGGCTGACTATGCACTAGAGACTATGTCTCATATCAAAACTATGGAAGATCAACCAAGCGATCGCTATTGCGTGCGAGGATACCACTGTAGCGCGTCACTACAACCAGAAGTACCCGGTTTGACTTCCGGAAATCCGGACTCAAAGTTACGGTCCTGTGTATTTGTAGTCCACTGAGGTCCCGGGTTCAATACTCGGCAGAGTCAAGGATTTTTCTCTAGCTCTGTTTGGAAATACAGTCGAACCTGGATATACTGATAACTGATAAGAGAACTCAAGGAACCAGAAGTATTATCTCTTATATCCAAAAACCCGGTTTCTCTCATAAAGAGTTTATTTTCCCTTATAAATTAGACCTGGAAAATGTTCTCTTATATGGAGGTTTCTCTTATATCCAGTTCTGTTGTATCCACAGGTTCGCCTGTAATTATGTTTCAAGTAGGTATATTTTCTTTTACTATATTATACATAGTATATACTCGTAGGTGTTTTTAAAATAAATAGCCTATCAGCGAACTAGCTTATAATGATGTGATTCGCATCGTTGTGTAGTTCCACTGTACCTTTACCTATATTTATTGAATAAACTATTTATTTTAACTATTTATTTATTTTACCATACATTCAGTTGTGTGTTGTTTTGATTCATCTCTCGTATTTCGTTTGAAATTGGAAGAGTAATTGGTAACTTGTTTACAAGTTATAAACCAGAAGGGAACCAACATGGTCAATATCTTTTCTTTTTTGCTTAACATCTTCATAACATGCAGGTCATTTGAGACGGGGGTTTTACCCCCCATTCGCTGGAAACTCACAAACCAGATACCCAAACCGCCACCAGACTGAGTTAGGCAGGGAATGGCCAACATCACGAGGATACAATATGTATAATCAGTCCTGGTAGCTCAGAGGTTAAGGCATCGTTCTCGTAATCCAGAGGTTGCGGGTTTGAAACCACTTTATCATCCCATTTGGGATTTTGACCACAAATCTAACGTCTTGGGCTTACTGCTCGAATTATTTGACCAAGTAGTCTTAGTCGGCCTTTAACTTAATATCCACTAAACGGAATTTCCTACTACATAAAACTTTCTACTCTTTGAGTTTTTTTATCAAAATTTTAAGGGACTCAGTAAATTAAGATTCAAGTTAGAAAGAAGATTGCGACACTTCGTTCTCAATCATCGGCTGAGATTGTTGAAGTCATATCGGTAATGCCTCATTTTCACACACCAGTGCCGGAGCCTGATTTCAGTATAATATACCTACATATATTCGAGCCTAGACTGTCACACATGGTAAATTAGGTCATTAATCAGACTGTTAAGTCTCGCTAATCAATCAAAATTGCACGAACTTTGGTCTCTCTGATCTGGTAGTTTTTAATATCTGCGATCACTTTGTAACTGATCTTCGAAAGAGATGGAAATCTTTTCGAATCAGACTTCATTCAATAATCAAGGATTAATTTTAGTTTTTTTTTTTTTTTTTTTTTTTTTTTTTTTTTTTTTTTTTTTTAGTACTTTCAAAAGATTATTTTTTATTCAACAAATTCTTACATCTTCATAAATAAAATTAAATGTAAAAAATAACTTATTAATAAAATAAAAATTAAGAACATGGCAAGTTTAAGTGGCCAATAATGCAAAGCATGTGTTAGGCCACTTTTTATTAAAATTATATTAATATTTAAAACTGTCCTTTTAGTTAAGAAAAAAAAAAAAAAAATATATTATAAATTTTGAAAATGTTTTCATGTTATGTGTGGAGTGTTTTTGATTGTTGTGTCTGTTTTAGTAAGTACTTATACATTCAAATAATTAGGGAAAAATTGTTATTTTAAAATATTTAAGATTTTATTTTTATTATTGTTAATAGACAGCCATTGTTTCAGTCTGTATTTTAAAATTGTTAAAATTGGATTGTCCTTTATATCATCAGGTATAACATTTAAAATTTTGCTACCTACGTATGAAAAATGTCTTTTTGTCAGTGATTTGTGTTTGAGTGTTTGTATAATTTGTCCAGTCTGAAATATTAAAAACAAAATATTAAAAACAAAATATTAAAATAACATTCTATATTTTGTTATCTTCAAAGACTTTCTTCGGAACGAACGACCATATAATATTCGTTAAAGATCGTACATAAAAATAATGAGAAAAAAGGACAAGACTTTCTTGTTTTTATAATGATATTATAGAGCTAAATATATAAAAATGATTTGTTTGATAAAATAGATAAAATACTCGTTTACTAAGGTTAATCATTAAGAACGGTGAAATAAAATTGCATATAGATGATATTCCCATCTTTGAAATTCTTATTTCTTTCACAGGAACCCTGTTTAGGAACTGAACTTTCAACTTGTAATGTCCCTGCGCTTATGGGCGTGTGTTTCAGTACCTAGCTATAACAGAACTGTCTTGTTTTATTATCAAAAAAGCAGGGCATAAACTTATATGAAAAATCTTTTAGTTTTAACTTTACAAACATTTAACAACAAGAGTTAGACCCCAGGTTTTTCGTGATCTCTGCATCTTCATCTGAGTTTAACATCTAATTCAAAATAAACACGCTAATTTTTTTACTACCTATATTTTATACTTTCACTTGTGTTCTTTCCATATCTATAAAATTTGTAAGCACAAGTGCATACTATAAAAAGTGTCAGTTTTCACCTGAAGTTTTCGACAGCCGCGCTGTTATTCTGTTAGTGACGGAGACTTGAATCCGAGTGTAACCACAAGTATGGAAAAATACGATGTTTTTGATTCTTATTCGTCCCAAGGATCAGCTCGCTATCCAACAACATTGCGATTGTAAGTATTACTGATGTGAACCGACCTAAGTAGCTTGATCGATAAGGCGGCGGACTTGTAAAATGGAGGTCGGTGGTTCAAGTCACGGTTTCAGCGTAGATTTAATAAAGCTAGTTTGAGTAGTTGTGATATCACAAAAGTGATTAACACAAATATGATAACGTTAAAAAAAATAATAACTTTATAATTAAAAGAAAAAACAATCTTTTTTATGGGCAGCTAATATTGTATTGAGCTCATAAATTAATATGACAGTGAACTTTTAATTTAACTTGGATCTTATTATGAAGTCTGTAAAGAAACTCTTTAACCTATTCCTATAGTAGAACCATAAATAAATATAATACCGAATTATAAAAAAAAACATTACTTTACTTCTCTTCAACGTTGGGATTCGTTGGTTCAAACCCCACTTAAATTAAATTTTTCCTCATAAGTAGGAATTCATTTTGAAAACTATGACTTCATTATAATTTTAGCAGAAACTACTCGTATTATGTATATTTAATCTATAAAAATAAATAATAAAAACACATTTTTTTCCTAATCAGTAATGTCCATTTGTTTGCCTCGGAGAGTGTCTTTTTTTAAACTTGAGTGGAATAAAATTGTAGCTATAATTATTTTTATTCCCTGAATAAAGTAATACTATTGATCCTTGACTTTCACGATCATAATATTCTCACTTATTCACCCTTCACAGGACCGGCCTGGAGCCCATCACCATTCTCTCCATCCTCCTCTTCTTCATCTTCTTCGTCCAGTTCATTTTCATCTTGCTGGTGCCCTTCTTACGCTTTTTCCTCGCACCCTTCGCCGCGGGAGCGGGCTTAGGAGGTCTCGGCGGCGGGCTAGCGGGAGGCGCGGGAGGTTTTGGCGGCGGATTAGGAGGTGCCGGTGGTGGAGGTGGGATAAACGGTTTTTTAGGAATAGGGAACGGCGTCTCGGTAGGGCTTATACCGGGACTTTTGGGAACCAATGGTTTGCTCAGCACGGGACTTCTTGGACAGACGGGACTGCTTGGGACTGGTCTCCTCAACACGGGAATTCTCTCGACGCTGGGTCTGTCTGGGTTGCCCGCTCTGGGCGGTACAGGCGGGCTAGGAGGATTAGGAGGCGGGGGCTTGAATAATGGCGGCGGGATGGGGGGAGGGGTAGGGGGTGTGTCAGGAGGAGGAGTCAGAACGAGACGAGAGGGAGGAGGAGAGAATGGGACCAGCACGCGACAAGGCAAGGTAAGTAGAGGAAACTTTTATTTCTTTTGCTTAATCCAAAAGGCGGTGGACTTGTTACATGGAGGTTGGTGGTTTGATCCCAAATCAAGCAACAACAAAAGTACCTATGACAGTTTTATTTTAGTTACCACACAACTTTACTTATCACTCGAAAATAAGTCAGAATCCGCCACTAGTGACTCAATGGTAACAGTTCTAAAAAATCTGATGTAAACATCACACGACTTTTCTTATCCCCCAAAAATAAGTCGAATTTCGCCACTGGTGACTCAACGGTAACAGATAGCTAAAAATCAATTCCAAATTCGTAATCAGCACTTCAAAATCATTGATATGTCACAACCCCCATCTAGGATGAATAATAAAAAAGTTAGTCAAAGCGGGTCCCCCCATAATAGGTACCGGTAAATTGGGCCCGAGGTCCAAAAAGTTCAAGATATCAAAAAAATGATCAGCATAAACCCCTATTATATTTTCGATCCAAGAAAATGTTGTTCTTCAACTTTTTTTGTGTCTTTAACCAATTCAAAGAAGCGGCGCTTGCGGCTAATATTTGCGGCCCTGCGGCCGCAGAATGCGGCCGATTTCAACCAAAAGTTTTTGGTTCGTCAGGTGTGTGTTTGTATAATTGTAGATTTTATGTACACCTGTTACCTCGCTTGATTATGCAATGTGCTATGATTGATACAAGCGATCTGCTTGCTTGATACTTTGCAATAAATGACGTGTGGCTCTAGAATAAAATACCTATGTATATTGAAAAAACTTTAAAGCTATATTATTCCATAACGTGATTACGCCTCTGCTTCTTGGTTAAAAAGTTTGTGGGTTTGAATTCCTGACGTGGATAGAAATTTCCAGCACAAAATGTTTCCTACTGAAATGGCCTTCAATAAAAATTTAATATCTGAGTGGACAAGTCTTTCAAAAATAAATAAATCCTTTATTTTATTTCTATTTTCCTCAGAGTTTTCTCCTCTCAACAATGGACCAGGAAGACAACGCAAAGGAACCTGTGACAGTCAGAAGAATCAAACCCCACTACTGCGAAAACGAAGTCGTCTGCTACACCATACGCTCCTCTCGAATCACTTAAATGATAATAATATTTATCTTAAGACTTTATCGTGGACTCATCTTTACACTTTCACTCGGTGTTTTGTTTATAATTAAACATTGTTTTATTTATTCATCACTCATGATTCTGCATGGTGGCTATTTTAGAATTGTTGTGTGAATTTAATTTAAATAGATTTTATTTTACTCTGATTCTTTTTAGATAATAACTTCTTTAAAAATTACACGAAGTCTTCGTGTGGAAAAAACGGGAGAACGAATGTTTCATAATGAGAATTGATATCACGACAATAAAATCCTATATTGGCTCTTGTTTCATTGCTATAAAATGAAAAGTTTGTAAAACTCTTGTCATAAACATTATAAAAAATAAATAAAATTTAAGGCACACCTCATTCGTTCTCCTTGCTACATTATTATACTTGTTTTAGCCAGCGTCAATGGCATGTTGAATACACCGGTTCCCTTCAGAACACCGAAGTTAAGCGACATCCAGCGAGGTTAAGACTTGGATGGGTGACCATTCAAATTCTAATTCTCGTGACGCTGGCTTTTCCCGGCCCCACTCAGGCTGGGTGAGGTCAATGTGAGTAGCAGGTATGTGAGTTTCCTGCGAATGGAGGGTAAAACCCCCGTCGTGATATGACCATGGCAGTTGAAAGCGACGTTAAACCCCACAAAAAAAAAAAAAAAAAAAAAAAAAAAAAATACTTGTTTTGTTCATTTATTTCTCTCTTATCACCCAATGTATTTATCGTGTCCTCCATCATACAAGTAATAGTTACCTACTGTCTTTTCCTAGGCACGAACTCAGTTTGTAATAACCAGTTAGAAAGGGTAAATAAACAAAAAGAGGTAGCAAGGAGGTTCTTTTTTATGATATTTATGACAAGTGTTTTACAAAATTTATGCGTTTTATAGTAATGAAACAAGAGCCAATTTAGGTGTTTATTGTCGTGATATCACTTCTTTTTATGAAATATATAAATGAAATATATGACTTCGTGTAATTTTTGAGGATATCACTATTTTTTGTTAAATATATAAAACCGAGACAAAATGTTCTAATCAATGTACCAATAATTTTTTAATAAGCTTTTTTTATTATTATCTAACCTTTTTGTACTACACTAAGAAAAATCCTTGCCAATACGCGCTATTACGGCAATTCCTTGTCCAATCCTAATGCGAAAACCGGGGTTGCAGCTGTATTATGTAAGTTTTTCTTTCTTAAAATTGATAACAGAGACAAAGCTACAAATTAATTTAATGTTATTAAAACAGTTAAATAAACAGCGATTTATTTATTTTTAAATTAAAGCTACAAATATTATAATTAATTTTTATGAGAAAAAAAGGTCTCACCCGGATTAGAACCCACGACCTACCGTGGCATGTCGCTTGAGCAATCCTCTAAGTTAGTTGTACTTCGAGTGTAAGACGACAAACTTCTGCTATAGAAAGTCAAGTGTACCTACGCTTGAAATATTTTCTGTGAGGACTATTGTGCGATTTTTGAAATATTTTGTTATATCCTCGCCTTAAAAACTGGACAAATTTATCGGTACCATTGTGTTTCTCGGAATCCCACTTTGTGGCCCGCCCCTTTTAGTCCATATTTTTGAGAAAAAAAATCTGTCCGTACACATCTACAATATTACTATATGTGTGTCAAGCTATAACCAAACTTTCACCTACAAATGGTCTGGTAGTTATTGGGGCTGACAAGAAATTGTCTTATGATGAAAAAAAAACATGATTACTTTTTGAGTGATTTTATGAAACTTTTCGAGTGTTCGCGAGAGGGTCGTTGTGACGTCATGGAGTAAAAATGACTATGAAATCTTATTCTTTTGTCACGAAATCATTGGTTTTTAAAAAATATGTGACTCTTGTTAATTGTAACATTAACTTTTCAAGACGACAAAATACATACAAACTATATTTACCGTTATATAAGCACTGTAGTTTCTGGTATGCGTTCTCCCGCGAAACAACCGTTTCGCTAGATAGGTATGCAATTCTATGTACCTATAGCAGTTTCAATTTTTAAGTAGACTGCTTTTTTTACAAACCGAAGAGAGAGGGGGAGAGATATAAGGAAATAACGGATGAGAGGGAGGAGAGGAAGGAAGAGAAGAGAAAGAACGAGCAACAAAGAAAGAGAGAAAAAAAAGAAGGAATGAATTAAAGAAGATAAGAAATAAGATGAGCAGATAGAAGAGAGGGAGAGAGAGAAGGATGAGAGAGAAGAGAAAGGTAAAGAGATAGAGAAAGAGAAGAGCTAGAAAGAGGAGAGAGAGAGAAGATGAGCAAAGAGAAGAGAGGGAGAGAGAAGAGGAAGAGGAGATGAGAGAGATAGACAGAGAAAGAAGCTTTCAAAAGATATTAATTTATTTTGAGTATCCCTTGTCCCTGAGTGATCATAATTTGCCTGGCCTTTTAGTCTAATTAAGTCAGAAGTATGTCTCGTCTCCATCGGACTTACAGGGCTAACAAAAGTCTAAATAAGTAACAAAACTATCTCGGAAGTTTGTCTCGAGTTCCCGACTCTATCAGAAATACTGTGGGGCTAACAATATTAGTACATAATTATATTATTATTATTATGCCGTGAAACAGGAGCTACTGTAGAAGTGTAGACGCTTGTGGTCTGTGCTGTAGCTTGCCCATCACGTAGTATGCCTCCCCTCTGATGGTCGAGGAGTGACAAAATACTTCCCATATGGGTGCTGGGTCAACACGAGCGCACCGGGAGGTATCCCTTTCAAACAATTGTAACCAAATTAAGAATACAATTTTTCGTCGGCACGGGGGATCGAACCCGGAACCTTCCGCATGGCAAGCGAGTGTTTAACCACTGAGTTAATCGCGCGCTCTTATTTAAATGTAAGAACTAATACTTGAACGCAATAATGATGCCAAGTTTTCTTTCTTCCAGTACTGAGCAGATAGCCAGACTAAACGGCCGTGTTCTATTAGATTATGCAATGTTTAATGCATTATGTCCATAGGTTATAATAATACTATCACCTTATTTATACTGCCTATTAGGACTAATACTGCCGTGCTCAGCGAAATAACCATATCTCGAGAAAATCTTTGGGTTTCTGAAGTCAAAATAATAAATATTACCTATTATATGGAGTATGGAAGTTCTGCTGAAATTGACAAGTAAAAAATCTGGTGTAAACATCACACGCCTTTCCTTATCCCCCAAAAAGAAGTTGAATTCCGCCACTGGTGACTCAACGGTTACGGATAGTTAAAAATCAGTGCCAAATTCGTAATCAGCACCTTAAAATCATTGGATTTGATATGTCGCAACCCCCATCTAGGGTAAATAATAAAAAAGTTAGTCCAAGCGGGTCCCCCCAAAATACCGGTAAATTGGGGCCGGGTTCCAAAAAGTTCAAGATATCAAAAAAATGATAAGAATAGACCCCTATTATTTTTTTAATCCGAGAAAATGTTGTTCTCTAACTTTTTGTGTATCTTTAACCAATTCAAAGAAGCGGCGGTTGCGGCCAATATTTACGGCCCTGCGGCCACATCTTGCGTCCGATTTCAACCAAAAGTTTCGTGGTTCGTCTGGTGTATAAAACTAATTTGCATACCAAATTTCAAGTCTTGAGCTCTTTCCGTTCTTGAGATATCCTGTTTACACACACACACACACACACACAGACAGACGCACGGACCAATGGCTGAAAACAACTTTTTTGGTATCCTGAAGCTATGATTCGTCCAGAAATGTGAAAAACTGGGTAGGTCAAATTTTCGACGAATACAATACTTTCCTTATTATAGGATAAGGAAAGTAAAAATAATAAGTGTGTATTATTATAAATAAAACAAATAAATAAACGAGTGTAATAAATAAAACAAAGAAAAAATTTATTAGAGAAAACTACTTTTTATTAGTGCAAAAAGAAAATGGAACTATTTACCTAGTAAAAAAAAAAAACTTATGTGAAATATAGATACTAAACTAAAGCTAAAGACATATTAAAGATGCGTGTTGAATTATGGCTAAACCAATAAAAATGGATCCTTTGAATCCTAAGACATCAAAAGATATAGATAAACTTTAATTATTGGTAATATTGGTCTGAAAAGATCACCATGATGTTCTTAATATTGACGCACACAGCTTTCTCCAGGGCATTAATTCGGTCATTTTGTTTTTGAGTCGTCTTGATTCAGCCTAAGTAGATGAGTATCCTTTATATCTGTGTAAGAACAAACAAACGAATTAGGTCTAATATTATGTATATTATAAAATAGATATTCAGGTTGTAACAAAGTGCATAATATCAATACTAAAACCACCATGTTCTAGAGACCAATTAAAGGAGGGTACATTCTCTAACAAACAAAAATTCATCTTCCTTTCTTCAGGACAAGTCCTTAAAATTCAATAACACATTTTTTAAAGTATTTTCTGAGCAGTACTCTTGATTTTGACGAGAATTTCAGCCTTTAACATTTTGACATTAAGAAACAAGAAAAAAAGAAAAGTAAATAAGAATTATTACCCTTGTCTGTTCTTGGGGGGATCAGCAGATCTTGCGCCACTAGAATAAAAACAATGAATTTTATTATAACATAGTAATTGTATTTTCTTTATTCTCGTATTCTACATAAGTAACTCTACCGCAGCAATACAGTATTGTAAATCCAAAACCTCGGGGTAAAAAGTGCTCAATTCATCAAGCCCCTTAACGTTTGTTACCATAAAGCCGTAACTTACTGTATAATTTATGTGTATATGTATAGATTGTATAGTTATGTTAAATACTAAACTGTAAGTAGGTATGCGTGCCATAAAATATAATTATAAAACATGTTTATTGATTTAGTCTCATAAAGGGGTCCCCACCAGTGTTGAATGTGTTGATCAACATGTTGCTGCAGAAATGTTGAACAACATTGCACCGTCCCCACCGTAATTTTCAATGTGAATGTTTCTTTGTTGATTCAATATTTTAGTTTTCTCAAGTTGGTGTGTGGACTGTGTGATGTATTGATCTTTTCTGCGTATAGGACCCCGAATAGCCAAGTACAGAGCAGAGAAATTTCTGCCCCGCTTTGGATCGAACCCAGGTGACTATGCTTAGCGCGCTAACTCACTCGGCCAAGGTGACTAGGTACTTCGAATTTAATTGAATCTAGTAAAAGCGAATTTAATTTTTTGGTAGAAAAAGAAAATTGCGTATCTACTTCTCTCTAGACTGCTGATTAGCAGAGTTGGAAGTATTAGGTACTGAAATTATAGAATGTTTTCGTTCAACAAAATTTCCTTTGGTCTTTACCGCTCTGAATTGGGTTGCGTTCGACTCAACAAATTGTTGATCAACATGTTGATCAACACGAACACACCGCAGCAAACATTGTTGAACAACATGTTGAAATACAAGTTCTACGCCGGTGAGGACGCGGCTTAACGTGGCAATCAAACCTAATAAATAAAATAATGTATTTTACCTCCTTCTATTTACTTTTACTTGGGGAGGACCAGCCAATCTAGAAGAAAAAACAGAAATGTTATCTATATTAATAAATATACAGGGTCCGCCAAAAAAAAGGAGCCACTCGAAATATCTAGAGAACGGATTAAATTTTTAAAAAATGGTAAAACACGGGCACCATTATATCGAGGGGGAAAACTTTTCTACTAGGTTTAGATTTTTTATCATTACCATGGGCGGCCCCAGGGGAGTCAACTTTGGAATCTTAAATGGAATTACCCTATTTGTGATACATTTATGAAAACTAGTTGACATAAAGGTAAAGTGTCCTGAAGTAATGCGAAAGCGGTTCCGGGGCACAACTACCTTTTTTATTTTCTTCTTTTTTAAAGTTGACATAAAAAGTATTTTAATACAAGTTTGAGATTTTTAATCAAAACAGGGCCGGAGATATCGTTTATTTTATTTCAGTCATTTTTATAAGAAATTAATTGTATTTTTGAGAAAAAAAATTTTAATACATGTTTTACCATTTGAAAGAATTAAATTTTTATGTCTTTTTGATACCATAGACTTTAACAGGGGAGGTGTCAAGAGGTCAACTTTTTTTATATACTGTAAAAACAATAATTTTTCGAGTATAATTTGTTCTAAATAAATACAATAATTCATGTTGTTCAATTTAAAATAAAAACAGGGCCGGATTTACTTCAGATTACTGTGAAAAATTCTAAAACCCGCGTGCAGTCCTAGTATCCGGCCATGTTTACAAGGGTATCTTAAATAGAGATTAATCTCTTCCTTCCCAAGCGCTTTTATCATTTGTAGTGGTACTGTCGATGTGCATCCAAATGCACATTCGCAATATAGGGTTTGTAATGGTATCTGAACTCATGTTGATTTTAATCTTTAATGTGAACGGATCTTTACCACAGAGGTTTTTTCAAAGGAAGGAGAACTATGTGCGTTATTATAGGCGGACAATTTTGTCTTGGTATGATAGCATTACCAAAAAAATGTGCATTCAGATGCACATTGGGAAGGAAGAGGTTAAACAAAACACTCAGTGCATTTATTTAGCACAGATTAAACTAAAAAACGTAATAACTAAATGTATTACCCTCTTTGTTTTGCTGGGCGCTCTTCAACAAATCTAGAATAAAAAACAGACAAGATATAGATTAGAAACAAAATATGTTTCTAATTATAGTGATACATCATACGAGTACTTATAATATTTACAATCGAAAGATACATACAGGGCGGACCAAAAATTTCTGTATCGGCAAGGCGTAGACTTATTTTAGCACATTTTTGTCAATTTTTTTTTGATTTTCTAAAGTATCAGATCTAAATCATAAAATGTTTTAAAAAAAAAAAATAATAATAATTACAATGCACTATGTATAAAATATACAAATGCACATTAATACATATATGTACATACATGCAAAATTTCCTCAAAATCGGGTGTACCGTTCACGAGATATAACAATATAAGTTAAAAGTTAATCGTCAGGCGCATGGTCTCTATGCTCTATCACCAAGAACCGCTAGAGCGAAGTTGAGTAATTTAAAATGGAACCATCTACAGAACATCTCCTATAGGTATGTGTACAAAATTTTGTTGAAATCTGTTTAGTAGTTTCTGAGATTTGCTCGTTACAAGGAATGTATTTATCAGACAGACAGACACAAAACAAAATTTCCTCTAGAGGTTATGAAACGTCCAAAAATATAAAAAAACGAAATCGGAGCAAAAAAAATATTATTTATTTTACAAAAACGAACACAATACTTCCGATTTTTAATTTTCGAAGTTTATCGGAAGTAAAAATTAAAGCATGTTGTTTATTGTTTCAGCCTCAAAACCTGAAGAAAACGCACTAACTAAATGTATTTATTACCTTCTTCGTTTTGCTGGGCGCTCTTCATCTTCATCAAATCTAGAATACAAAAAAAGAGACATGTTAGATTTATTAGAGACATAGTGATACCTTATAATTATAATATTTACCTACAATTGAAATATCTATGGATAGGTAATGTTTCCGTCAACGTCCGATGCTCTGCAAACTATTGCAATTGGTTTGCACTAGTTTGCATAATAATAGACAAGAATCTATAATTATGTATAAAATTATTGTGTCGGTATGTATGAACACAGACACGCCCTCACACTTTCACACCGACACAATAGACACCCACCCACACAATGGCTGAAAGGTATTGAAGTGAAGAAATGCAAAGGTTTAACTTATTTAACTTACCTCTCAGTTAGTTTAGCTAATTTTTCTTCGATTTGGGCTCTGTAACAAGATAATAATAATCAACATTTATTTTATTTTCTTTGATTTGATTTGATTTCAGATCACAAACAGAAAAAAAAAATATCCTAAATTGTTTTGACTAAAGAATATTCAGTCACTCAAGATAGGTTCTAAAGTCCTGAACTTATTCCTCGGCAGTCAGGTGAAATTCACACACTGAGAATTTTTCCAGCTAATATTACCTATTAACCTCACCTAAGCTTGAATATGGGCAAGAACTTCGATTGTTATAGACCACTCTTTAAATAAATGTTTCTTAAAAAAAAAACTTGAATAGAGTAGCTGTTGTGAGGAACGAAAATAGCGCATCTAATTGCTAAGTTTGGAAAAACTTAGTAAATAAACTGGCGATTTTTTTTTATTTTTGTGATTAAGGTATAGTTGAGGTTGTAAGTTCGAACCCCGGTTGGACAGAATTTTATAACCAAAAATTATTTCGCCTCCAAAATACGAAAGGCGTGATTTTGGAATTTCCGGTCTAACCCATAAATTTTAGAAAAAAATTACGAAGGAATTAGATGGTGACCTCTTACACCCTGTTTAACTCATTGATAAGTCTAGAATATATTATGTATACTATTAATTTGTCACGTTGTAATATAGTTGGATTCACGACCAACGGAGATCTATGAAGTTAAGTTACGCCAAGAGATGTGAAAATTGGTATTAGATCATGTATTGTCATGCTGCATATTTATTTCTTGCCCAACTCGGTCTGCGTGATGTTAATGTAGCTTGCCGGTTTGTAAGTTTTCTGCATCTGTAGGGTTAAGCACTTATCTTATAATGTAACTGTGTATTGGTAGTCTAGTGGTTAAGGCGCTAGTCTGTTAACCCAGGTGGCGTAGGATCCTTTAATTCGAATCCCACCCAATGCATGAATTTTTCCTCATTTTTTTGAGTTTGTGACATCATAATAATAATACTCTGAGCGTTGGGTGGTAGAAAATTCTTTGAGCATTAACCTCGCCTGGTGGTTCCTTTCTACTAAAGAGTATTATTATTATACTGTGGGTGTATATTTATTTCTTCTTTATTTGAGAGCTTCTTTCTTCTCTTTTCAAGAACTTGATTGTGTAAAATACGCATAGAGATTTTTTCACTTACACATCATCTTCGTCTGGTTCATCATCAACTAATTCTTTAGAACCTCCAGCCCAATATGCTCCATTGTAACCTTTTTCTTGGACATTGACTCTTCTGTAAGAATAATAGATAACAGATAGGTATAATATATTAATAATATACAGGGTAAATCTAAATTACATAACCAATAGAATTCGTCCATTGAAATCGAAAATATTCTGTCATTTTGGTGGAAATTCGTCCATTCCAAAATTACGGACGTTTTGTGATTATCCGACTCCTAATAGGTAGTAAATACTCTATAATATATCTTTTTACATTCCTTATTTTATTGAATGGAATCAAAGAATTTTTTTGATATTCAGTTTTTAGTGTTAAAACAAGTTTTAGGTTCCCAGAGCCTAAATCCAAAGTTTCAGACTTTGGTCCGTGTGTCTGTCTGTCTGACGGTTAGTCCACAAACAAAATAGTTCCGGAACTATACCGTTAATATTTCCGGAGCTAGAGAGAGACTTAAAATTTTGCAATTAGACTTTTTTAAGGAGAACATACGACACAAAACTTTTTGTTGAAATCTAGTTAGTGCTGGTTACGAATTCATAATTATCAATTTTTCGTTAGTACTGTTATCGTTCAGTCACCAGTGGTGGAATTTTACTTATTTTTGAGAGATAAGGACAGTTGTATGGTGTCACATTCTAGGTTCTATGTCAAGTTCTCCAACACCTGGAAGAATACTTACTTTCTAGGTTCTTTTTCAAGCTCTCCAACACCTGTGCGGAATGGAAGAATACTTACTTTCTAGTTTCTTTGTCAAGTTCTCCAACACCTGTGCGGAATGGAAGAATACTTACTTTCTAGTTTCTTTTTCAAGTTCTCCAACACCTGTGCGGAATGGAAGAATACTTACTTTCTAGGTTCTTTGTCAAGTTCTCCAACAACTGTGCGGAATGGAAGAATACTTACTTACTGTCTAGGTTCTTTTTCAAGTTCTCCAACACCTGTGCGGAATGGAAGAATACTTACTTACTGTCTAGGTTCTTTGTCAAGTTCTCCAACACCTGTGCGGAATGGAAGAATACTTACTTCCTTGGTTCTTTGTCAAGATCTCCAACACCTGTGCGGAATGATGTAGTTCGTTTCCTGTAATAATCAGTAAATTAAGACTTATTTTTGTCTCTATTTCTCAAGGAAATTGGCAATATTGTGACTGTGACTTTTTTATTCAAACAACAGTGACTGGGAAGTATGAATTCTGCAACATTTTAGTATTTATACTAAGTTTTTAAGGGTTGAATTTTTAAGGGCCGAAACAGAAATTAAATTTCAAATAAGCCTGTGACCTAATCTCAAGTCGGTGTTTCAAAGGAACTTAACCGTAACTTCAAACGAGATCTTTTTTTTTGATTTATGTAAAAAAATGTTCTAAGGATACAATATACCTAATAGTCGTCTTGTAATCATACACTTTACTTATTGTGCGATCCAGCTGGCCCTTCCGGTCATGTATATCCATTTTCCTTATAATTTTGAATGAAATGCTATATTTTTTATTCCCGCAAATTAAAGCTTGTATGAGACTGTCAATAATATCCTTTCAATTTTTAAATCCTAATCAAGGGTGGAGCTAGTAGGTAGCAGAGTTAAAAAAATTTACGCCCTGTATTTCAGCAACGACTTAAAGTGTTTGTTAAAAAAAAAAATGTATCTGAATAGAAAATGTATAGAAAATTCGAAATTTTCCAAACCCAAGCGAATGATCTTATACTACTAATGATAATGATATAAACATACATCCCCGATCTCAACCTTTTCCTTTGCGTAAAGAACAATAGTGGAAATGGAGCTCAAAATACAAGAAATTACTCACATTGCGTCTGCGTACTCCAGAAGGGCTGACAGAAGTACCACCCAGAACAACAGACGTGTCCAACGCATCATGAACATGATGGGATTTATTTATATGCAAAAAAATTCTAGAAAGCAACATAAAATTGAGAGAAAATATTATGATTATAAAACTTCAGATCTTTTTCCTTTTGTTTTTCAACTACTAGCCTATTTTAAAGAGTCTATATTTTTGTTTATTTGGTTTTACGTCAGTTTCAACTGTATGGTCATGTCACGACGAGGGTATTAAAAGTGTGCACGAATATAGCTGAGTGGTAAGGTTAAATAGGATGACCTTAATCTTAAGGAGAAGATAAGCCAAAAAAGTGCATGGTCTTGAATATCTCAGTGGTCGTATATTATTAAAGCAGTGGTATTTCCCGGGTTCGAATCCCTTAGTCAACTGAAAACCAAACCTTCTGGTGCACTCGTGTTTCCCCAGCACCTAAATGGGAAGTAAGTATTATGTCACTGCTCGCCCATCAGAGGGAAGGCATACTTGGAGATGGGTAAGCTACAACACAGTAGCTGCTGTTTCATGGCGACGAATTGAAAAAGGCTGTGAAAATGAAACATTTAGTTTAGAAAGTAATAATAGAAACACTTAATAGGTGGAAACACAATAAATTAAATGTTTCGAGAGTTTTTTACAAAATGTGAAACATTTTACTGATTTCAAAAACGACTCAATGTCAACATTAAAGCGTCTTCTTATAACATTCTATTCTATCAAATTTGAACAAACTAGAAATCAACAGAAAGTCTTTCAAATAAACTATAAGATAATTATTAAAATACAGGAGAAAAGGAATTAATCAAAAAAGTAAAATTTCATACAGTCTGCTCCAAAGAAAGTACAGAAATGACGAAGACCAGATCCTAGACTGATGTATTTTTACCATATTTATACCAAACATCTGTGGGTTCAGTATTCCTTGCATGATCAACTTCAATAACAAACCTATGGAAATTTTTATAACTGCAAATACATTGACAATATGTGTTTCAAAGCTATTGAGTCATTGTTAAACAAAGCAGCAAGGAAAAGTTTGACACATAATGTTGAAACCGTGTAGAGAAACAGAAAAATACAACTGTGATCTGGCAACTATTTGGTTAAGAATGTCACCAGATCATGAAGTAAAAGAGAGGTGTAATTATTTGGGGCAATTAAGATTATCCAGCCTCCGTGGCATAACGGTTGTGACAACTGCCCGTTGATAAGAGATTTTGATTTCGATTCCCGGTTGAATCAGACTTTTCGAAGAAAAATCTACTCCCTCCAAGCACGTGATGCTGGCGTTTCCAGCCCTACCCAGACTGGGTGAGGTTATTTTGTAGCTGGTACGATTCCCAACGAATGGAGGGTAAAACTACCGTCCTGACCATCTATGTCAAATCAGAACGTTAAAACCAAATAGGATCAACTGGTCACAATAGATCTAATTGTAAGGGTTTAACCGAAAACCCTGCAACCAGGTCAGATAATAATAAAAAGCTTAGCACCCATCAGTTGTATGGATGTTATTTGTTATAAAAGATACACCGAGTGTCAATAATCTATGCATAGCTGAATTAGTAAGCAACAGTACTTTTATTATTATCTGAATAAGCTCGAAACAGCTGTCCAGGTATGTTCTGATATTAATGTACATCTAGTACAACTTCTCACTTTTCTGTTTATACTGATATACTGACTGACCTCGTTTGCAATAAAATTTGCAATTTTACAAAATTTGGAAAGTTCATAACAAACCATCCCAGAGATCCTGGCAGCCAATATTTCACGAATGTTCTTTTGAAGACCACATCATTAGACCCAATCAAATCGAAACAGCTATCCACATTCGTTGTAATATCCATGTGATATTCATCTAAGCACATCTAAGTCTGTCCCGGTAGCTCAGTGGTAAAGGCGGCACTCTGTGAATCCAGAGATTCCAGAGGTCGTGGGTTCGAAACCCAGCCGGGACATGACAAGTTATCCTCCCATTTGGGATTTTTACCACATAATAATATGTCTCGAGCTTACTGCTGGAATAAGAAGACTTTAATAGTCTTAATCGGGCAGTATAAATAAGGCGATATTATTATTATTATTATTATTTTCATGTTGTTCATACAAGTCGCCTCAGACGATATGTAGAACAGTACTGAAATCTATCCTCATTTAACACAACACACTAATAGGGATGAAACATTGGTTCTGTTGTACATCTGTGCACAAGTTGTATTACCTTTCGTGATGTAGTCTCATAAATAACCTTCAATTTACTTTCTATACCTTTCGTTAATTAGTTTCTAAGTTCGCAGTTTCTAAGTGCGTCATAGCAATATTAAACATGATTTTATCCTGGGTAATTTTCCATCATAAATTTTGATCTGGATGGTTTCAGATCATATTAATACCGCTGTGATGATGTCGGTAATACCTACTAATGGTGATGATGCTCTATATATTTATCTCTTGAAAAACTTAGCCATTGTCGATGTCACGATGAATACACCTATTCTAATGAGATCGCTTTTCACAGGTCAAATTATCAAAGAAAAAGTTCCTGCTGGTATGGTAGGGTTCGAACCAACGATCGGATTTGTGACACAGGCAAACTTGGGTAAAAGAAAATTCAAGTGACCGAAAAAAATTTCTCAATCATTAAGCTTTATAAAGATATTATTGTCCCTTATACAAAGGTAAATTTGACCTGAAAATCGTTCTCATAATTATATCCAGGTTTCTCTTATATCCAGATTCGACCAGCATCACGAGTTACGAGGGTTCAAATTTGAATGGTCACCCCATTCAAGTCCTTATCTCGCTGGACGTTGCTTAACATTTTTGATTTCAATGGACGAGTTCTATCAGCTCGAGAATTTTAGTATATTATCCTTTGGACATGATGAGTTTTTTTTTTGCCATACAGGAGGTCCGGTTTCGATCCCCGAGCCGACAAAAATTTGTATTCTAAATTTATTTACAGTTGTTTGGACGGGATATCTTCCGGTGCGCTCGTGTTGACCCAGCACTTAACCCTAGCACTCCCAAGCTTTGTTAGGTAACAGATACTCCCAAGGGGGGGGCACAAAGTACCCACATAGAAAAATAAAGAAAAATCTTGATTTATTTAAAAGTTTCAATTGTTTCTCTTTATTTATGAATAATGAAAAAATAAAATCAGGTTTTTACACTTCTCTTTTACTAATTTCTTAATTTGAGGCCAATTTAACGGCTTTTCCTAATTTATCAATTCTGAACAAATGAAATCAGGTTTTTACACTTCTTATTTACTTATTTCTAAACTTTGAGTAAATTTCTCTGTAGTTAGTAAATTGTTTGAGCCGACCTCCGTGGTCTAGTGGTTAGCATGCTTGACTACTGACTCGTAGGTTGCGGGTTCGAATCCCGGCCGGAGCGGAATTGCGGGTTCGAATCCCGGCCGGAGCGATTTGGTCGGACAATTCTGACAAACATTGAAAAAAATCACGTTGTCGTTTGAAAAAAAAAACTACACTAGAATATGAAAAACAATATTTCTGACAATTACATGAAATTTCAGCCAAATTGGTATTGTATTATCAAAGTTACGAGCATTTTTTCTAGGTGTGGGTACTTTGTGCCCCCCCCTTGGGAGTGCTAGGGTTAAAAGGGAAGTATTGTGTCACTTCTCGCCCATCAGAGGAGATCATAATACAAGATGGGCAAGCTACAACACAAACCACAAACTTCTATAGTAGCTCCTGTTTCATAGCTACGAAATAAGAAAAGGTTGTGGTTGTGGTACGAAAAAAAAAAAAAAAAAAAAAAACTACTTTACTCTCAAAATTAGTGCTTTTCCTCTCAGAATCAGGCTACTTACCTAGGTCACCTACCTGTAACAAAACGTAAGACCAGTAATTTTTTCCAGTTTGTTTCTCATAAGAGAGTAAATCATTCCCTGTCCAGATCCTGATTTCCTGAAACTGGAACTGGACACCCATGTGAAGTGAGCTGCTAGTTCTTCTCCTCTCACTCCTCATCTAACATTGCTCAGGACAAACCAAAAAGTTCAGGACGGGTGAAATAAATAGCTCACTTTTTGCGAGAGTTTTTTTTTCAATTGTAAAAATAATAAAAAATTTACCTTCAGTGTTACCTGTGATTTTTTGCTAATTTGTAAATTTCAATACAATGGATTTTTTGTACGATTAATTGGAATTTTTTATAAGTCTCTTTCTTTTTCCTCCATCATTTGGTCTACATTTCACAATAAGCATCAAAATACTGTAAAACTAGTGGTTCTGTGAACTGTAAACCTCACACAGATTCTATTATCGAATTTTAAATGTCTTATAAAGTATGAGCACATCGAGACCTTTCATTCAATACCCCACTCGATGGGTTTTAATTATAAAATATCAACCGGCCCTTTTTTTTGCCCCTTTTTCGATTTTTTTACACAGTGTGGCCCCTGCCCTTAGCTTTCACGTTCACCAAATTTTACTACAAAACTCAAATATATTTTTTCAACGACTCTACAATAATAATAGGAAATGAATAAAAAAAACACTGCCAATTATGGGCAATTGGACACAATACTTCCTCGTGATTGTTTTACATTGTATACACGTGCCAATTTTGAGATTTTATACTAAATCACTTGTATCTCCAGAACCGCTTAACCGATTTTCTTCAAATTTGTTTTAAATGGTAGAATACTATTTTTCCTACATTCTAGATTCTACAAAAAAAATGTATCGGCAAGTCGTGGATCTTATTTTTTGACTTTTTTGTCCAAAATTTCGGATTTTCATCAGAGTTAAATTATAATTATAACTAATTAAATTTTTTTATAAATAGCCTATGTAAGACAATAATATACATATACAATTATACATACAAATTTTGATCAAAATCGGGTGTACCGTTCACGAGATATAAGCGTTTAAGTAAAAAGTTAGTGGTCAGGCGCATGGGTCTCTTCCACCTAGAACCGCTAGTACGAATTTGATTAATTTAAAATGGGACCATCTACAGAACGTCTCCTATA
Source organism: Bactericera cockerelli (assembly GCA_024516035.1). Classification (NCBI taxonomy): domain Eukaryota; kingdom Metazoa; phylum Arthropoda; class Insecta; order Hemiptera; family Triozidae; genus Bactericera; species Bactericera cockerelli. The sequence goes on from CM044959.1 coordinate 41,601,376, forward strand.
TGTATGTGTGCAAAATTACATCAAAATCCGTCCAGTAGTTTCCGAGATTTGCGCGTTACAAGGAATATTTTTAACAGACCGACGCGCGACGGACCGACAGATGGACACAAAACCAAAGTTGCTCAGGAGGTTATGAAACGTCCAGAAATATACCTACATATAAAAATAAAAAAAATCGGAGCAAAAAAATAATTTTTTTTACAAAAACAAACACATTACTTCCGATTTCTAAGTAGTCACCGTGGCAGAGTGAGTTAGCGCGCTAGGCATTGCACGCACGGTGACCTGGGTTCGATCCCCAGCGGGGCAGGAATTTTTCTGCTCTGTACTTGGATGTTCGGGGTCCACTCATACCTCGTGAGGAAAAATGAGTGGTTACTTGTATGAGTAACGACCAGTGGCGGCATTACCAGAGTAAAAATCATTTTCAATTTTCACCAAAACGGCCCCGAGTGGTAAATCCCGGCTCGACTCAGGCTGGTTGAGATTAATTTGAGTGGCTTGTTTGTGAGTTAACCGCGAATAATGGGTAAAACCCCCGTCGTAATATGACCATGCAGTTGAAAGCGACGTTAAACCCAAATATCTAATAAAATGTGTCTAATAAGAAGAATAAACTTTTGAAAACCGTTTTTTTCGAATATGTAGGTACAGTAATAGTAGATACACACAGTACCTATACTCATTACTTAAATGTAACATTCCTTCTTTCTGGATTAACAGAGAGTGCACAAAGTTCGGGAACGGCTCAATTCCTTAATTGGAATTAATTCTTCTAGGTAATCATTTTAAACTATATTTTAGTCCTTTTTGAGGGACATTAAAAAAAAGAAAGATGACTGTCCCACAGACTTTTTTATTCCGTAGCCATGGAACAGGAGCTACTTACTTTAGATTCTGCTGGTCTGTGTTGTACCTTGCTCATCCTGTAGTATGGCTCCCATCTGATGGACGAGAAGGGACACAATATTTAGCATTTAGGTGCTGGGTCAACACGAGCGCACCGGAAGGTGTGATACACGGGTTTATTAAAATTGGTATAGTAAACTAGTGGCATCACACATGGAAAGTTGTGTGTTGTCGCACTAGATTATAAAACTATTTTTTGAAGTGTCAGTTAATTTCTACAGCGCTAGCTGCCTGGTTCCAGGAGGGTTACTTTTGAAACTCGGAGCAGGCCAATATCAAAACCACTTAAAAAAGTTTTAGATCTTAAAAATAATAATAACTGCACTCTTCAGTGGAGGGTAACCGCCAGGCGAGGTTATATCTAATAGCATTTTCTCCCACCTAACTCTCAGAGTCTTATTATTATGTGGTCACAAACTCAAATTAATGAGGAAAAATGTATGCACTGGTTGGGATTCAAACCAACTAGGCTACCTACACTATCAGTCTAGCGCAGTAACCGCTTGACTACCAGTGCACTTACCCACCTAACCACCTAAAATTCACAAATAGATCAAAAGAAAAATTAACCTCTGCTGACTCAAAAAATTGAAAAGTTCAATCAGAAAAGTTCAATGACCCTGTACAATTATCTGTCAATTTTAAATCAAACAGCATAGTTTAATATCACCATCAGCATCAGATTTCTGAAGGCATTCTCATATTCAAGTAATTTAAATATTTTATTGACAACAATTTGCTGAATTTACCTGCACAAATTCGTATTTTGGTATACAGATGGGTACAATTAGTTACTTATTACTGTTAAAGTACACTGGAGTCTGGAATTTTATTTTAAACAGCCAATGGATAGCTGTTCAAAGTTTTATGAACACCCTGTATGCTATGTACACACCAGTGACACCGCAACATAATGTGTAAAGTCCACACGTCCTGATCATACATAGAATAATATTATTTCCATGATCCTCGGATCCAACATCTTGGTCACTCCCGAGTCGTTCCTATTGAGTCGCGAGTTCACTTCTACTTAGATACTAATCACTTTTACTTAGTTCCGAGCCACTTCTACTTAGTCATGAGTACAAGTCGCTCCTCCTAAAAGTATCGTGTTCTGTTTTATTTACTTAATCCTCCTTAAAAGCTCTTATTTGTGTCATGAAAAAGGGCCAAATCATCCTGGTGACAACTTTCGCTGTTCTAACATCAATCCAGCTGTACACTGTCTACAATACAACGCGCGGTCAGAGGGCTGGTAAAGGAAAAGCCATCTTTCCCGTAGAAAGACCATTGTTTACTCACCAAAATCCGTTACATTTTGAATGGAATGTAAACAGTAGTGGTAGTAGTGATCGTAGTACGAGTGACGTGTTTTCGTACGATGAAGGAAATAAACGGAAAAATGGGAATCTAACAGAGTTGTCTGGGAATTGGACGAATAATGTTCTATCGAGAAAGAAGCGTTACATTTTGTTTCCGGATGGCAGTACGTTTACAGTAAGTTTTCTTTTTCAACCTTAAGAAAACAGTAATTAAAATGTATCATAATTATTTGTGTTATAGTCACTTTCGTCACTGAAATTGCGACTCGAACCAACGACCTCCAGATTACAAGTCAATTAAGCTACTGAGGTCTGTCAAAATTCAAAATAGCTATTTTACTACAGGGCCGCTTTTCCGATTAAGGCGCCAAAATCTAAATAAAAAGGCGAAAAATGGTGTAGTTTTTTTTTATAGAAATAAAATCACATTTATTGAATAACATTTATGGCCTGTCAACAATGAACAAAAGCCCATGATTGAGACTAGTTTGTGATAAGTATTTTGTATATTGAGTATGGCAAAAGCCCACCCGAGTTACGGCCCAAGGCATGGCCCTATATTAATTTTTCCAAACCCTACCCAGACGGCACAAAAGGTTACACAAGCTTTATAGACTCTGAATTTTCCTTGTAAAAATAAGCTTTACTTTACAAGGTTTAAAAAGTATAAAAAAAGTATGGATTTTTCCTTGTAAAAATAACCTTTACTTCACAAGATTTAAAAAAGTATGAAATAATGAGTTTGCGGAAAACTTACTTAGGCAAGGTTTATAAACACTTTGGAAAGGTTTCCGCAATCTTTTATAAGTTTTTTAAATATTTTTTTTCGCAAGACATCGGAATAGAGAAAACGCCTTAAAAAATAAATGTGTGACTGTGTATGCAATATGTCTCTCTTCATCAATGGTCTGTGGACTCCATATTGAATTTTTGAAATTAAATAATTGAAAAGTTTATCAAGTCGCAAATCACTTTTAATTTATTTGTTATATTAGTATTGTAACTTAAAATAGTTCTGTTTTTAGTGATCCAATGCTCTGACTGAATTCTGGAGCTCTTTAAAAACTTTTACCTTAGAGAGCATGAACAATTTTTGACCAACTGAGGTCAGGATGGTCAATATGTCTGCAAACACAATATCTTTTCAAACTGGATCCTAGCATTTAAAATATGATCTATGGTGGAAATCCACATGATATTTTCCACCTGTTTACATGTATTGTGCATCCAATCCAACATAGCATCAACCTGAAGAAACCTATTCAAGCTGCCTCCCTCCTCAAATATTGAATTCGACATCAGATAAGTGAAAGTGACTACAAATTGATGATTTAACAATATAATTATATCTAAGAATTTCTGATAAAAGTCCAACAAGTTGACTCTTCTAAAGTTCCTACATCACAGTTTTAGGGTGTAACTAAAAAGAAATTTTTCTCTACTTTACTGTTCTAAAGTGTACCAATTTCCATGCATTAATCATAAGGGAGTTTTACACTCCAATTAGTGGGGTAAGCAATAGCTAAACAATATCTTACATTGTTTTATAGTCAAACCAGGATATGTATGTGGAAATGCTGGAGATTAACCTGTTCCAGATATTCCACTTAATCAGAATCACACTCTTAACAGGTGTCTGACTGGGGGATTTTAAACAGGGAGAAGACCAGTGTTTTGCTAAACAACTATAAACAGAGAACTGACTAGCTAAAGGCTTTTTAATAGGTTCACATTATTGAAGATTTGACTACACTGTTCGATAATCAAAAGATCCTGTGTTCAATTTACAGTTTTTTTCTTCTTTCAAACAGCAAATTCTGTTCCCTTTGAAAATAAGGCATTTCTAGCTCTTATCAGGCTAAGTGAGGTTAATGTGGGTAGCTGGTACTATTCCCAGTAAATTCAGTATACAACCCCCATTTTTTTTTAAATAAATAAATCTGTTCTCTGAAAATGTGAGGCTGGTATATCTAGCCCTACTCAGGCTGAGTGAGGTGAATGTGGGTAGCTGGTACTGTTCCCATTAAATTCAGAATGAAATTCCCATCCTCACTATCTCAAATCAGGACAGGGGTTTTTAATGGATCTTCAACCAGCTATGACATAAAAAAAAAAAAATTGTAAGTTAAGAAGAAGTATTAAGTGTTGCAAATTTAGACAGTTTTTTACTTGTAATAAGTACATTTTTTACTATAATGTGTTCATTAAATTTAATTTTTAAAACAGTAGCTTGCATTATTAAGGATTTGACTACTGCCCGTAATACAAAGATTTTGGTTCATTTTTGTTGTTGTGAAACAGATAATTCTCCTTCTTTTGAAAATATGAAGCTGGCATGGGTATACACAGCATTTATCAGGCTGGGTGAGGTCAATGTGGCTACCTGGTACTATTCCCAGTAAATTCAGAATAAAATGGCCCAACCCAGGCTCGGTGAGCTTAATGTGGGTAACAGGTTTGTGAGTTTCCTGCAAATAAGGGTAAAACCTCGGTCATGATATGACTATGCAATTGAAGTTAAACCCACTTTGAACAAACAAAAAAAAAAATTCTGGAAGACTGTTCTTTTTTTACGAATGCCATGTTATAGTCAAAATTCTCTCTGGGTTCTATTTCCTAATTTCATCTTCAATAATCTCAACTTCTGTTCTGGTATTCTTTGTCTTTGGGCAGCCTGCTGCTGGGCAGGAAGATGGCATTTCAGCATATCTCTCTCTTAATTACCTATATGTATAATAGATTTAGATTAATTAAGTCCACTTGGCTCAATTTATCTGCTGATTCTATGTATTATATTCTGTTTGTTTCATGTTTTTGTTTGTTACATATTTTTGCTTTGAATTCTTTTACCATGTAAATGGAAAAATATAAAACTGAAAAACACAAATTGTCTTCTTATTTATTAATGTTAGCATTTCATCAACAGCTTTTCATCATTGTAGACCAAATTGCCTTGAAATAGTATATTTTTCATCAAATCCAAATTAATTTTAAAAATTTCCTGGCCCTACCTGTAAAATCACAATTTTCAAATTTTCCCGGGCAATGGCGGCGGTATGAAATTCAATATGGAGCCCCTTAATTATTAAGTAGGTATGCAATTTCCAAAACCTTGTAAAAATAAGCTTAATAAAATGCTCAGGGGGAGGAAGTAGTAAGCTTACAGAAGTGTTTCTAAAATGTTAAGCCTTGTCAAAATAAGCTTTATAAAATGTTTGAATCTTGTCAAAATAAGTGTTTTTAAAATCTTTTTAAACACTTTCTGTGCCGTCTGGGCTACTCTACACAATGAGGCATTTCCATACATCATATTTGGCCGGAACTCGGCGTCATTGTGCAAAAGGCTATGCGCGCGCTGTACGGGTGATCATGTGACCAACTGACATAGGACATTGGTTGAAACAGTTTAGTTCCCTGTAATTGGTTGAAACTCGAACTTGAGGGAGGATCAAGCTCATCTTATTGTTCGACCCTCAGGCTGGTATGCAGAGACGTTTTTTCTATCCCTGCATGTAGGGTTCACTGTAGTCTGGTCTCGAGCTTGCTGTAGGGAATACTTCGACCTTGACAATTATTTATTAAAGAGACATCTGAATGCGCATGCGTACAGACACTTCAAACAGACGTCTCTGAATAACAAAATCAGCTGAAGGGACAAATGACCCAGGCATCCCTACAGTGAGGACTCTGCATTAGGGTGGAGCGATGTTTCTACTTTTTAATGGAATAGTGAAAAAAAGTTGTCTATTGGCGAGAAACTTCCAAATCTGTTATTAATTTTTTTCTAAAAAATCGGGAAGATGCGCCCCGAGCCCCGCCCACTTTTGCAAAATTGTCATTTATAGACACTTTTCCTATGAATTTTCTAATTTTTTTAGTAATACTTTTTGAAATGGAATAGTTGTAAGTGTTTACTTAATAGAATGATCCATCATTATAAAAATAAAAAATAGTCAATTTTAAATGGTAAGTCTCGCCCCAAATTTGTCCAAATCCAACAAAATTTTCTAAAATCAGCAAAAAAGACACATATCTGCCGAATTTTCTAATTTTTCTGGGACATTTTTCCGGAACAGAATAGTATTTAAATACAAAAACATACTATCCTTGTTTACTTAAATTAAATTTTTTATAAAAGTTACACGTCAAGTACCGCCCCGAGCTGCACCAAGGCCGCCCTATATTCTAGTAATAAATAGATCTCTCTAGGCAGTCTAGGCTCTCTATTAATGAGGATGGGCTCATGTACTGTGGTACACTCAAGTATACTATCCTCTGTTTCTTATGATGACTCATCATAGAAATAGAATCCTTTACAAACATGATGATTCATCTCTATCAATGCCACAAAAAGGTCTTAAATATTAGAAACAAAGAAAACAAGATTTTGGTAGAAATCCGTGGGTTTTATGCCTACCACAACTCAGTTGAGAGAAAGCAGCGAGTGTTATCTGATAAACGATTTGTGCGATTTTTTTTCTCTCGAAATAATTAATATCAGTGTATTAAGATTCGAAAATGTTATCACGTTTAACAAGAAACAGTTCGTAGTACATTGACATTGACTACATTCATAAAGGTGTATGGTCCAATGTGGTTTTCAATTAAAAATAGATCATCTTGTTTCGATGGACCCAAACATTTGCTTGATCTTATTCAACGAAGAAAGTATCTTGATATAGTAGATCCTGTTATTCAGAGAAACGCCTTCTACGCGCATCCTGAAAACTTGCTGTTGATTATGCTGGCAGATAACAGCAAAGTTCAAAGGGAAATTGCATACAGAATAATTAAAAAATCACGTGAAGAAAATAGGTTCCCTGATGTTAGAAAAGTCACTGTAGCAACATCATACAGCAGTTTAATATAGTGGCACGAAGTTCCTGTGACTGAGCCCCCTTTAATAAGAGACATCAGTATCGAAGATCTGGCCAACATTGTTGAAAACAACAACATCAAAAACTTTATTCCAGATGTGCCCTGCCACACACAGTGCGTCGCAAGGTACATCAAACTTGTGACAAATGCATCAAGCACTGTGATTGGTTATGAAGCCAGAGATGGTTTGATTAGGAATCAAATTGGATCCAGAAGAATGATTCCAGTGTTTCGTACAAAAAAGGACTTTGCCTGAATAATAAATACAATTAGCAAATTTTTTGATAGAAATGTCCGAATCGGTTTTGAAAAATTGAAGTTTTTTTTAAAAAAAGAAAGGTACTTTCCAATGTCAATACGTAATTTGTAATCTTTCAAATTTACTTTGCATAACTTTATACCTCCTACCTTTATTAACTATCTATATTTCATTTTAATTATACATAATATGAAGAAAAAGTTCCGTTCATCAATATATTGTTCTTATTCATTGTAATTACTTGGGTGTTTTACCCATGTAGCATATAAAACTGTACTAATGAATTCACCAACTTGGGGCGACACTAAGAATGTGATATATGAGTCAATTTTTGTTACAAGTGTACGAAAAGAGTATAAAGTATAGTACTTCAGTAATATTGTGTCCTGTAAAAGTCCCCTGGAAAAATTAAAAAAAATCTGTGTGTACCACAGTACATAAGCCCATCCTCATTAATAGAGAGCCTAGAGAGAGCTATTTATTACTAGAATATTAGGCGGCCTTGGTGTAGCTCGGGGCGGTACTTAACGTGTAAATTTTATAAAACTTTTTAATCTAAGTAAACGAGGATAGTATGTTTTTGTATTTAAATACTATTCTGTTCCGGGAAAATGTCCCAGAAAAATTAGAAAATTCGGCAAATATGTGTCGTTTTTGCTGATTTTAGAAATTTTTGTTGGATTTGGACAAATTTGGGGCGAGACTTACCATTTAAAATTGACTATTTTTTATTTTTATAATGATGGATCATTCTATTAAGTAAACACTTACAACTATGCCATTTCAGAAAGTATTACTAAAAAAATTAGAAAATTCATAGGAAAAGTGTCTATAAATGACAATTTTGCAAAAGTGGGCGGGGCTCGGGGCGCATCTTCCCGATTTTTTAGAAAAAAATTAATGGCAGATTCGGAAGTTTCTCGCCAATAGACAACTTTTTTTCACTATTCCATTAAAAAATAAAAATAAAAGTGCGATTTCGCTCCACCCTACTCTGCATACCACCCTAAGTGTCGGATATTGGATAATAATTCACCTGGCCCGACCCCTTTCACAAATTCCAGGCCGCGGTATGCGCTACCCAGACCGTTCTCGGGGCCGTCACAGGCACGGCCGAGTATACAGAATCCTTCGTGTGGGCCTTGGTCTACGATCTGCCCTCCACGCTGCAGGAGTTCGGACTAGCGAGGAAGCGTCGTGATGTGCATCGCACCATGGCTCAGCTGTTGAACAGGTACGGGGAGCTGTGTGAGAAAGCAAATTTTTTTTATCGTCGCCGTCGCTTTTAAGTGCATAGACAATTGGACATAGTTATACTCAACTTAACCTCACTCAGTCTGAGTGGTACAGGGAATAGCCAGAATCACAAGGATTCGAATTTCAATAGTCAGTTGGGCACCCATCCAAGTCCTAGCCTTGCTGAACGTTGCTTTACTTCAGTGACAAAACGAGAACTGGTGTATTTAACGTGTCATCGACGCGACGCTGGGTATATTATGGAATCATATTTCTATATTTCGTAACAAGAAATCTGAAGGGGAGTGCTAAATAAATTAATTTCTATGTGTGGGTAGAAGGAACTACTGTTGGCAAATATTGCCAGAAGTCTTTGTTTCTCAGCTAATGTCAGAATGTTTTTCAACATTAGATTTCTCCTTACGAAATACAGAGCATAGTTATTTATGCTACACACAAAGAGTTAGCTAAATGTAGGTACCTCACAAGTGTGATGTGACTCATCAGTAGTGTGATATGTTATGCCTTTGCCAAGCCATGTGAATCATAGGCACACATAAACAGACATTCACACAAATTAACACTAAGCTAAGCAACAGATCAATTTGGATTTTACTGTATAGATATGGACAGTCTGAATTAAAATATACTATCATGTGACTATATGATACAGTCTAGGTCCCATTCCAGAAAGAACTCTCACTCTCAAAATCGCCAAATCTCGATTTCAACCGTCAAATTTCAATCGAAAAAGAAAATCAGAGTGTCAGCTGAACCCAATTTGGTATTTTGGTAGAGTACTTTCAGAAGTGAAACCTTGGCCTCGACTCCAGAAAGAACCCCTCTCAAACTGTGATATAGTATGTCGCCCTCCCAAATCCAAAGAGCACTTGTTCAAACGTCAATTTTTTTTTAAATAATGCATTAAGAGTGGATTATTTATTATTTAGGAACTTTGAAAAATAAAAGTGAGGGTGCTTTGTGCAACGAGGCCCTGCAATATTTTTTTTTTTTTTTTTTTTTTTAAATGGGGTTTAACGTCGCTTTCAACTGCCATGGTCATATCACGACGGGGGTTTTACCCTCCATTCGCAGGAAACTCACAAACCTGCTACTCACATTGACCTCACCCAGCCTGAGTGGGGCCGGGAAAAGCCAGCGTCACGAGAATTAGAATTTGAATGGTCACCCATCCAAGTCTTAACCTCGCTGGATGTCGCTTAACTTCGGTGTTCTGAAGGGAACCGGTGTATTCAACATGCCATCGACGCTGGCTCCTGCAATATTTTTTTCTCAAGTTTATCCGATATACCCACACATAACAGGATGGGTAAGACTATCGTAAATACCTAGTCTTTAGCTGGAATTTTAAAATAAAATATTTTAATCGGATCCTCTTCAATTTGCTAACAGCAACAAAAACTTATGTAATATTTCAGAGCGAACATAGAAGGAGAAGATTGTGTTCTGAAATCTGTGTGTGAGGTACAAGACACCCTACGACCCAAGCTAGGCGTGGCGGAGGAGGTACTGAGGCTTCTCTTTACGTAAGTTTTGCAAGGGACAGCCTCCGTGGCGTAACGGTTGTGACCACTGCCCATAGTCCAGAGATCGATTCTCGAGACTTTTCACACAGCAAATTCTGTTCCCTCCGAACACGTGAGGTGTCACTCATGCACCGATCTTAGTAATTTTATTGAAAACTTCTTAGACTTTTAATTTTTTTTTTGCAGGAGGGATACTTTGTCAAGTAACGCCATAATTGAGAAAAAGATAAACACTTGTCTTCACTCGACAGAAATGTCAAGTGAAGACAAGTGTTTATCTTTTTCTCAATTTTAGAAATTTGATTGTTTACAGGATCCCAGAGGAAGAAGAGAAAGAAGAAAAAGAACAAGACAGAGAGATGGAAGAAGAAGAAGGGGAAGACCTGGAGGGGTCACTGACCTCCAGGACTTTGGAGCAGATAGTAGGATCCCAGGACTGTGATGTGAGATACCCTGCATGTCCTGTCTCCTTGCTACACATGTTGCTGCGGCTACAAGTGGAATCTGTAGAGCTGCGTCGCTAGGCAACAAGATGTGAGATACCCTGCATGTCCTATCTCCTTGCTGCACATGTTGCTGCAAGTGGAGTCTGTAGAGTTGCGTCGCTAGGCAACAAGATGTGAGATACCCTGCGTGTCCTATCTCCTTGCTGCACATGTTGCTGCGGCTGCAAGTGGAGTCTGTAGAGCTGCGTCGCTAGGCAACAAGATGTGAGATACCCTGCGTGTCCTATCTCCTTGCTGCACATGTTGCTGCAAGTGGAGTCTGTAGAGGTGCGTCGCTAGGCAACAAGATGTGAGATACCCTGCGTGTCCTATCTCCTTGCTGCACATGTTGCTGCAAGTGGAGTCTGTAGAGGTGCGTCGCTAGGCAACAAGATGTGAGATACCCTGCTTGTCCTGTCTCCTTGCTGCACATGTTGCTGCGGCTGCAAGTAGAGTCTGTAGAGGTGCGTCGCTAGGCAACAAGATGTGAGATACCCTGCTTGTCCTGTCTCCTTGCTGCACATGTTGCTGCGGCTGCAAGTAGAGTCTGTAGAGGTGCGTCGCTAGGCAACAAGATGTGAGATACCCTGCATGTCCTGTCTCCTTGCTGCACATGTTGCTGCGGCTGCAAGTAGAGTCTGTAGAGGTGCGTCGCTAGGCAACAAGATGTGAGATACCCTGCTTGTCCTGTCTCCTTGCTGCACATGTTGCTGCAAGTGGAGTCTGTAGAGGTGCGTCGCTAGGCAACAAGATGTGAGATACCCTCCGTGTCATGTATCCTTGCTGCACAAGTGCCCATGTTGCTGCAAAGTGTTTAGTTACATGCGCGTCTTGCAAAAAAAAACAATTATTTTCAGAGTGCTTAGCCTAATTAGGAAATTATGGAGCTCTTTAAAATCCACTAGATCAGCTTGTACGTATTTAATTAGTTCATAATCATTGTTGTCATGTGCATAATTACGTATGCTCTTTCATTGTGACATTGTCACAACTGTATTGGGTAACCCGGCATAACGAATAATACAGTTTTCTCCCCGAAGGGACCCGAAAACTGATATTTTGGGTCAAGCAAAGCTCGACCCACCTTGAGAAGTACCCCCCCTTCCCCTACCGTTTCGGACTTAATTTTCCTCGTACGTCATCATTATAGAGCCATTTTACCTTGTGAGAACTTCCAAATTCGAACTTCCCATGAGAACCTTTTGAAATTTCTCATGATAAGACAGGTAGTTCGGTTAGGTTAGGCCCGAGCTGGGGGTCCTTGCTTCAGTGAATTAAAATGCGGAGCTGGCAAGCATTTAAGTGGGTGGGTCGAGCTTTGCTTGACCCAAAATATCAGTTTTCGGGTCCCTTCGGGGAGAAAACTGTATTATTTTAGGTCAGAGCTGCAGCTCGACCCACCTTGAGATGTGTTTGTTATCTGCCAGCTCGTGGCCGGGAATACACTGTGATATAGTCGGAAGAGATTTTTTAAATCAGGTTCCAGAACACAACGGAAAATAAAACAGACAAGTTGCAGAGGTATTGGTGCAAAACAGAGGCTATAGAAAATATTGTAAATTTCATTTACGAGAGTAAAATGAATATTTAGCATTATTAAGAATAACATTCTACAGCGAGAGGGTACAAATTACAAGTAGGAATGAATGTACCGTGGGATAGGAGACCAGACCAATAATATCAAATAAATACATAGTTACATGAACTTGCACAATATTTGATGCACATGGAAGATAATGAACAACATTATTGACATTGCTCACAAGGAACAAGAAGTTACCCACCGCCTGTATAAATTACAGGGTAGCATTAAAGCTTAGAGGGGGCCTCAGTCCCCAGAGGAGTCTTTTGAAACTCGATTTTGCGACAGTAATGCCTCATAAAAGTTGACGTGGATCGCCAATTTGCCCAAGGGGGATATTTGTCCTTGACAAGTCAAAGTTGACAGAAGAACGTAGGCTCCCGGAGGAAGCAATGATTCCTGCCTCCTTCAGAGCTGTCGTGCTCCAATTGGCAATCACTGCATTAGAAGCTGCCTAGACGTTGACCCTTGAAGATATGGGCAGGTCTGGAATAACCAGTGAACTGCAACTTTGATTTTTTTTTTTTTTTTTTCATATCTAAAAGGTTATAAACCCACGAACGAAGGGGGGACAAGTATCCTTGTAGTGCGGCTTCTCTGAGGTCGTGGGCGAGGATGAGAAGAAGAAGAGTGTGATTTTACAGCTTCAAGTAAGGCCTTGGGCTCAAACAATTAGTCTTCCGAAGGAGGAATATCCTTCAGAATCCGACGCGGGACCTAAATCGCTGGTACAAACAGGCTTCTCCGACTGGCAATCGTTTGGGATCTCTTTCCGCTAACGTACTGAAGAAGACCCTCGGAAACAGAATCCTCCGAGGGCAGTTCTTTTATCCGGTCGTTCTTTGACGACTTCACAGAAGGATGTACAGCAACGATCTTGTTCGTGACGTCTGCGAGTGCAGGGCGTTGGAGAATTAGGCAGTGGGATAATATCCCAAAAGCTCCGTTCATATTAGCTAGGAGATCCGCTCATGCACTTGGCTGGGCCTTCAGTTCCTAATTCGGCTGCAGACGAGCGAAGATACCATGTATCTAATGCTGTTCCAACTTGTAGAATTGAGATTCTGATATTTGCGGCCATTTATTTCGGCTTCAGGAGATGGAAGAGGAACATCCGGCTCACGTTCTTTTACGCAGGGGGTAACATCGAACGGAAGGTCTGGAGTCGCTATAACTTCCTCGTGCTCGCCCTACAGGGGAGGGGCTTCCGGAAGATAATAGTCACCCTCAGAATCTTAGGCTTCCGAAGGGTCAGACGCCGACAACTCATCGTTCTGGACGATCAGTTGAACATGAGTCGGCTGGAGCCTGGTGAAGAGAAAATTCATGGCTTGGAAGTCCTTTTGTACTTGGAAGCGTTTGTCAAGAGTTTTTTTTTTTTTTTTTTTTTGTGTCCCAGAATCTTCCGGAGACTTTGTTGACAGGGACGATTATCTGGAGACTGGTATGGAAACATTTCCAACCAGGATTCTGTCCGCTGCTTCACGAGAAATGAGCTCCGATTTTAGAGGAGCTACAGCCTGAGTCATGATATCGTATGACTGCGATGATCCACGGATCAGCTTTTCCATATCCCTATAGTGGTATTCCTTCAAGACTGACGCACTTGGATCAGAAGCCCGAGCTATATCTAGCGTGGGGAGGGCGAATCGAAGCTTGTTAAGGACTGTTGCATCCACTTCAAAGCCTAAGTCGATCGAGTTGATCAGCGTCCAATCTCACCAGCCATCAGGTAGAAACTTTTTTTTTTTTTTTTTTTTACACATCCTTCAGTCGAGACAGGACGTCATTGTCAGATGGCAGGTCACAGAGAGCCCCCAAAGACTATCGAGCATTGGTAGTCAAGTGGGGATAATGCGCTAGTCTGGTAATCCAGGTGGCGTATGGATCCGTTGGTTCGAATCCCGCCCAGTGCATGAATTTTTTCCTCATTAATTTGAGTTTGGGAGCACATAATGATAAGACTCCGAGGGTTAGGTGGTAGAAGATGCTTTGAGCATTAACCTCGCCTGGTGGATAACTTCCACTTAAGAGAATTATTATAAAGATGTTGCCGTAGACATCTCACAAGAATACTAGGCAAACAGTGAGTATTGGCTGTATTTTGACTCTTGAACGGCTTAAATTATTGAACAACGATGCAATATCCGAAGCAAGGCTCGACCAGAAAGGAGAAGGGGATCAGGGAGACGCGCCCAAGCGAAAGGCAGACGAAGAACCACTTCACGCCTGAAATCCTGAGCAACGGCTCGACTGGTTCCAAAGATATAGGTACCAGGAGACAGCCGAGGGGTCTAGAGATACACACCTAAGCCAAGGAGGGAAAGAGTCCAGCCCACAGATCAAATATTTTAGCAACGGCTCGAATGATACCAGGGGTCTAACCACCAAGAGACGGGTAAGGGGTCTAAGGAGACGCACCCAAACCAAGTAAGGACCGAGTCCAGCCCAGGGCTCAAAATTTTGAGCAACGACTCGACTGTTACCAATGGCCTAGGCACCAGGAGACAGGCAAAGGGTCTAAGTAAGCACCCAAGCCAAGGAGGTACGGAGTCCAGCACATGGTTCAAAATTTTGAGCAACTGCGCAACTTATACCGATGGCATAGGTACAAGGAGACAGGCAAGGGGTCTGAGAGACGCACCCGCCAAGAGGGAGGACAAGGTCAACTCCACGGCTCAAATCTTGAGCAATGGCTCGACTGGTACCAAAAGCATAGGTACCAGGAGACAGGCTGAGGGTCTGAGAGACGCACCCGCCAAGAGGGAGGACAAGGTCAACTCCACGGCTCAAATCTTGAGCAATGGCTCGACTGGTACCAAAAGCATAGGTACCAGGAGACAGGCCGAGGGTCTGAGAGACGCACCCGCCAAGAGGGAGGACAAGGTCAACTCCACGGCTCAAATCTTGAGCAATTGCTCGACTGGTACCAAAAGCATAGGTACCAGGAGACAGGCTGAGGGTCTGAGAGACGCACCCGCCAAGAGGGAGGACAAGGTCAACTCCACGGCTCAAATCTTGAGCAATGGCTCGACTGGTACCAAAAGCATAGGTACCAGGAGACAGGCCGAGGGTCTGAGAGATGCACCCGCCAAGAGGGAGGACAAGGTCAACTCCACGGCTCAAATCTTGAGCAATGGCTCGACTGGTACCAAAAGTATAGGTACCAGGAGACAGGCCGAGGGTCTGAGAGACGCACCCGCCAAGAGGGAGGACAAGGTCAATTCCACGGCTCAAATCTTGAGCAATGGCTCGACTGGTACCAAAAGCATAGGTACCAGGAGACAGGCCGGGGGTCTGGGGAGACGCACCCGCCAAAGACGGAGGACAAAGTCAACTCCAAGGCTCAAAATATTGAGTAACGGCTCGACTTGTACCGAGGCACAAGGAAATCAAAACTCATGAGCCCAAAATGAAAAATAACGAAAAGAACTTCTGTAGCGCTGGAATATAACACACGGCGCGAAGACAGACTGGAACTTATCAAAATGCCACTTGAAAATATATGGACACGGCTCGGAAACGGGCCGTGAATTGATTAACTTTCACCATATAAAGACAAAATAGATTGCACAATAAATTGTTGTTACTAGGTCAAAAATCAAAAGAGATCAATCGCATGCGAAAGCCACACAGAGACCGCAAGAAAAAAGTTCAAAGGCCGTCAGGCGCAATGAATTAAACTGAGTTGCTCACCGGTCAACTGCACAAGGCAGAAGATGGAGACTCTCCCCGGTGAAGCATTTAGGCAATCGCATGCGAAAGCCACTCAGAGACCACAAGAAAGTTCAAAGGCCCGTCAGGCGCAATGAATTAAACTGAGCTGCTCACCGGTGTACTGCACAAAGCAGAAGATGGAGACTCTCCCCGGTGAAGCATTTAGGCAATCGCATGCGAAAGCCACTCAGAGACCACAAGAAAGTTCAAAGGCCCGTCAGGCGCAATGAATTAACCTGAGCTGCTCACCGGTCAACTGCACAAAGCAGAAGATGGAGACTCTCCCCGGTGAAGCATTTAGGCAATCGCATGCGAAAGCCACTCAGAGACCACAAGAAAGTTCAAAGGCCCGTCAGGCGCAATGAATTAAACTGAGCTGCTCACCGGTCAACTGCACAAAGCAGAAGATGGAGACTCTCCCCGGTGAAGCATTTAGGCAATCGCATGCGAAAGCCACTCAGAGACCACAAGAAAGTTCAAAGGCCCGTCAGGCACAATGAATTAAACTGAGCTGCTCACCGGTCAACTGCACCAAGCAGAAGATGGATACTCTCCCCGGTGAAGCATTTAGGCAATCGCATGCGAAAGCCACTCAGAGACCACAAGAAAGTTCAAAGGCCCGTCAGGCGCAATGAATTGAACTGAGCTGCTCACCGGTCAACTGCACAAAGCAGAAGACGGAGACTCTCCCCGGTGAAGCATTTTGGCAATCGCATGCGAAAGCCACTCAGAGACCACAAGAAAGTTCAAAGGCCCGTCAGGCGCAATGAATTAAACTGAGCTGCTCACCGGTCAACTGCACAAAGCAGAAAATGGAGACTTTCCCCGGTGAAGCATTTAGGCAATCGCATGCAAAAGCTACTCAGAGGCCGTAAGAGAATGTTCAAAGGCCCGTCAGGCGCAATGAATTAAACACAGCTGCCACCGGTCAACTGCACAAGGCAGAAGATGCAGACTCTCCTCGGTGAAGCATTTAGGCAGTCGCTTGCGAAAGCCACTCACAGGCCGTAAGAGAAAGTTCAAAGGCCCGTCAGGCGCAATGAATTAAACTGAGCTGCCCACCGGTCAACTGCACAAGGCAGAAGATGGAGACTCTCCCCGGTGAAGCATTTAGGCAATCGCATGCGAAAGCCACTCAGAGGCCGTGAGAGAAAGTTCAAAGGCCCGTCAGGCGCAATGAATTAAACTGAGCTGCCCACCGGTCAACTGCACAAGGCAGAAGATGGAGACTCTCCCCGGTGAAGCATTTAGGCAATCGCATGCGAAAGCCACTCAGAGGCCGTGAGAGAAAGTTCAAAGGCCCGTCAGGCGCAATGAATTAAACTGAGCTGCCCACCGGTCAACTGCACAAGGCAGAAGATGGAGACTCTCCCCGGTGAAGCATTTAGGCAATCGCATGCGAAAGCCACTCAGAGGCCGTGAGAGAAAGTTCAAAGGCCCGTCAGGCGCAATGAATTAAACTGAGCTGCCCACCGGTCAACTGCACAAGGCAGAAGATGGAGACTCTCCCCGGTGAAGCATTTAGGCAATCGCATGCGAAAGCCACTCAGAGGCCGTAAGAGTAAGTTCAAAGGCCCGTCAGGCGCAATGAATTAAAAAGAGCTGCTTAATGAAAAGAGAGAACTTACCTTTAAAGATTGACGACGTGCGGCACATAGAAAAAATAATTTGAAAAATAAATGAAAATTTTGCCCGATACCAAAAGCTAGAGCACTTTTAAAAGTATCGAGGTCCGAACGGTACGAGAGTTGAGAATACACTGAAGCAAGGACCCCCAGCTCGGGCCTAACCTAACCGAACTACCTGTCTTATCATGAGAAATTTCAAAAGGTTCTCATGGGAAGTTCGAATTTGGAAGTTCTCACAAGGTAAAATGGCTACTTAATGATGAGACGTACGAGGAAAATTAAGTCCGAAACGGTAGGGGAAGGGGGGTACTTCTCAAGGGGGTCGAGCTGCAGCTCTGACCTAAAATATCCAAATTTCATAACTTTCAAACGTCCATATTCCTTCTCTTGATACCGCCACTGGTCACTATCCAGACAAAAAGCTTCTCATTTTTCCTCACGAGGTATGTATGCATCCCGGAACATCCAACTACATAGGAGAACTTTTTTGCGCTGCTGGGGATCGAACCTGCGTCACCTCAGCCGCGGTGACTATATTATTATTACTACAGAAGAGAAAACATCGGAATATTGCTGATGTTTAGTTGATTGTATAATCTAATCTTTGGTACAAAAATATAATCATTCAACAATTTAACAATGTTTAATTTTTATATAAAAATGGGTAAAAAACTTAAGTAGAAATTAATTCTTAGTACAAAAAATTGATATGTTTGTGCTTACCTACCTAGTTTCTTTTTCAAAAAGTTTTTTTTCTATCTAAAGTTTGAAAGTCAAAAGTGTCGAAAGTTATTATTTACCTATAAAACCAAAGTTCTGCTTAAACGCCTTGCACCATTGCTCGTTCTAAAATCGTGAGAAGCTGGGCTTTTCCTTTAGAAGCCATTAAACCCTTGAGAAACTGCAAGCTATCCGGTCTTGTTAGGGTTGGCTGGTCCGTTCTCTGTTTATAGGCGTCTAGCGAGACAATGGTCTTCTCCCTGTTTAACTTCCCCCAGCTAGACATACACGTCCTGCGGACTGTTTTCTTCTATTTTTTATTAATGTATAACTTTTAGACAACAAGAAAATTTATAGATGAAAATGGGAGGACGGAGAGCGATTTATGGTGCAAAACTTAGAGTGGCAAACATATTTGAAAATTAAATAAATAAATTATAATTTCATTAAAAAATCAATATGGGTGAAAATTAATTTAAGTAGGTATAAATATAAGAGGCACTTAAGAAGAAGGTTGGGTGGTAGTGAATGCTTTGAGCATGGTCTACCTACTACCATAACCTCGCCAATTGGTTACCTTCCACTAAAGAGTGGGAAGTTTACCATGCATTGGTAGTCAAGTGGTTAACGCGCTAGTCTGGTAATCCAGGTAGCGTAGGGATCCGTAGGATCGAATCTCAACCAATGAATTTTTTCTCATTTATTTGAGAATATGACCACATAATAATAAGACTCTGAGGGTTAGGTGGTAGAAAATGCTTTAAGCATTAATCTCGCCTGGTGGTTACCTTCCACTAAAGAGTATTATTATAATAAGACATAAGGAAAGCTGGATTTATAGAATCATGATAGATGTCCAACAGATGAGGTACCATCTTTGTACGACTAAAAGACAATTACAGTAAAAAAGAATACAAAATTAAAAATATAAGATGTAGTAATCAACTAAGAGCTAAGTGAGTTAAGGCACACGATTTACAATTCATCAAGAAAATACAACAAATCACACAAAAAATGTGTATTTTTGTGTTAACAATTCAATTAAAATCAAAATACACAAAAAATGTAATAGAAAATGGAAGATTTTCAAAAAGGAATGTTCTGGTTATGACCAAGTTAGAATACTGAAAATAAAACGTAAATAATTGCAAGTTTTTCTTACATTGACCTGATAATATTTCAAGTGTTCACCTGCACCCAAAGTATCTGATAACATGGGCCCTGGGTGACAATCATTCTACAAGTGACAAGCTAGTTTATAATTTACAAATTCAGACAAATGAACTTGAGTTAACTTTCAATTTTACGTCTGGTTTACTCCTAAAGTACACATATTTCATTTCACCGGTTAGTTTTTGCTCTCAATATCAGCTGAGAACTAGACGTCTCCTAGGTATAGGGTGTTGCTGTGAGGTGGGGACACCCTGTAGCTCTCAACATCAGCTGAGTACTAGACGTCTCCTAGGTATAGGGTGTTGCTGTGAGGTGGGGACACCCTGTAGCTCTCAACATCAGCTGAGTACTAGACGTCTCCTAGGTATAGAGTGTTGCTGTGAGGTGGGGACACCCTGTAGCTCTCAACATCAGCTGAGTACTAGACGTCTCCTAGGTATAGGGTGTTGCTGTGAGGTGGGGACACCCTGTAGCTCTCAACATCAGCTGAGTACTAGACGTCTCCTAGGTATAGGGTGTTGCTGTGAGGTGGGGACACCCTGTAGCTCTCAACATCAGCTGAGTACTAGACGTCTCCTAGGTATAGGGTGTTGCTGTGAGGTGGGGACACCCTGTAGCTCTTAACATCAGCTGAGTACTAGACGTCTCCTAGGTATAGGGTGTTGCTGTGAGGTGGGGACACCCTGTAGCTCTCAACATCAGCTGAGTACTAGGCGTCTCCGGATAGGTATAGGGTGGGTCTTGGAGTCCAGGGTGTTGCTGGGTTGTCTGGACACCCTATAGCTCCTAGTACTGCTCACACTTTCACTGGATCTGCTACTGGTAATATCTGTAGAGAGGGAAAAGAACAATATTTTAACAAGCTATAATATCGTAACAGATAATTTTTCAAAAGAAGACAGAGTATAAGAAAGTTATAGCTATGGAGAGAAAAAATACACATCCAATTATGGACATTTCACCTCCTCGTAAAACTAACCAATGGAAATAGCAGGTTAGATACAGCATTTCTTATCCGGTCGATGATATTAAGCAACGTCCAGCGAGGTAAAGACAAAGATTGGTAAAAAAAATCAAAAATGATAAAATAATAGACGACCAAATACATAACCAAAGTTTCTCATTTTTTCTTCTTTTTTTGATTCAAAGAAATGGTTTTTTTAAATAAACGAACACAATACCTCTGATATAACTATTTTAAAAGCTAAAGTATGTGCTGGCTGACTGTTACGGCGGGTAACAAATTAATATCGAAACTTTCATTGCTAGTGTGAAGAGCTTGGCATACCTTGGCTGGATACAGACTTGGACCGCCGCACACGCCCTGTAGGGTTCATGCTGCCTGTCTTCTCGGACCTGCTAGCTTCCGTGTTGTTGCTTGCCTTGGGTCTGGACATGTAACACATAAATAAAATATAATAATAAAACTTTATTTTATTTACAAAATTAATAAGTATTTTTTACAATAAAATACAGTCTGGCTGGGGGACTTATAAACAGGGAGTAGACCAGCAGTGACTTGGTTCTGGGGGCCCTTGTCAATAATTAGCCTCCTTATAAAGACAAAGGTAGAAGTGCTGAGTCATTCCTCCACTATCTGGCTACCATCGTTCACGATGACGCCATCCTATGATGGTGATGACAGACGTTATTTTAAAGGTAATCACCCTCTTTCTTTTTTTGAAAACAACTTTTTTGGTATCCTGAGGCTACAATTCGTCCAGAAATTTGAAAAAGCTGGGTAGGTCAAATTTTCGACGAATACAATACTTTTCTTATTATAGGATAAGGACAGTAAAAAAATGGGACACGATCAATCATTTCAGCCAAAATCCCATTAACTAATATAATAATATTTTTTTTTTATAAAATATGCACAGGAGAGATACAGTTGATCCTGGGTGTAAGAGAAAAAAATAAGAGGTTAAACTTTTCTCATATATGCAAAAACAAGCTCTTTAAAAGAGAAACCTGGATATAAGAGAAAAAAAATCCAGTCCCTTTGAGTTCTCTTATATCCAGGTGCGACTGCAGTACCTTACGTGTTACGCTTTTTTTTTTATTTTTTTTTTAAGATGAGTGTTTCACAGCCGTTTTTATTTAATAGCCATGAAACAGGAGCTACTGTAGACGCTTGTGGTCTGTGTTGTAGCCTGCCCATCCCATAGTATGCCTCCCCTCTGATGGGCGAGAAGTGACACAATACTTCCCAATTAGGTGCTGGGTCAACACGAGCGCACCGGAAGGTATCCCTTACAAACAATTGTAACCAAATTAAGAATACAAATTTTTGTCGGCGCGGGGGTTCGAACCCGGGACCTTCCGCATGGCAAGCGAGTGCTTAACCACTGAGCTAATCGCGCGCTCATAATTGCGAAGGTGTGGACTTGGTTTTAGGGTCTACTCACTCGGACATGGCAGCCTTGCTGGGCGGGGCTCGCTTGATCCTTGCCACCTCACTGAGTACAGGAGGTCGCCTCTCCAGTGCGGCCAGCCTGACAGCTCTCAGCTTACTCTGCTCCCTGTCCTGGGCGATGAGACTGCATTGCTCCCGCGAGCTCAGAGAGAAGAAAGTATCGTACAGCTCGTAGCACGCTGCTGTGAGCTGGTGAGAGACAATCAACATTATTATTATAGTAAAAATATATACAGTTATATATACGATGAAATTATAAAGAAAAACAAAAAGATTAAGCAAAGATACAAGAACAAAAAAAAAAGAGAATGAAGTTAATGTCCTACCTAAAGGGCGGGGTTATTGCCTGTGGCAATCTCTTCCACCCAACCCTTTGTGCAAAAGAAGAAAGAAATTTAAGGAAAGAACGTTTTATCATACTTGTGTTAATCACTATTTTAATGTCATAACTTCTCACACTCTCGCTGCTAAATTTTTACCGAAATTGAGACTCAACCTACCGACCTAACAAGTCTTATCGATGAAGCTACTGAGGTCGATAAAAAACTGACCATCGCAAATTTTGGGTGATTTGATTACTTTCAATTCTATAGGACAAAGAAAAAAAAATCTACGTGCTGCATTAAGAACCAGCCGTTCTAACTTAGGAGCTCAGGACAAGGAGTAGCAGTCACAACCGTTACACCACGAGCGCAATTAGCTCTGTGACAAGGGACCCGCTGGCCATACAGAAGGTCCCGGGTTCGAATCCCAGACATAAGTCCTAGCCTCGCTGGACGTTGCTTAACTTCAGTGACTGAATGAGAACTTGGGGTTGAGTGAAAGAGCTCACATGTGAGAGAACCCTGCCACTTCAAAGAAAGCCAAAAAAAGAACTGGTGTATTTTTTATTTTTTTTTTAAAGCTTTATTAGGAGGACAAAGTACAATGGTAACAGTATAAAATTAAGAAAAGAAAAATAAAAAAACAAACAAATGACAAAATAAATAAGTAAAAAAGAAAATAACAATAATGTCCTACCTAAAGGGCGGGGTTATTGCCTGTGACAATCTCTTCCACCCAACCCTTATATTCGATAGAAGCACGTGTATTCAACGTGCTTCTATCGACGCTGGTTTACTACACTGATCTTGTTACCTGCTGGATGAGGCGTGTGTGCAGCTCCAGGTCTCTAGCACTCAGCTGGGAGGCGGGGTCACACTGCAGGGAGAGCGCACACTTGAGTGTGTCCTGTATAGTGGCCTTGATGTGCTTCACCCGGGTGGTTCTCAGGAGGCGACGCACCAGGAAGCCGCGGCCTGCCGCCGTGAGTGTGAGCGCGGCTTTCTGGAAAAGGAAAGATAGGAACCTATTTAGTTACTAGCTGTCCTCCTAGCTCTTTGACTGCCAGAGCTAATCTTGACATGTTTCCTACCCGGCCAAGCCAAATACGTTTACACTTCCCCACCGGCCAAATGTAATCTAGTCTGACACAACTCGAGTTGTGCCGTGGCCCTGGAGGTGTGTGTTTTGTAAATTTGCTTCCTCGCAGGCCATGGCGCAACTAATGGTATTTGACAAAATAGATTTAAAAACAGTTCTGGAATCCTCAAGACACAGGCTTTCTGGATATACTTAAAAGAAATCTGTAGTTACACAACTCTAGTTGCGACATCAACCTAAAGATTGCATTTTCAGCACAACTCGAATTGTGCCATGGCAGTCAAAGAGCTAGAGGGGCGTTAAGTAAAGTAAAAAAAAAGGTTCACAGATCAGTTTAGGAAAGTAGGTAGATGTGGTTACGGCTATATAGACTTGTAAAAGCGCGTCCCCACCAATGTTGATCAACACAGTACCGTCCGCACCTAAATTTTCAACACGCCCACAATACAGGCAAAATTGTTGATCAACAATACGTTTCACACCAGTGAGGATACAACCTAATGTAACCAATCTAGCACGTGAACCAATCTACCACTTAGCCGGTGACAAAAAAGACTGTATTCAAATTCCGCCATGCAGAAAATGTCGACCCACAGAGTATGTAGAAAATTATAGTGTACAAATTCCTTCAGTGAAGGGGCATTGAGTGTCCTGAGTGAGAAACTTCTTACCACTGAGCGCTAACCATGCGGAGGGTCCCGGGCTCGAACCCCAGAGCCAACAGAGATTTGTATTTATAATTTGGTTACAGATGTTTGAAAGAAAATACTTCTGATGACCCAGCACCTAAATTACAAATATTGCGTCACTTCTCGCCCATCAGAGGGGAGCCTTACTTGATAGGCAAGCTACAACATAGACCACAAGTGTCTACAGTAGCTGCTGTTTCATGGCTACGAAATAAAAAGAGGATATGAAGAACTCATTTATTTTATTTTTTTAGAGAGATGCTAATGATACTACTCCAGTGACTCACCCGTTCCCTCTCCGTGTAGCTCTCTCGAATGAGACTCTTCGGTCTGTCATTGACCTCCCGGTGAAGGCGACCCACTACATTCGTTTCAAACTCATGCAACCCTTTCATTTTCAGCATGTATTGCTGTTTGAAAGTGTCAAGAGTGACCGCGGGAACTGAAGGGGTTCCTGATAAAGCAGCACTAGGTGACGAAAAGGACTTTTCTGACCGTCTCAAAGATTTAGCTGAAGTTGAAAATGCTTCTTCTGACACTAAAGAGGAGTTAGGGGAATCAGGATTATTAAAACCTTCAGTGGTCAAATCTTCATACAAAGAGTTTGATTGCTGCATCTCGATTGTAAAAGGAATGCCCTTTGAATCCACTCCTGATGAATAGGAAGAGTGATGATCAGATGGAGCTATGGAAGACTCATGCACTTGTGACAAATTTGTTCCTCCAATCGAATTTATATCTTTCCTATCAGTCCTTTCTTCGTAGGCTGGGATGTCAATTAGAGTTGTTGAGGAAAAGTTGTTACCTGTTATGCTTGCACTCTGATTTGACATATCCTTTCTGTTACTAAATGATTCATTTTGTAAAGTTTTTGTGTCATCCTTTTTAGCATTTTCAATATCTCCCATCCAGTGGGCCCATGTTCTATTAGAAAGATCGGAAGGACGTGATTCAAAAGGAGTTGATTCAATATTCACAGATGGTTCTTGATCTAACAATTCGAGGACTTGACGAATTTGATCCATCTCTTCATTGTGTCTTCCAGTAGTTTTTTCCGGTCCCATAGGACTAACGTCCGAAACATTTGAGTTGTTCGACTCTTTAAATGAATGCTTTGCATATAAACTATGGTGTGTTGGCTTTGAATGATCTGAAGAATGTACAGTATTCACAATGTCCCTCAAAATTCCCGTCAGTTGTGAGTTACCATTTCGGTTGTGTTTTTGTCTGTATTGATTATCAGAGTCAGAACGCCAACTTATCAAATCCTCTTCGTCTTCTTTGGTGAATGTGCTTGACAAGTCATTGTTCTCGACTGCGCCAGACATGTTACTTATATTGCTTTCTCTATGTTGTAAGTGTTGAGAGTTACGTGAGACATATAATGCTTCCTCAGATTTTCTTATACACGAGACAATATTTTCGTCCTGGAGATTATCGGTAAAACTGGTGCAATGCACAGTTCTCCTGGGATATTCCTGAGTATTATCATTGATCAACATGTCATTTTGTTCAGAAATAATACCCTGTCTATCAGACATTGGAGACAGTTTGTCTGCTTCTGGTGTGAACCACTCTTCACAGGATGAATCATAGTGTTGAGATGGTGTGGACTTATTGCTACCATGAGCTACACTAGCTATAGTTGCTTCTACATTGCCTGATTGATATCCTTGATTTTTCCTGTCAAAACCAACTGTTTCACAAATGACTTGTTCATCATTCAACAATTTTTCTGGTTTGTCGAATTCCTCTGTTTTCAATGAGTAGGTCACAGTGCTCTGGTCCATGCTTGGAGTGAGCGAGGAGTGCACACTACTTGCTCGTGACAGACACAGGACGTTCTCCTTAAGCCTCTCTTGCCTTTGCTTGAGCCAGCGCTGCTCTTCCTCTTGCTTCCTCAAGAGAATGGCCATTTCCTCTTCCTGAGAGCGTTGCAGGTCGAGCAGGAATGCCTCAATGTCAACGTCCAGAGTATCTAGACTACTGGAATTTTCCAATCCAAATTGAGAAAGTAGAGAAGTTGTGATTGTGTTAGTACTGACACTGTTCAGAGAAGTTTTATTGGATGTCTGGGTGCTTTGGTTGAGATTGTTTAAACTAGACATGCTTGATCCTTGGGTGACTGTGCTAGAATTCCTAACATCACTCTCAATTGTAACAGGGGTGATTGTAATTGAGTTGGAACTGTTTGATAAATCAGTGATTATATCAGAGTTGTCATGGTTCCAAACTGATTCAATCTTCTGTGAGCCATCATGACCTGCTTCATGTTCATAATGTGATTTCTCGTCTCGTACAGAACTTTCTGAAGGGGCTTCAGAATGGGCAGAAATTACTCGAGGACTCAGGAGATCTCCTTGCTGAGTCACATACTCGGACATATCCTTGTAGAGGCTCAAGTAGTAGGCATACAAGTTAAGATCTTCTCCAACACCAGATGTTCCTAGGCTATCGAGACTACTTTCCAAACACACTGTAGGTTTTTCAAGATTACTATCCCTGTATAATTGAACAGGTGCTTTGCTGTCTTTGTAGGACTGTACTGGTGTCTCATCATCTATGTGTACTTCATTAGGAACTGTGATACTTATCTGTGATTTCACAATTGGTATGTTATCAGTGGAAAATTCTTTATATGCACTACCATGATCCTGCAGGCAATCTAGAGAGTGGGACAAACCTTGATGATACACAAGTAGGGGACTGGACCTGTGGCTTGTAGGTTCTGAGAGGCAGCCTCTATCTGGAAATATCAACTCTTCATTTTCCCACAGGTGTTTTGCTTGTTTGAGATTCCACACACGTCTATGTCTGTGATAGGGTAAAACAACATGCTCATTTTCATCAGAGTCTGGTTTTAGCACCTCCCTTATGATTGATGAATGTGGTGCTAATGTAGCACTGTACTCACTCACATTTTCTTCTAGTGGAAGTACAATATTTGAAATGGTTGATGTCTCATATGCATTATTTTTCACACTAGACTTCTCAACTCTAGTGATTTCATTAAAACTGGAAGTTATAGCAACTTCTTTAGTTGTATTGGTATTGATGGAGTGCAATAAATCAGTTGCCAGGTTGAGAGAGCTAGTCAGATTGTTCTCATACAAGTCAGATTTTAACTCTGACAAAACATTTCTGTTCATGTGGAAGAAGTTCTCAGGCAAATTTTCCAAGAATATTTTCTCCTGTTCATCTTGACTGCTATTTGCCCAAGACTCTTCCATCTGCGAATTCATTTGGTTCAAATTTTGGAGACACTTTTGTTTTTCAATTTTCAACACATGGTTGAGTGATTTTTCTTGTTGTGCTTGATTCAATCTGAAATTAGAAGGAAAAAGACCATTATTTATACTATTGTTTGATGCAAAAATACATACATATTATATAATATCATTTTGAAATGGGATTAACACAACCTTCATCTTTTCAAAAATGACAAAAATAAAAAGAAGAAGAAAAAAATTCAGAAACTATATTTTTATTGGGTGAAGAAATGAAAATGTCTTCAAATAGTTGGTACTAATTTTAATGTGTTTTGATTCTACACTTTTTCAGCAAAATAATCTTTTGCGTGTTGGACTTGGCAGTGTTTTCAAACAATTGACAAATTTCATTGGTATAAGTAATAATATGTTGTGACTAGGGAAAAATAATCTATGCATATTTGACTAAATTCTAACAATAACAATGCCTGTGGGAAGGATTGAGTGTAGTACCTGTGATCATTTTTATTTTGCAAGGCACACAAATAATCCAGTATTTCAGGTGTTGGTGACTCTAAAGTGTAAGAGTTTCTTCTGATAGCCTGTCTCTTTAGTGTTGTAGGAACTTCAAGGTGGGTATTTTCATTTTCTGGTTGTACTGGCTTTTTTAATTTTTTCTTTTTTCTGTTACAGTTAGGACTCCTGCAGGGTGATGCTGAACTCTTCAGACTGTTACTACGTCTGCTATGAGTTGAGTTGGTATTTTGACAAAGTGTTTGTACTTTGGTACTTGTTGGAATAAATTCTTTAGGTTTTGTGCAGGATGTTTTGAACAGCTTATTTCTAATGTCTCTCAGTCTATTCTCAATGGCAACTGCTTCAATTTTATACTCAAATAATAACTGCTTCTCTTCATGTGTTATCTGAGGAAAATAGTTTCAAATCCATTAGGTACAATACCTATAAAAAATATATATCACAAAAAACTTGGTAAGTAACTACCTTTCTATTAATCATTTGTAATTTACTAATTTAGTTCAATATGTGAACCTCAGCAACTCTCTACCCTATTCTATCCTTAACTCAATACCTGAACATTTGTTTAAAGCAAAGCTTACTAAAGCAGTTGGCAACCACTCCTTAGCCGTTTACAATCCCAATCTCTCCAACCAATCTATCCTTTCTCCTTTTAAAAATATATCATGTACCCAATAACATGACAAAAGTAAGACATGAACCCATAAACACAAAATGAACTTGTTTTTATTGAGATTTGGCTTTATTTGTTTCAAACTAAGAAAAAAGTTTTGTGACCCAAACAGATGACAAAAATACACCTTGGTCACACACTGGAGGTATTTATTTATTATTGTTTCCATCACAGAATTAAAAACATTGTTGTTGATGTTGTTGTTACATGATGGTTTCCAGCCAAGTTTATTTAGCTTGTCCTGAACCATATTTTCTTATGTACAATCACCCATTGTGACAACTTGGGCTTTTCCTTTAAAAAAAGACATTTAACTCTTGGGAAAACTACATGCTAGCCTGGCTGTTAGGGTTTTTTTTCTTTTTTACTTATTTATTTTGTCATTTGTTTGTTTGTTTTTTTTTTCTTAATTTTATACTGTTACCATTGTACTTTGTCCTCCTAATAAAGCTTAAAAAAAAAAAAAAAAAAAAAAAAAAAAATGTTCAACAGCCAAACAAAACCTATGCCTAGCTGCTTTGAACCAAAAACAGCTTAGGTATATTTTTCTTAAGACTAATGTTTATTTCAGACCAATAATTTTAGATCATAATAAAAAACTATAAAAAAATCCCTGAATGATATTTTTATCTTACCAGAGGAGGCAGTACGGGTACTCCATTTATTTTCATGCAGGAAACATACGGTTTCTTTGCTGATCTCATGTTGTACAAAGGAATCACTTCACCAAAGCACCTGTTACAATCAATACAAAGAGTAAGAACCATTAGAATGATACTGAGGAGAGCCAAATGTAAGAAAAAAAGATTGAATTCTGTTTCAACCAATCAGAGTGCACTACAGCTGAACTTGAGGGACAGCCTGCTCTATAATCAGCCCTTAGTAGGTTTGATACCCTGATTGTCTCAGACTGGCTCTTACAATACACAGTTTAAAAGCTTCCCAAAACCAATAATTCTATTACAAGGTTTTTCTTAAGCAACTAAGCTGGGTAGAATCGGCAAGCTTACCACTGAGGTAATTGTACACTCAGTTGGGAGAGCAGCAATGCATAGAGAGGGAGATGGTTGGTATCGAGCTGCAGAAGGGGAATGCAGCTAGTGTGTTGGGGGGTTGTCCAGAAGCAGAACAGTTTGATTTATTTTAAAAGCAGAACTCAAAACTATGAAATAGATATAAGTAAGGTGATTTGTTCATTTACCAAACTAGTGAGAATATGTACCTACTTTTAATACTTCCAATTCTAGCTTTTGCTTCAAATCAAAACGAAAGTGAGTAGTAGGTAATCAAAGTTAGTTAAAGGATATTTTCAAATTTTAACTTTCATTTCAATTTCTCCTTTCAGAATTTTTTAATTTTAAATTAAAAAAATTGAAAAGTTTTGAAGTAACTTATCTTTGAGGAGGCTAGCTTATCACAAGTGAAATATCTCCAATGAGGTTATCACTAGTGGAAATAGAACTTTCTAAGGAAAAGTACAGCTCGGATCCGCCCGCGGCGCGGGCGGAATTGTTAATTATTGGTGATTTAGGACTAGATCATTTAAGATCAAATAGGCCAATTCCCAAGTCACAAGACATTCAAGAGAATATCCAATTTGTTGAAAATGTTTGCAATAAGGTAATAGGTAAAAATAAAATAGGTATTGAAAATGTTTGATGTTTTTTTTTTTTTTTTTTTTTTTTTTGATGTTGTATTTTGAGTGTCCCTGAATCAGATGAATTTGTATAACATGCTAACATCTAGCCAATGTGCGCCATAAAATTTATAGAACCACTAGCCTAATAAAGCGTAATTATGCTCGCTTCTCACCTTTATTGTTGAAGTGAACTGTGAAGAGGAAAATTTGAGGTTAGAAAATTTCAAAATATTGAAAATTATTAACTTCTAATTATCATTCAAAAAATTTAATTTATTTTTTAATTTTTTTATATATCTATAACAAGTGATTTAAAAGTTAAGGATATCTATCCTAAACTCTCTTTACAAGGTAAATTCAGATCTCTTATTTTTATCCCTACCTATTCAGATAAACTCCACAAAGAGACCCTAGTACCAGATTGTGGTGATTTATCTACATTGCACAACCTCAGGCCATAGCAGATAGTCTTTCTGCGAGGAAAATGTCACAGTTCACGTGCATTTCATGTCACGTGGCTTTTGACGATGCAGAAATTCAAAGACTGCATTACAAAACAGATTGGCACAGGTATAATCTGAAACGAAAAGTTGCTGAGTTGCCTCCCGTGAACCCTGAGGAGTTCCAGCGCAGAGTCTACCAGCAGCGGGAGAAGGAGCAGATTATCATCCAGGACCAGAGCACCTACTGCACTGTGTGTAAGAAATCTTTCGGCAACCCTAAAGCATTTGACAATCATATCAATAGTAAGAAACACAAAGACTTGGCAAGAAACCTAGATGAGAGTGATCGTGATAAAGTAGGTGTGCCTTGTGAAAAGAAATTGAGCATGGACATGAGGAATAATGTAGAAATGGAAACTAATGAGGATGAGGATGTTGAAGAAGTAGACTCAGATGAATGGGAAGATGAGATAAGTGATAACAACCCTGTGGCTTCCAATAACTGTTTGTTCTGCCCTCATCACAGTCGTAGCCTGTACAAGAACCTTGAACACATGACCGCAGCACACTCCTTCTTCATACCTGATATTGAGTTTGTTGTGGACGTAAGAGGTCTGCTGTTGTATCTTGGTGAGAAAGTGTGTCAAGGCTTCATTTGTCTATGGTGCAATGATGAGAGGAAAACATTCCACAGTCTTGAAGCAACACAGCAGCATATGTGTGACAAGGGTCACTGTAAGATGCTACATGAAGGTAAAGCTCTACTGGAGTACTATGACTTCTATGATTACTCCAGCAGTTATCCAGAAAATGAAGACTTTGCTGTTGCTGTTGAGCCAAATGTCATAGATGATGATTCATTTGAACTAGTGTTGCCATCTGGTGCCACAATTGGTCACAGATCACTAGCAGTGTACTATAGACAGAGCTTAGATGGTACTAAAAATAAGCAGAATACTACCCAAAAGAAAATCAACAAGATTATTTCACATTACAAGGGATTAGGTTACACTGCGGAGAACAAGGAGGCTATCAAGAAGAAGGCAAGAGATATTCACTACATGAACCATGTGGTCAAGAAGTACAGAACACAATTATCTTTCAAGGCCAACAAAATGCAACATCATTTCAGAGCTCAAGTCATGTTTTAGGTTGCTCCAAGTGTTTTGTATTCCTTGTGTCCTGGTGGTCCAATTTGGTATTAAAACCTTACCCTACCCCTTGGTCCAGAACTATGTATTACACAGGTCAACTGTTTTGGTGTATTTTTCAAGGAAGTATTTATTACATTATGTTCAGACTTTTATTTTAAGTCATGGAAGAAAGAACACATTGTATTTGAAAACACTGTCCAACAGTTCTACTCCCTTGACTTGCCAACTCCAATCCTTTTTTTTTTTTTTTTTTTTTAAAGAAAAAAACACCATTTGCTAAATAATGAACAGTATTTAATAAATTGGTGACATAAATTGCTTAAGTGAAATGAAATAATGATGTCAAATGAATAATGAAAATTAAAATGGGTCACTAATTTAGATAAACACAAACTTTATGGAAGTAATGTTATCAGGTCAGCCTGCAATACCTAATTGGCTGCCCTTACATTGAATAAGTTGAGAACAGTATAATAATAAACATTTGGGGTTTAAGTGCTGAATCATATTATTCTAAGCATTTTTTTTTTTTTTTTTTTTTCTTTTCTTTTCTTTTCTTTCAAATGTCTGTGATTTATCTCAAGTAGACCTCAATTAAAATTGTATTGTTGCCACTGTACCTTTGAACAATCTTTCAATACATGTGCATTCATTTGCTGTTATTTGTTTACAAAATGAATTTTGCCTATGTTCTTGTCCTAGATTATACCTACTTTACATACAAGGTATATGGGAAAATACCTTCTGTCCAATTTGCTACCTGCTGTGTTTTGTGAAGAAAAAAAATTGAGATGTGATTATCAACTGTCACACTATCAATTGATTACTTTTGTTCAAAACTTTGGTCAAAATAGTTAATTTCCAATAGTATTTGTATTTCTATTGCAATTAAGCAATTCATTGATAAACATACAAACAGCTCTTATCAGCTGATTAATGATTTATTACCCTGTTTATCATGTTTGATAATAGCAGCATTAATATCAATGTATATCTTAAATAAATATTTCTCTTCCAATAACTAACCTGAAATTGGTAAAACTAAATTTAAATTCAATAATTATTTAGTACCTTCTTGGATATATTAGTAAAAATATGTATTTATTCTTCCCCAATATAAAGTTAAACAAAAATAATGATAAATTCAAGTAAAACTCCACAGTTGATCAAATACTTTGCCTAATCTGCATTCAACCTATGGTAAATTGTTGAAAAATATATAAATTGATTAGTCCTAATCAAGCAGTATTATTATAATTTTAGGTGCTTGAAATTAGTAACTGAACTAGGTTTTATTTACCTAAAAAAGAAAATTTGGCAATCTGCTCAAGTCCTTGTTTAGGGCAAAAATACTGTTAAAGTTGGTTGTTCTGAGATACAGGTGGTTTTTGAATTTAAAAAAATAATGACTAATCAAAATTTGTTTAGAATATACAGTATCTAACATTCAATTGGTTTCATGTCAGTATTTCAATAAATACAGGTAGCCATATGTATCAATTAAACATATTATATTCATAATATGAGACTAGGATTCATTGTCATCTGGACTGATTCATTGTCATGTGGACTAAGTCATAGTCACAAGATTAAAAGCTTGACTTGTCTATTGATTTTTTTTTTTGTTGACATATTTCTGTAGACCATTGAAATCTAATGCTTTAGTATTAATTTTGTAACATGCAAATAATATTTGGTTGGACTAAATTCCAATAGCTAATCTGCAGTAGAAAGAAGCCTTCACTCTCAGAGGAAGGTCCTAAATTTAATCCTGTTTTAATAATGCATATTTTAAATTTTTTGATAGGTAAATAGTCAGATAAGCACTTATTTAAGATGTGTATACAGATAGGTGGAGGTATAGTTACAGTCAGAGAAGCAAAAAATTAAGATTTGTTACAGGTAGTGAAATTGAACATTTACTATAGAAATAAAAATATATCTCTTCAAAGAGATAACTATAGCTTACGCCAATAAATTATTCCAGCTCATCTCCCCATATGTCATTACTTGAATATCTATGTATGCCATCCTGTTGATAATTTATCACTGGTAGCAATTATAATGCAGTTTGAAAGCGTACGATGGGAAGTGCTATCAGTTGCATAAGCAGTGACACTTGTATGAAACCAATACTGTGGAATATCAATGAACTAGACACTTATGTCAGGCCCGGTAGCTGAGTGGTCAAGGCGTCTCTCTGGTAATCCAGAGGTCGCAGGTTCAAAATCCAGCCGGGACACAACAAATTATTTGGTATTTTGACCATATATAATTATACCTCTTGAGCTTACTGTTGGTATACTGGGACTCATTACTAGTCCTATTAGGTAGTATAAGTAATCTAGTATAATTTTTATTTTTAACCCACTGAAGTAATTGAGAAGATTCAGTTGAGTCGTTTTACGTGACCCGTTTCCGATGATGCGAGTGCATCATAAGATCCTGATGTAATTCGACCAGAGCATCGTATGGTCGTGAACTCTTATGTCATTTGACCTCTGCATCTTCAGCATGAGGATGGGAAACAAGAAAGCCTTTCGTTCCAAAAGGTATCCATCTGGGCTAGTCTGGTTGACCATGATTATATTAGAGCTTATTTCATGCTCTTAGGCGAAATTATTTTACCAAATCGAGAACTTAAGTCATGACTTACCTTTTAATTATAATAATATAAAAAAGGCCCTCAGAGTTATTGTTAAAACGTCTTTTTTTATTACACCCTAATTTTTAAATATTAGTAATTTATGCTATAAAAGATTTGTCGAATATTAAGTTTTAAGAGACGGCTACGAATTCTATGAAGGGCCGAATTGATTTACGGCTGGTTGCCCGTCCTTGCGCCGTACCTGTTAAGGACGCCAATGATTATTTGTTATTAGGTTCATATTAGAAATCCAAAATGTTAGGTATATGTAATTATATAAAATTACATATACCTGACGCCAATGATTTGTGTTAATGTCTTTTGGCCTGACAAAGCTGGTACCGTATCTGTTTACCGTCTCCCAACAAGAATCAATAATATATAAATAAAAATAAACTGTTGTGACACCAAACGACTTTTCTTTCACTCGAAAATAAGTCAAAATTCCGCCACTGGAGACTCAATTGTAAGAGTTTCTATAAAAAAGAAAAAATAATGTCAAATTCGTAAGAAGCACCTCAAAATCGTTGGACCTCTATTTAAGATGAATAATAAAAAAGTTAGTCCAAGTGGGACCCCCCCAAAATACCGGTGAATTGGGGCCGGGATCAAGATATTGAAAAAATGATCGGAGCAAGCGTCCCCCAACCAGACATAATCTACCTTGACTCTCACGCCACGGTAGTGAAAGGTCCTCCCTAAAGTTTAAACTTCCTCAACCTTTCCTTTTGCACGCAAAAAATAGGAACTCCAAGTTATGCTGATATGCAGATCTGATAGCGATGCCTCGGATTGGCAATTTCAAATGATTGCATATTAACTGATTATCGTAAATGCCATTGCAGATAATGAGATAGCATTGGAACGTTGAGTCTTGGTCTCTCTCTCGGTAAGTGGTATGCCATTCACCGTTCACATGCAAGAACAGCCGGAACAATATGACTTTAACTAATATATCTTGATCTACCTACTTTCATTGGTATAACCCGAACCTGGTCAAATGTATTGTAGGACTGTAGGTACGCAGTACAAGATGGTAGATTTAGGGCGGAAATAATAGAGGTTTTTGGTAATACCTCTGTGGAGCTAAGTCAATTTGAATATTGCCTTAGATTGGGATGCTAAGTCATGACTTAAGTTTTCGATTTTGTCTTTTAATTTCGAACTTGGTATCACAAGTATTGAGCGCACGATTAGCTGAGTGGTTTAATACCGCTTGCCATGCGGAAGATCACGGGTTCAAACCCCAGAGCTGACAAGATTTGTATGTATTCTAAGTTAGGTTACAGATGATTGTGAGGAATAGCTTCTGGTGCGATCATGTTGACCTAGCACCTAAATTGGAAGTATTTTGTTACTTCTCTGCAATTAGAAGGAAGGCATATGTACTATGGTATGAGCAAGCTACAACACAAACTAGAAGCGTCTACAGTAGCTGTTTTTTCATATCTACGAAATAAAATACGTTGTGAAACACTCAACTTGAAAAAAAATGTGGCCATACGTTCTGGAGGTCTTTTGTGAATCGACATTTCGTGGATGAAGGGAACCACTGATAGGTATCTATACAAGAAAAGTTCAATCGCCATACTTTCTAAATTCAATACCTTAGGGGTAATAGTAGGTAGGTACTAACAATAATGTAAATCAGTCCACTTGTTTAGGAGTGTTGTTTCCTTTTAGAAAAGTACCGCTCTGAGAACACATTTTTTACTGAAATTTGAGGGTGTTTCGAAAAAAGAAAGGCCAATTTCCAATTTTTTTACTTTCCTTATCCTATTATAAGGAAAGTATTGTATTTACTTTCAATTACCTGAAAAGTATAGAAAGTATTTTTTTTTTCGGTCCATTTTTTTAGATAATGGACACCTTTTAAATCGGTCTTTGGAAGACCATTAAATTTGTGGTTTCATTATCATTCTTCTTCTTTCACTTTGCCTGTTCCCATCTCAACCTGGGTTGGCATTTTTCAACCTCGTAGTTGAGGTGGGTTTTTCCACATGTTTTACGACTGGATGCTTCCTAACGCCAACGCTTTCATTATTAACATGTATTTTTGTTACAGCCTGTAGAAAGGTGACATGACATGGATTCCTATGATAACCATCAAGTTCACCTGAATATTTCAAGGCCCGTGTGTGGGTCCTGCATAACAATGGTGTTACCAAATAGTTGTGGAGGTTGTACCAGCTCCGAAATTCCCCGGTTATGTCACCTCTGGAATTAGAACGCCCATCAGCACTTCATAGTTCACAGTGGTTAGCTGGTTACATGGCTATCAGTGATTACATGCGAGGAATGCCAAAGTAAATCCGTAACAGCCAGCGGTCACCTCTATCAGAGGGGATCCGTCACAATAATAAATTATGTAAACCCTAAACAGCCAGCGTCGATGGCGTGTTGAATGCACCGGTTCTCATAGGATCACCGATGTTAAGCAACTACCCAGCGAGGTAAAGACTTCGTGATGCTGGCATTCTGGCCCAACCCAGCCTGGGTGAAGTTAATGTGGGTAGCAGGTTTGTGAGTTTCCTGCGAATGGAGGGTAACACCCCGTCGGTGTATGACCATGCAGTAGGAAGCGATGTTAAACCCCCAAAAAAAACTTTAAACAAGAAACTTTATTATTATTGTTATTTAATTTTATATAAGAAATGATATTTTTTTATATATATGTATACATAGAACAATATTGATCACAAGAT
Organism: Bactericera cockerelli; assembly: GCA_024516035.1. NCBI lineage: Eukaryota > Metazoa > Arthropoda > Insecta > Hemiptera > Triozidae > Bactericera > Bactericera cockerelli. Next base: position 41,638,366 of record CM044959.1, read on the forward strand.
TAGTAACAAAAACACATTTTTACAATAATGTCCTAGTGCAGAGCTATCTTTTGATTTAAGATAAACCACAATGTCCCTTAACTCGGGCTATGGTGCGTTGTAATTGGTTGAAATTCCGACTTGAGGGGCGGTCTGACTTATCTTAAATTTATTGAATTCTGTGTTATAATCATCAATGAATGTTTTCATGTTTTATCTTGGATATTGAGGTAATTCTTAGTTTTGTTGGCACATTGCATAGAGCTAAGGTTTTCAGGCGACTCTAACATTTCTGTAACATCTTCATCTTAATATATAAATGTCAAAGTCACTGACTGACTGACTGATCATCGCTCTACAGCCCAAACGTAAGTCCTAGGAAGCTGAAATTTGGTAGGTAGCTTTGTCTTATAGTCTAGATGCGCAATGGATTTTCGAAATTCCCACTACAACACCTGCCATTGGCGAAAAAGGATTTTTTGCTTTCACGGCCATGCCTCGGCCGCAAAGCGGGCGACAGCCCGCTAGTAACGTATATATATACCCTGCAGGGATATAGGGCAAATGCCTCAAGTAGTTGAGTAGGGTAATCAAAATACATTATTTTATTACAATGCCTTCTGACCCAAACTAGTATACAGTTGAGAATGTATTGTAATTTTGTAATGCCATTATTATACATTCTGAAGTTTAACATACCTAGGTATAGAACGAAAAAAAGGATGTACGAGTATATAGACAATGTAGCCAACCGAGATGGCAGTTCCCATCCGATCACTGAAGTTAAGCAACATCCAATTTGGTGAGCACATGAATTGGAGATCGTTATGCTTTTAAATTCACGTTCTGCTGACTATTCCTGGCCCAACTCAGGCTGGGTAAGGTTATTTTAATAGTAAAACCTTAGTGTTCAAATGATCAATGATTAATGACTATTGAAAACGATGTTAAACCCAACAAAAAAAACCATGTGGCAATCTTTGTAAAAATGTCGGGTGGCCAAAATTCGATAGATTTTTGGTAGATTTTCTGCTGCTAGTTTAACTCTCTGAGACATCGAAAAATTGATAACAGTTGAAATTGATAACATCGAGAAGAAAAAAAAATTGCGGCATTTGATAGATTTTTGGGGGAAAGAGAACATGCAAAAAATGCTGAAGTAGAAGTGACCGAACTAACAATCTCAACCTTGAAGGTTGAAAGATGCCAACCCAAGTCGGTTGGGAAAAAGGCAAAGTGAAAGAAGAAGAAGAAAGTTATTCCTTTGCTAGATGTGGAGAGTAAGTATTACCTATATATGTGTATTAGGCCGGCATCCAATTGAGTGCAACAATTTGGTGCACATGAGACTGAAAACTCAATGCTTTACAACACTGTGCCACATTCGGGGCGAAGCTCCTCAGCCGAGAACCTCGCAAATGTTGCAGGCAACATTAAGGTGAAAAGTTTTGTTTGCACTTTTCACCTCACTTACCAAAACATAGCACAACGTTGCAAGACCGAAATGTTGCACTCAGTGGGCTTTAGGTCATTTTATTTTAATATACAACATAAAATCATTGAAGAGATTTTATTTATTTATTGGGTAAGTAACTCTCTAGGAATTAGGTCATTAAAACTATTAAAAGAGAAGAAAAAAAAATATAACAAAAAAAATTGTGTTACCTAAATATCTTAAATATCTCGTAAACAGAATTGTTATAAGATGAAATTTTGTAATAAAAAATAGACGATTAGGTTGGTCCTTGACAAGGTTGTTGAAAGGTTCAGTTCTCATGGTGAGTTACGGATCATCGGAGGAAGATGTAATGGTTCATCTTTACGTGAAAGGTGCCCAAGGTTATTTACTTCTCAGTACATAACCCGAGCTCTTCAGTACATACAACATTTATGTACATATTTACATAAAACATTGATCATACCTCTTCAACACTTTCTGTGTCCACTGATTATGCAAGTTTTAGGTCCAGTAAAATAGGATAAGGGATAACAAAGATAAGGGATGACTGTCCCTTAAGTCAATGGTCCGCTGTGATTGGTGGCAAGTCCGACTGAACGGACTTATCTGTCCTTAACTTAGATGTATTCCTATTTTATAATCTGGCCCTTAAACTCTTTGTAATTCTTTTTAAAAGACCATTCAAATTCGCACACTCGTCATGATGCTGGCTATTTCTGGCCCCATAAGGTAAGGTGAGGTTAATTTGAGTAGCTGGTTTGTGAAATTCCAGCGAATAAAGAGTAAAACACCCGTCGTTATAATTATATGGCCGTGCAGTTGAAAGCAACTATATTTTTTTACTTTCCTTATCTTATAATAAGGAAAGTATTGTATTCGTCGAAAATTTGACCTACCCAGTTTTTCACATTTCTGGACGAATCATTGCCTCAGGATACCAAAAAAGTTGTTTTCAGCCATTGGTCCGTGCGTCTGTCTGTCTGTCTGTCTGTCTGTCTGTGAACAGGATATCTCAAGAACGGTAAAAGCTAGAGACTTGAAATTTGGTACACAAATTGATTTTATACACCAGACGAACCACGAAACTTTTGGTTGAAATCGGCCGCATTCTGCGGCCACAGGGCCGCAAATGCTAGCCGCAAGCGCCGCTTCTTTAAATTGGTTAAAGATACAAAATTTTTTCGAGAACAACATTTTCTTAGATTAAAAAAATAATAGGGGTCTATTCTGATCATTTTTTTGATATCTTGAACTTTTTGGAACTCGGCCCCAATTTACCGGTATTTGGGGGGGACCCGCTTTGACTAACTTTTTTATTATTCATCCTACATGGGGGTTGTGACATATCAAATTCAATGATTTTAAAGTGCTGATTACGAATTTGGCATTGGTTTTTAGTTATCTGTTACCGTTGAGTCACCAGTGGCGGAATTCGACTCCTTTTTGTGGGATAAGGAAAGTCGTGTGATGTTTACACCAGATTTTTTTACTTTTTATTTTATTGTGCTCCAAATATATATGTTTTATGCCTTTTTTTTAATTCTGACACTCATTATCTTCCAAATTTGTATGTATCGAGAACTACCAGCTAATATTATGTACAATTTACATAAATATGTTATGACACACAACAGTAAAGATCTTCTATATCTAATCGTGATCTAACTACAAACTAAAAGCACAAAGCTGTGGAGGAATCCTTGACACTGCCGGGAATCGAACCTGGGACCCATGTGATTAGACACTGAAGAGTCTGATAAACTTAATGTAGGAAGACTTTGACCAATCAGTGAAAGTTCACACCGGATCCGTCCAAGTTATATACATAGCTAGGTACATAATTAGTTATACAGTGTGATCATAAAGTCCACAAACAACTGATTAACTTTTGAACGGAAATTTGAAATTTTGAATGTAATACACTCAAACCTATCTAGTTTAGAATCCCAGGGACCAGCAGAACTTTCCAAATCATTGAGGTTTCTAATATATGGAGTTTCTAAAATACAGAGGTTTACCAATTCTGTATTCTAATTTATAGAGGTCAAGCAACTCAAAAATTTGATGGTACATACTATGTTATTACTACTACACTATACTTTTTTTTAAATACCCATACAATACTTTTGATATGAAGATGCATTCAATAAGATGAAGATAAAGAGGACAGTCTAATTTAAGATTTTAAATTTGACCCCCCTTCATTCTCCCCTGAGTCCCGCCCTGAAATTTCAAATAACTTCAGAAAACGTAACGCCCGATGCGGCACATTGTATACTTTTCATCCTATCACTGATGTTAAGCAACGTTCTCCGAGGTTAAGAATGGGATGGGTGACGATTCAACTTCGAAACCTCGTGATGTTGGATATTCCCGGCCTCACTGAGACTGGGTGTGGCTCTAGCTGGTTTGTAAGTTTCTAGCAGGTGGGGGATAAAATGACCATGCAGTTGAAATAGAAGTTAAACTCAAAAACAAAAACGTATTATTTTAATGATTAACATAATTATGTAGGACTAGGATGGGTCCTCTGTATACAAAAATGAAATGAAAAATAAAACAAATTTCATGATTACCTATTGTTATATTCAATATTTTAAGCTTTAACCTCTCAAAAGTTAATGTCCTGTTTCTGTACTTTATGAACATTGTACACACCATGTATAACACTTCTGTAGCTTGTATTATACTTAAAAAGTACATGAAAACATATACTTACTATCCGACACTGTCTGAGTGGATTATGTTATTGGAATCGTGCCTTCCGCCTGGCAAGAGTTCATCAGGTTATGCAATCCTCCGCCCGGGCAGATTATGTCATCGCCGGGTTACGAACCCGTGGTCCCTGGCTTGGCCTTTGTTCTCATTCTGACCGGGAACTGGCGGAAACGTTAATAAATAGCGAGTGAACATCATCGGTTATCGTTTGTAAATGTATCTCTTACTATTTCTTTGACATGAAAAAAAAAAACAAACAAAATGAGGACAAAGAAAGAGATAGATATTTACAGAATATAAAACAAATAAATTTATTAAATTGAAACAATTTTACAAATTGATTTTACATGTGATATCAGAATTATTCCAAATCGTTGTACTAAATATTTGCTGAACTTGGGATTCGAACCATCGACCTCCGGTCACTAGTTCACCGCCTTATCGATCAAGCTACTGAGATCGGTTAGTGTTTCACAGCATTTTTTATTTCGTAGCCATGAAACAGCAACTAATACTGTAGACGCTTATATATGGTTTGTTACTGTAGCTTGCCCGTCCCGTAGTATGCGTATGCCTCACTTCTTATGGGCGGGAAATGACAAATATTTCCCATTTAGGTGCTGGGTCAAAGCGTTCCGAAAGATGTACAAACAACTGTGTCCAAATTTTGAATATAAATTTTCGTCGGCTCGGGGCTGAAATCCGGAAGCATGACAAGTAACTTACCATTAAGCGAATTGGGCGCACGCACTGCCTCATAATATAATACGAGTGATAATAATACTCTTTAGTGGAGGGTAACCATCAGGCGACGTTAATGCTCAAAGCATTTTCTACCACCTAACCCTCAGAGTCTTATTATTACGTGGTCACAAACTCAAATGAATGAGGAAAAATTCATGCACTGGGTGGGATTCGAACCAACGGATCCCTACGCTACCTGGATTACCAGAATAGCGCTTTAACTCATTTTGAATTGATAAAATTAAAGTAATTTGCAAAAAGCATACACGCGTTCTACTTCACACGACCTACCTCACTTCCGTAACTTCAGACATTCCGGTGGTCCAAGCCATGCTACACCGCGAACCTAACAAGATAAAAGCTATCGGTTCTCATGATTAAGTTGAACCAACATCAGTCACACATAAATTAGCCAACTCTCAACACGAGAACTGTTGTACTTCCCATGAGTCTACCAGAGATTACACTTGTGTATGCTTGGACCGGTCTGTTTCTCACTGAGCCCAACACTCTTTTTGTTGTTGTTTTAGTAGGGTTGAACATCGTTTATCAACTACATGTTCATATACGACAGGGGTTTTAACCTCCATTCGGGAAAAGGCAAAGTGAAAGAAGAAGAACGTCACACATTCAACAGCAAGGTCGATACAAGGTTTCAGCCTCCATTTGTTAGAAACTTACAAACCTTCTACCCACAACCACATTAAACTCACCCAGCCTGGGTTGAGCCGTAATTCCAGCATCACGAAGTCTTCACCTCGCTGGACGTTGCTCAACTTCGGTAATCCTACGAGAACAGGTGCATTCAACGCTGGCTGAGCAACATTCTTCCTTTGGAATCAAATGAGGTTGAGTCCCAGAGACTGAAGACATTTCTTTGCAACACTTTCCATTCAAAATGCAACACAAGATGCTGTGAAAAGTTTCGATAAAATGTTGCACTCAGTGGGATCCCAGCCTAAATGTTGCGAAATGCAAGATTTCATGCTCCGCTCTTCCTTTAGAATCAAATGAGGTTGAATCCCACTGACTGAAACACTGCTTTGCAACACTTCGCATTCCAAGCTTGGGGACTAATGTCGCAGAAGGCTTTTGAAGCAAAAGGTTGCCCTCATCAGGAAGCTGGCTTTAAACTGAACTAACTGAATTCCAGCACTTTGTTGTGTCTGACTGAGAATTCCAGAAAATCCTTGCTTACATACATATAGATCTAGATTGCAAATTCTAGATCATGACCCTCCTGAAAAAGTAGCTGTAATTAGAGATATTAATTTATTTATTAGGTACTATGAATTTGTCTTCAACATGGTGGGATGTACTCTCCATTCTCTTGAAACTCACAAACCTGCAGCAACGACATTAACCATGTACTTCTTCTTCTCTTCTTCTTTGTCTTAATCCTTATGCCGCTAAGCAGCGTCGGATACCTCAGTCCATTCCTTGAATCTTCTCCTATCCTGGGCAAGCCTCTTTGCCTCCGCTATTGTTTTACCCTTCCTTTTAGAGATATCGCTCACCATATCCTCGTATGTCGTTCTCGGTCTTCCCTGTCCTCTTCTTCCTTGTGGTTTACATTCCAATATCTTCTTTGGTATTCGCTCATTCGGCATCCTACTCACATGTCCAAACCATTTCAACTGTTTTTCTTCTATCTGTTTATTTAGTTCAATTTGTCCTGTTTCTTCTCTTATTCTGGTATTTCTTATTTTGTCTCTTCTAGTTTTACCAATGGCTCTTCTGAGATATTTCATTTCCGATGTTTGTATCATTTGTTTTTCTCGTGATGTGAGTACTGCACTTTCTAATCCGTAGCTGCAGACTCAGGAAGATATCGACCATGAACTTGAGAAACTCGTTGTGGATATCCAAGCAGCTGCATGGGAAAATACACCTGACATTGTCACAAAGTCGACAGGAGTAAATTACCCTGTTGAAATTTTAGATATGGTAGCCGAAAAACGACGCGCTAGGAAGCAATGGCAGCGCTCCCGCGCTCGTACTGATAAAACAAAGTTTAATCGATTAGTCCGGAATCTTAGGGAAAAAATACAAGACCTGAAAAAAGAGTCTATCAGTAAGTACCTTAGTGAACTTACTGCTGATCAATCAACAGACTATAGTCTGTGGAGAGCTACCAAGTCTCTGAAGAGACCGATTGTACAAGATCCACCCATAAGAAATAGTGATGGAACATGGATGAAGGATAGTAAATCTAAAGCCACTGCATTTGCTACATATCTAGCTAGCACTTTTACGCCAAACGATCCAGTAGGTAATACACAACCTCTTGATGACATACAATACATAAACACAGAATATGAAATCTCACCTTCTACCGTGCGCGAGGTACAGCGCACAATAAAAAGTGAGATAAACCCTAAAAAAGCACCTGGATATGATTTGATCACAGGTATTTTGCTAAAAAATATTCCGCGCATTGCTGCTATTAAAATAACACAGATCATAAATGCTGCGTTTAAATTGAAATATGTACCTTTGGCATGGAAAATCAGTGAAATAAAAATGATTTTGAAACCAGGAAAGCCAGAAAGTGAACTTACATCATACCGGCCAATATCTCTTTTACCGGTTCTGTCAAAATTATTCGAAAAAATACTGAACAAACGCCTTCTTGTAATTATACAGGAAAAAAATCTGATACCTAACCATCAGTTTGGATTCCGCTCACAGCATAACTGCATTGAGCAGGTACACAGAATTACTTCCCAAATTGAGAAAGCTATTGAAGATAAAAAAGTTTGCTCTGCCATTTTCCTTGACGTTTCTCAAGCATTTGATAAAGTTTGGCATGAAGGTCTGAACTTCAAACTAAAGAAAATTCTTCCTCAAAATCTTGCTGAAATTCTCGAGTCGTACTTATCAGACCGGTACTTCAGAATTAAGCAAGACGACAGTTACTCTGATCTCATGAGTGTAAAAGCCTCTGTACCACAAGGTAGTGTCCTAGGACCTATCCTTTATATTTTGTACACAAGCGACATGCCAAATGACAACATTAACACAATTGCCACTTTTGCTGATGATACAGCATTTTTAGCTATTGGTGATAATACACAAGATACTACTTCAGCACTGACCCAAACCATTTCCAAATTTCAAAGATGGACGGAAAAATGGAGAATCAAAATCAATGAAAGCAAATCAGTTCATGTAGATTTCACGAATAGAAATCTGCCTTACATGCCAATTTACTTAAATAACACAGTGATTCCATATTCCAATCAAGCTAAGTATTTGGGTATGACCCTAGATGCAAAGCTAAAATGGAAGGAACATGTTAAGAAAAAACGCGAACAATTAAATATAAAATTCAGAAAAATGCACTGGCTTCTCGGTAGAGGTTCAGCCCTACCAATAGAAAACAAGCTCTTGCTTTACAGACAGGTACTTAAACCTATATGGACCTATGGTATCCAACTATGGGGGTGCACAAGTCCATCCAACCGACTCATAATAGAAAGATTCCAAAATAAAGTTCTACGGAGTTCTATCAATGCTCCATGGTACATACGAAACGATGACCTACATCGGGACCTGAAAATTGAGACAGTCAAAGACTGTATGAATAGATTTGCCTTGAGTCATCAAAAAAGGCTAGAGGAGCACCCCAATCCCGAGACCGTCCATCTTCTTAGGATTGAAGACCTCACCAGACGTTTGAAGCGGATAAAACCACATGAACTAATTAATTAGGTACTTTCCTCTGGTAACCACCCAACAGCCGAGTCTGCTTATGTCCATGTACTTAAGTTATTTTAATTTACATTAGTAGTTTAAGATTAGAATAAAAATACTTATTAGTTTTAAGAACTAGATTGTATTAATAAATTTAGTCCCCAAGGACTCTGTTTAATTAAAAAAAAAAAAAAAAAAAAAAATGTGAGTGTGGGGGTGTATACTGTTTTGTAAATAAGGATCTTTGTTTTCAAGTTGACTTCTTTTTTACTTATGATTGCTTGATTTAGACTGTAGTATATCTGCCCTGTTTTTGTTACTCTATTTTTTATTTCAGTTGTTATTTTTCCATCTCTGTATATTTTGGTGCCCAGGTAAGTGTAAGTGTCTATCCATTCCAAAGTTTCATTGTTTATTTTTATGATTTTGTTCGTTTGTTCTGAATTTGTTCTAATATGCATGACTTTACTCTTTTCAGCGTTTATCTCCATTTCCTTTTGGTTCAGATTGTTTGTCCAACTATTGATTAATCTTTGTAGTTTTTCAGGTGTATCTGCAATTAATACCAAATCATCGGCAAAGAGCAGGTCTGATATATAAATGGGTTGCATGTTCCAGTATCCGATTAAGGTTTTGATTTGGTTTTCGTTACACCTTTTGGCTATCTCATTCATGAATATGATGAATAGGAGTGGGCTAAGTGAATCTCCTTGTTTTATACCTCTATTTATCTCAAATAAGTCGGATTCTTCTCCTTGTATCCTCACTTTAGCCATTACTCGGTTGTATACACTTTTGGTAGCTTGTAGGAGTTTGTTTGGTATTTCACTATCTTTAAGGGCTTCCCACAAGTATTTTTTCTTGACCATATCAAAAGCGGCTCGAAGATCAATAAAAGCCATAAATAAGTCTTTTTGTCTTTCTATCATTTTCTCCATGACAAGTCTTATAGTGAAAATGTGGTCTTGTGTTTGTCTTCCTGGTCTAAATGCTGCCTGATTGTCTATTAGTTTGTTTTCTGTTACTTTTCTTATTCTTTTCTCTAGTATTCTCGTATAGATTTTGAGTATTATTTGTGATAGGCAAATGGCTCTGTAGTTTTCACATTTATTTGAACTCCCTTTTTTGTAGATAGGTATTATGATGTTATGTTCCCATTCTTCGGCTATTTCATTCTTTTCCCAGCATAGTTGATAAATGTCTCTCAGTTCCTTTATCAGGTTTTCTCCTCCATATTTGATGAATTCAGGATTTACATCATCGCTGCCTGGGGCTTTTCCACATCTGATGTTTTTTAGAGCTTCGGTTACTTCTTCAGTTCGGATTGGGTCGTTTGTGTCTTCTTGAGTTGGTGCTGTGTGGTCTTCAGTTTCTTCAATTGTATCTCTGAATTTTTCTTGGTAGAACTTTTTCCATTCTTCTAGTATTTCCTTGTTTTCGGATATTAGTGTTCCATTTTCATTGATCAGGCTTCTTAGTTCTTGAGTTTTTCTTCCTCTTGTTCTCTAAAGCTTTCGCAGTTGGTTATTCGTGTATTCATTGTTTGTTTTTGATACAACTACTACCTGGGACGTCGCGGTTTTTCGACCATCCAGTCTACACCTCCTACTTGCTCGGGACCCGGGATTGCCAATTCCCGTATAACCGTGTTCGGTCACCCCTGGGGGCAGTTGTACATACCTATATCCAGTGTGGGTTTAGGTAACTTACCATGTTCTTACCTCGCTGGACGTTGCTTAACTTCCTTGATTGGGCATGAACTGGTGTATTCAACGTACCATCGCTGGCTCAGTTTGATTTTGAATTCTATAAAGTGGGGTTTTAAACTATGATTTTTTATTTTGATTGTACTAAATTATTTATATTATACGAGTAAACCTATTATTATTTTATTCTAAAAATCTCATTAGACTCTTTTCTTTCAGGCAAGGCTACCAAGATACTTGAAGCTAGCAGCATTGTGTTTCCAGCGCAATCCTTGGTTTCAGGAACTTTTTTGTTCTTACGTGAGGTCTACATTTCACAGAACCACTCGTAATAGTTATAAGGAAAATAATAAACTTTGATTTGAAGTCGTGCAGTACAAAACATACATTATGATGTGATGGGTGTTCCAATAGAATTGATTTCGTGTGAGGGCTGACCGTTAGATAACACAGATGGCACCGCTGAACATAGTGTAGGTGTAACAGAGCTGTCGGTCACTAGTGCCATTATTCCGAAATAGCATGTCGGACATGCCAAATAGCTAATACATAATACGATTATTAAACAGGTGAACTAATTATAAATGGTGTTATGTATTCGTCAAAGTTCACAGAATGTCGGCTAGGTCATTCGAAGGAAAGAAATTTAGTGTGCAAAACCAAGTCTTTTTATGTATCATATTTTTGTATAAAATATACAGACTTATCAAGATGACATGTATATCTATAAATTTATTATTTATATTTGTGTTTAGATATCACAAGTGTGATGATTAAATTACTCAAACTCGCTTCATATTTTTTTTGCTTACCTTGGGACTTGAACCACCGGCCTCGAGATTGCAAGTCCACCGCTTATTGAATTATTGATCAAGCTACAGCTCGGTTCTCATTATCAAAATAATTATAGTTATTAGTGGAAGCATTTTATACAACTTAACCCTTAGAGTTTTATTAATATAGTTTTATTATTAATAAAACTCTGCTTTGCAAAACTAAAGGTAGGTGCCCAACACATGCTTTGCATTATGGGTCCCTCAAACTTGCCATATTTTTAATTTTTTTTTTGATTAACAAGTTATCTCCTTATAATTAAATTTATTGAAGAAGATGAAACATATATTTATTAAATAAAGAAAAATCTTTGAAAGTAAAAAAAGAAAGAAAAAAGACTGACATCAATAGATGGAATAGTGTGCCCTTATTATGTAATCAGTGTAATCACGTAAGAGTAAAAAAAAAGTCATTATATTTGTGTTAATCACTTTCGTGATGTCATAACTACTCAAACTCGCATTCCTAAAGCCGGGACTTGAACCACCGACCTCCAAGTTACAAGTCCGCCGCCTAATCGATCAAGCAATTGAGGTAGGTGTGTAATCACATAATCTAGTAAATGAAGAAATGAGGAAAATTTTAAGCATTTGGTGGGATCTGATTCACGGGTCCATGCGCTAGTTTGTTTACAATACAAGACATTCTAGCGCTGTAACCACATCGACTAGCGATGCTTGGTTAATGTTAATCAATGGTTTAATTGTGATTCGGTTTTGTAGACGGTCCAAATGTTTGTGTTGTAATTACCCTGGTTCATGTGACATAACTTCCTCTCTGAAAATAAAATGAACCTGCTCTCCCTGCGGTTATCAAATAAACTGATTACGAGGAATGAAAACTAAACACAGACACACACACACACACACACACACACACAAACACACACACACCGAGGTCTTCTTTTATCCTTTCGCTTTCAAAGTGACGATACACAACCACACAAGATGATACAGTTGAATACACAAGCACGTTCTTATCCTATCACTGAAGTTAACATCCAGCGTGGTGAGAACATGGATTGGTGACCGATCTAGTTTTCAATCCATTCATGGTCATCATGGTAATCCACGTTATCCTGGCTAATCCCGGGTATCCCGGTCCCAATTAGTCTAGGCTAGGTTATTTAAGTAGCTGGGTGCCCAGCAAATGGTGGATAAAACCGCTGGCGTGATATGACATATACTTGAAAGATAGACCATATACTTTAACCAAAATAAACAATAGACCATATACTTTAAACAAAAATAAACAAACACCACGTCAAATGGAAATTTCAGTTGAGTTCGTTTATCTGCTCTTGCTTCATTTATAATTTCCGGATTTATCATGTAAGTAGATGAAAGCGATGTTAATCCACCCAAGTAAACAAAATACTCAGGCGTAGGACTCTCAGAGTGAAGGGGTATCTGGTCATGATGACTTGATGAGTGCCATAACTTTAATACCGTCACCTGACTTGGCATCCGTGTCAATCATAACGCCATCCTTAGTACATAAATAATATATCCATGCATTATGGACAAGCTACGACGCAGACCACAAGTGTGGCTCCTGTTCCATGGCTACGAAATAAAAAAGTTGTAAAGCACTTGAGCGCACGATAAGTAGTAGTAAGATTTTTACTTTCCTTATCCTATAATAAGGAAATTATTGTATTTATAATATGATTTTAAAATTTATATTTTAAAATCATAATTACTGTCCGTATGAACATTCAACGTAAATTACCTTTGAATGGATCACTGCACCTAAAAAAATCATCGGCCCTATCGAAAAAGTTCATCGTGATCGTATTTTTTTATGGTATTTCTATGAGCCCTTGTAGAATTTTACGTCAAACCTTGGAAATTTGAAATTTCATTTACACGCTAGTCAGTGTTCCCGCTATACGCTAGTCAGCTATAAAACTCGTTATTAAAAATCGTAAATAAGTCGGCGGATCAAAATTGTATGAATTATATGTCTGTGCAACCGATATGAGAGGGTACCCCCACTCTTACGCCACCTACATTAGATCACGGTAAATTTTCGACCATTTCTAGACCATAATATATTATGAATTCTGAATTTATGAAACTATTCTTGACAAAAGTTCCAAGAGGTGTGAAAAAAAAAAATTGGTAGATTTTTTTTTTTTCCATAAGAACGTGTCAACTGAAAAATCCAACTAGGTAAATATGACGTCACAATTACAAAACCGCTCTATTTTAGGCAACTTTAATATGCTTTTTAAGGTCTTTGTGGCTCGTTTTTCTTGATTTTGATGGCGGAAAGGACTTTTATTGGTATATTTACAATAGAATCAGACATTTTCTAAACATTTTTTTCTATTCGCAAGTGACCAATTATACACACATATCCTTTCCATCATTACTTGACGGGTCGGTGTGAAGTTTTTAATTCAAGAGAAATATTATTATTTAATTAGATATTATTATTAGGTAAACTGTGATGGAGATTGCATTTTTCAATTTTTGAGTGAAGGCTTTGGGTGAGGTGAGGGTCAGAGATCTCGAGGTGAGTTCCTCGTAAGTACTCTTGTGTAAGATACTCGCTTACCATGCGGAGGATCCGGGGTTCGAGCCCTAGAGTCGACAATGAATCGTATTCATAATTTGTTTGAAGTTGCACGTAAGGGACACATTCCAGTGCGCTCTTGTTGATCCAGCACCTAAATGGGAAGTACTGAGTCACTTCTCGTGTCGTAGTATGCCTCCCCATCAGAGGGGAGGCATACTACGGGATGAGCAATCCACTACATAGACTACAGAAGCGTTTAAAGTAGCTGCTGTTTCATGGTCACGGAAAAAAAAGACTGTGAAACATTCATCCTAAAAAAAATTGCGAGTCAAGTGGTTATTTTTTTTTTATTTTAATTTTATATTATGAGGTTAACTACTGCTGTTATTTTCCTCTTATTGTATTCTACATCACAACATATTATCATAAACATAATATATTATTAAGTATGTATTTTTACTTTCTATTACCTGTAAGATATAGAATTTATTATTTTACATCTATTAATTTATTTTTTTACTTTTATTGGTTGACACCTGGCCTCAAGTTTTAAAATATTTGAAGAACCAGTTTTGTCTTATACATACATATAGATAATATTACATAGCCTCAGTCTCTCTCTGTCTCTCTCTCTCTCACTCTCATAACTCTTAGATAATCTGAATCTTACCTGGTTTCTGAGATAAGTGATATACATTCCATAAGATGAACTTCCATTCCAAGCCACTTCCTCAATCCAAAATGATCAGGTTTGTACTCACAAACAAGGCACTAACCTACACTGGTGTGGATTTTATTATGGAGAAGTAAGTGCGTTCAACTTTGCTCGAATTTTGAGCTCGACCCAGATAAGCCGGAGATATTTGGGCTGAGAGAACGGGTGGATATAATAATAACACTCTCTAGTGGAAGGTGACCACCAGGCGAGGTTCATGCTCAAAGCATTTGCTACCACCTAACCCTCAGAGTCTTATTATTATGTGGTCACAAACTCAAATGAACGAGGAAAAATTCATGCTGTGAATGGGATTTGAACAAACGGATCCCTACGCTACCTAGATTACCAGACAAGCGCGTTAAACCAGTGCACCAAGGGATCAAATTCGTAAGAGAAAAAAAATTGGGTCAGTTAGAAATATCGCCTTACTATTTTCACTGGGATTAAAATGAGTCGTATTATTTTAGCAGTAAGTCCAAGACGTATTATTATGTCTTGGGCTTACATAATGCATAATGGGACTTCATAGTCCTGATCGGGCAGTATAAATAGGGCGATATTATTAATATTATTATTAAGATCTAGCCACTGGTGACAACCCCCATCCTATGTCAACATGGCTCAAGAAAACAGATTGTTCTAATTAAAGTGACGAGTCTTAATTTATCCAGCCAGGTATGCCTTCACTTGTTGCTCATAGACCTGCATGTTATCCACCTATAAATTAAGTTATTTAATCAGAACCGCAGGTAATTGTCTCAGTGATGGACATTATGAGTAATGAGTTGCTCTCAGCATAGCAGGCATATCTCGGAGAGGTCATAAATGAAGATATTGAAGATGTTACCATTGTGGGTACTTCATCTAGCGACCGACCCCAGAAGCTTGATCGATAAGGCGACGGACTTAGAAATTTTATATTTATCAGCTAACCAATAGGTAGCTTTTCCGCAGTGTTTTTTTTTTTTTTTTTTGATCGCTCTGATCTTTTATTTAATGTGGCCTAGATATTCTCATAAGATTTGTAGTCCAGGCAAATTGAGTCCCCATTACATTATGTCTCGAATCGGAGTATTGTCATTAAAATCTGAAACATTACAATAACTAGTTCTGTAATTCTGTATTATCGGGAACAGGAACACTGATATCCTGATATTATGACTTCGGTTGACTTTATGAAAACAATCGAAGCAGTGGTTTAGTCAGACCAACAGAGCGCACGATTGACTCAGTTGTGAGATACTCGATAGCCATGCGGAAGGTCCCAGGTTTGAATCCTGGAGCGGACAAAAAATTGTATTCAAAATTTGGCTCCCTAATGGTGAAATTGAAACAAAAACCTTTTTGTTGGATATGTCATTCACTTCTAAATGTTTTTAAGAAAAACCATTACATATCTGTCAAGTTAATGAGATACTTTTGAACTGCTGGTAAAAAATGTAATATTATTTAGCCTTTGATCGACAGTCAAAAATATTTGTAAATGTAAAAAAAATGCAAATTTTGTGATGATTATAAAAGTAATTTTAAAAAATCTGCCCCGTAAAATAATAAAACCTTTTTTTTATAATTCAAGATGGTCATTTATCCAACTGCTATCTAAACTCTCAATATTTTGTGGGTCGGTCATTGGGTCAAACCGAATTGACCTGTTGTTCAACTCCAACTTAATACAAGCACAACAGCCTCGGGAGGCATGGTCTGATTTCTATCTTACACACATCTGATGGCTACAGCTTCTAAAGTATAAGATTATGAGTTCTCATTAGAACTAATCAGATCACAACGGCCTGTCTTCAGTCTTCAGTCTTCATTATTTAATGGGCCGTATTCATAAAAAAAACTGTGCCACAACCAACCAACCTCAACCACGCGGTTGAACAATGCTGACCCCAAGTAGGATTGGGAAAAGGCAAAGTGAAAGAAGAAGAAGAAAATTCATAAAAATGAAGCAATTGCTAGTGAGAAAAAGCAAGAAGTAAAAGCAAAAGGTCTGAAGGAAAGGTAAGTTGCTCTTTTTCGTATTCATAAACATTTCCTTTTGTTGCAAGCATTGTCTTTTGCTCACAAGCAATTGCCCCCTGTTTAAGTTAGAGGAGCTATTAATAAAAAGAAATGCTCAGATTTATGAATATCCATGTACCATTTGCTTCCAAAATACAAAGCTTTGCTTTTGATTTCAAGAGAAAGCATTACTCTCAAAACTTTATGAGTACCGACTGAAGCAATTCCTTCAAATTTTGCAAGGAAAAGCTTTTGCTTATTTTTATGAATACGGCCCAATATTATTATTATTATAAAATCAATACCCCGCGAGATAGTTCAAAATGTAATTAATTATTTTTTTGTTGATGGTTATTTATGTTATGCTAATCTCTGGCATGTATATTATATTATATACTTTATACCATCCAGGTCCAAATCAGAGGCAAGATATTTACCCAAGCCCTCAAGAGCTTTGTTTATGTTTCAGTATTATTATAATGATTACTCTTTTTACGAGATGCTATGATTATACTACACCAATCAAAGTGGTTATGTGGTCCCATGTAGGTTCCAACCAAATTGGTTGACCTATATCTTTACGTAACAATGCGTCATTATGCGTCGTAAACTGAAATATCAGTTTTTTTCCTCCGTTTATCGATCAAACATTCTGGAAATACCACTCAGAATTTGAATTTCAAGTGACCTCTAAAAAAAAAACTCTAAGGGAGATGACATAATAGACACAGCTGTGCATCTCCAGAATCTGTCAAAATAACTTTAGACTGGGCAGCTCAGTGGTCAAAGCGTCTCTGAGTGTCAATTTATCTACCTCACATGAACCTCACCCAGCCTGGGAATTCAAGTCCTAACCTTGCTAAGCGTTGCGTAACTCCAGTAACAGAACGAGAAGTGGTATATCATACCATATCGATGGTGGCTAATTAAAATTTGCTACCAAATGATTACCAATAAAATCTTTTAAAATGCCTACATAGAATCCCGACATATATAACACATAATTTTGTCAATTAGAATAAATAAATAAATCTGTGTTTTTCTTGCTATTATATCAAAAAAAGTTATAGGACAGAGTTATAGGACTTTTCCGTTTCTTTATATTTTTGTATATGATTTGTACCTAATTCCGCTGTTCACATCCAAGCAGCTACTCACTTTTCCTCAAGAGGTATGAATGGACCCCGAAAATCCAAATTACAGAGCCAAAAATTCCGACTCCGCTGGGATTCGAACTCAGGTCCGCCATGCATGTAAGCCTAGTAGTGCGCTACCCACTCGGCCTTGGTAACTACTAAATCTCTTTCAACTATAGAATTCCTACTGACATATTTAAATACATATTCTTAATACCTATATAAATTCTATTTACATTAATTAATAATCAACACAGCTCCGAAACGGCTAAATTAAATGACTCCAAATTTGGCACAGTCTCTTTTTGGTATGTAGGTGCGTACTAAGAAAGATTTTTAAAAAATTCAAATAAGACACCAGCGACGGGCAAAAACCTGAACGGTGACAAAGTGCCGGGTTTTAGCTAGAATGTATACGTGCAGCAGTAGCAGAGATTGGTTCACCAATTCCAGCAGGCACTTAGACTGACCACAAGTGCCAGAATAGATAAGAAGACTATTACCAAGATCCTAAATAGGGAAACAAGCTTCAGATGCCTGTCGGCTAAACTCGAGAAATGAGGTCATAGGTTCTAGTTCCGAGGCCTTTGGAGTGGTTCACTTACTCGTGTATGTCCTAGTACATAGATGTATATAAATTTATATACAATGTGGACAAGTATATAACGCAGTTGCTTCCTGACTAAATTGGAGCCGCCTGAAAGAATGCACACCTTTTTACAGGTAATTTTACAAGAAATATTACTGTGACACATAGTGCACGCACAACAGACTGGTAGTAAATAAGCTGCTATATACATCACACGACTTTTTACTACAATAATGAAGTAATGCTTATAAATGTACTTATAATATGTTTCAAACTCAAGAGAAGACACTTTTTATTTAATAAACCAGCTCGCATATGATTACTGAATTTAAGCAACGTCGAGCTTGGTGAGGACATGGCTTGGTGACTGTTCTGCTTTCGAATCCATCGATGGTCAACATGGCAATCCACTTTCTGCTCGCTATTCCAGCCCCATTCAGTCCACTCACACAATGTGAGGTTAATTTGAGTAGCTGGTTTGTTTCCCAGCCCCAGCGAATGGTATGGCTAAAACCTCCGTCTTTATGTAATAATATTACTATGCATTTGAAAGTGACTTGGAACTCATTTATTAAAATTAGATTTAAACTTCTTGAATACATTAAAGACGGATATTTTATCTTATACTCATTCGGAATAGTAGCAGCTACTCACGTTGAACTCACCCAACCTAGCTTGGGGCGGAAACGCCAAAAATAAATAAAGCACAAAATAGAGGATGTGTCAAATGCACTTTTTTACATAATAATTCCATTAGCCCAAGTGGTCATATATTATACTGGACTGAGCTAAGATGATCTCCTGAATGAATCTTACTTACATAATATAGGTCTTCATACTTCCCACTTATACAGTGTGTTCATAAAGTCCATCAACCGCTGATAATATTTTAATATTTTAAATCTGGAAAGCTGAAAATTTGCATGTAAATCTGAGTCAATGTTGACTTTTTTAATATTCAAAATTTCTAATTCAGAGGTCGCCATTTTGGAAGTTTATGCCAGATTTAAGAGGCCGTCATTTTAAAATTGGAAGCGGTGAAGATTTCAGTTTTTTTGCTGGACCTTATGAACTGTATGAACATAATATTGTACCATGTACAAGTACATATTACATACCTACATAAGAATTATAAATTATTCTTATCAAACACCTCGGCCGAGGTGTGAAGAACGCCTATACAAAGAAAGAGACAGCCCGGCAGAGTGTAAGGTTACGCAAAACATAGTTCCCATGCATTTCATGTACTTTCAGCCAGCGAAAAGTGCAATATGAATTTCAAAAATCGCGATTTTTATTGCAGAAATGGGCTCTACGTTGAAAAATAAGTTGATTTGACTCTTTGTTTGACTTTCTAGGCCACCGGGAACCCTATTTTCGAGACCCCCCAACAATCGTGAAAGACATGAAAAGATTCATAATTTTGTTTTTTTTTTTTTTTCCGTTTTTTTTTTTCATACGGATCCTTTGAGACCCGACTTCGTGTCTTTAACTTGGCACTGAAGATTAAGTGAGGTGTCTAAAGTGATCAAGATATAATGGAGATGAGCCCGGACCAAAAAAAAATTCTAAATTATAAGCGGGCGGCCCATTTGGGCGGCCTCGGGTTTTGGGAGCCCAAATCGGGAATTGAAGGATAATACTAATCTTAAGTGGTATCAAATGAAAGAGCTTGATGAGCAGATACCAAATTTATTGATTTTATTCCTTCATCCGGTCCACTGGGTGGCACCTGGTGGCCTTTTCATTTTCCTTCGAATCCTTAGCTTAGTGGTCAGATCTTGGCCAGTATGTATTTTTCGAGATGACCTCGCTCTCTCACTGCAAAATTTTAATGTTTAAGTTTCCAAGTATTAATTTAGTTAGTTTATTTTCCGTCCTTTTCTTTAGAAGATAACTTTGTCTATTGGTAGCAAGCTCGACCTGCCACCCAGTCAGCATGGGTTCGAATCCTGGCGGGGACGAAATTTTTTAGCTCTATATTTTCAATTTGGGCTTAACGTTGTTTTGTTTTTCCGATCTTTATATTTGATCTTCATGACGAACCCATTACCCTCGTGAGGAAAATTTTAGTAGTTGCAGAATTGGCCAAATGACCTGTGGCGGCATTACGAGATTGATTTAGGACAATCATGGTTGGATGGAGATAAAATATGATGAATTAGCTCTCATAATGTCGATGCTACTCACTAAAAGTTGTGACAAAGTAGTGACTTTGGCCAAGTGGGTAGCATACTAGGCTTGCACGCACGATGACTTGGGTTCGATCTCCTTCAGGGAAGTTTTTTTTTCTCTGTCCATTATGTCCGGGGTACACTCATAACTCGTGAGGTATTGATAAGGGACGTCACCACCGAGTTCTCTCCTGCTCATGGTTTTATCAACACCAAATTGTCTCCCGTCGCGTCGCTTGCATTTTTACCTGATTTCATACCTACATAGTTTACGCCTAGCATAAAAATTATAATCGAAACACCTAGGAATCATTGATATAGACCTGAGGCATGGCCTTCTATGTATTTTACCTAACCCTATGATAAACCCAAGGCATGGCCTTCTATATATTTACCTAACCCTACTATAAACCCGAGGCATTGCCTTCTATGTATTATCCCTAACCCTACTATATTCCTGAGGCATGGCCTTCTATGTATTTTACCTAACTCTACTATACACTAAAGGCATTGCTTTTCATTAGTTAGAGATTTTAAAGATTTCTTTATAAAAGGCCGATCCTTATATGAAAATGATAATTTTATAGTTTTCATTTTCTTAAATACCTAGTGTAAAAAAGCATGGTCTTATTTCCGGGAGAATTTGGGTAAGAAAAGGTCAACGGGAGAGAACTCATTACCTCACCTTGATAAGGTGATTACAAATTAATGTCTTTGGCATTTGTAAATGCAGGTGTTTTAGTGTCCCTCATAGGAGGCTCCGAGGTCTATTTAGCATTGAAAGATAAACCTAATCATGTGGAGTATATAATCAAAAGGTCTTGCATTGCAAATTTATATATTATGTACTCACTTTGGGGACTCAGGGGGCCAAATCTGTGATCCAAATACATATTGACCTTAGAAAAATTAAATACGTACTGCTAAAATTATATCTTAAAAAAAAGACAACTTGGTACACTCACATTTTCCCAGCTTATTTACTTTTGTTATTCATAATGTTTCAGTAGTGTATGAACCTATACTTTCGTACAAAAAGAACTGATATCCCCCCAAAAACACCACTTCGTGGTTAAAAAAAGAAGAACGCCTCACTCAAAAGAATGATTATAATTAGCTAAAAATAAATGATATCAAATTGAGAACACCTTACTACCTTTCTTTCTACATCTCTGCACTCCTCTCTGAATTTATTCCTCTTATGTTTATCTTTCTTAATCCTTCTAGGGGTCATCCCAAACTTGATTTCTCTTTAAATTTACTTGTTGCACGGCAATAAAATATGGCGGTCGCGGTGTAATTTTCTCGATTCAAATCAAATAAGTGCAGAAAAATCATACTCCGACCGCCATTTTTTATTGCCGTGCAACAAGTAAATTTAAAGAGAAATCAAGTTTGGGATGACCCCTAGAAGGATTAAGAAAGATAAACATAAGAGGAATAAATTCAGAGAGGAGTGCAGAGATGTAGAAAGAAAGGTGGTAAGGTGTTCTCAATTTGATATCATTTATTTTTAGCTAATTATAATCATTCTTTTGAGTGAGGCGTTCTTCTTTTTTTAACCACGAAGTGGTGTTTTTGGGGGATTATTGATAAAGAAATATATGCAGGCATCTCTGGCAAACACTTTTGATCTATGTGGCATACATGAGAGTATGACGAATCGGGAACTCTCCGGGTTGTTTACTAGCCAGGTCAGAGCCCTAACTTAGGTCAAGACCTGTGACCTCTTCATTGCATTAGGTTAGGCGCCATCATAAGGTGCTGTGACCTATTTTCGTTTGATTTGGAGGTGCCCCGAGGATCAATTTTGACATTTTTCAAGAATTCCAACTAAAATACAGTAAAGTTATACTTCATAATAATAAAAGCAGCCTTCCCTGGCTGAGGCATGGCCGTAGTTGAAATTGAAAATAATAAATATCTCGTGAATGGATCGAACCAATTTTCTCCCTACCAATTTTCGTCATTCGGTCCAACTGTTTTGGAAATCCGTTGTTTATGTGTCAATTAATGTAAACCGATTTCATATAATATGTAATAAATATAATATTTGGATATGTATGTATAGTTATATATTTTCTGAGAGTTTCCAGTCTTGAATTGTATGGCTTTGTCCGGTAATGGAAGTTTCCTGTCTGCAACAAGCGGTCTTCGAAACCACAACCTCTAGATCAGAAGTCAGTTCATCTATGATACTGATAACCATTTGACCTGACTTCCTCCTTCTGTATCCTCTCTCGTGTTATAATAAAATACTTTTGTTATATTAATATATGCAGCCTCCGTGGCGTAATGGTTGTGACTACTGGACGTAGTTGAGAGATCCTGAGTTCGATTCCCGAGTAGACTTTTTACACCGAAAATTATGTTCCCTCCGAACACGTGAGGCTGGCAATTCTGGCCCTACCCAGGCTGGGTGAGGTTAATGTTAGTATCTCGTACGATTCAAAGGGAATGGAGGGTAAAAGCCCTTCCGGACTATCTCAAGTCAGGACGTTAAAACCAAATAGAATCAATGGACATGAAAGGAGCCTCCATGGATCTGGGCGTCCATTTAATTATCTGACCATCGTGATAATAAAGGTATCTGTCCCTATCTCGTGGACACGGCATTATTATTATAAAATACTTGTGTTATATACTATAATATTTTTAGGATATTACATGGAGAAGGTCTAATTGGAGTTTCAGCTACAGATGATCCGTTAGCCTATAATGGAGTCCGAGTTACTCAGCGGCAATAACGAGCTTTCTGTGAATTATTGTCTCAAAAAATACCCTGCTGGAGTGATGGGACTTCACCTAGGCAGTATAAACAAGGTGTCTTCTATTCTAGTCTACCCTGGGGGAACTGTATACACGATCATTCACCAAGTCCTGACCTCGGTGGACGTTGCTCAACTTCGGCGGTCTTATAAGAACTGGTTTTTTGTTTATTTGGGAACGTCAATTTCAACCACATGGTCATCTCATGACGGGGGTTTTACCCACCGTTTGCTGTGCAAACAACCCAGCGAATCAACTTAACATCACCCAGCTCGAGTGGTGCCGGAAATAGCCGGTAGAAAGACCGATTTGAAACTAGAACGGTCACCAAGCCATGTCTTCACCACGCTGGACGTTTCTCATCTTCAGTGATCGAATAAGAACATTTCAACGTTCCATCTTCGCTGGCTAGAGAACTGGTTTGTTCTAAAATTAATCCTGACTACCAAGTCTTTATTCAAAAGGACTGTTATATATTGTTTATATTCCACTTTTGACTTGTTCCCAAAATAATAACCAATTCTAAGCAGTATCTTGTCTCTTCTAAAATGGGTCAAAAGTTTTGGGCAAAGTCAACTTTAACCTTGTACTCGTGCCTACATGTATTATGACTGCATGTCTAGACATTATTACTTATGGGTCGTCTTCTTCGGTGTAATGTAGTATACACGGCATTGTAAGCCCAGTAATACTGTGTGAAGAAATGGTCTGTTCCATATTGATTGACCGATTAAACTACTACCTACTTGGTCGTTAAATAGATGTCCACTCACAATCACTGTGGAAAAATAACAGACATTACCAGAGGAGGAAAAAAAAATTTTTTTTTACAAAAACGAACACAATACTTCCGATTTCTAATATTAGAAATTTCTCGGAAGTAAAAGGTATTTTGATTAACAAAAGATAGGTAGGTAATTAATTCTAGTCATAAGTGTTTTTTATGTAGTTTTTAATTCTGGTCATAAGTGTTTTAGTTTTAATGTTTTAAATATCTCTTATAATTGTTTTTATTGTGAATGTAAAAAGGCCCTTATTGAAAAAATCAATCAAAAATAATTGTTTTTATTCAATGATATTTCATAATTTAACTTTTCACTAGTACGTGAGTGATGAGTGACCTCAAAACATACCTGTCTGTAACATCTGACCACATTACTCACAGAGGTCTCTCTCTATACAATGTGGATTATGTGAGCTTTACATAGCCTATCTGAGGTTACATAAGGCAGGTCCTTGTCATAGGGAAGAGTGCAGCCGCAAGGTCGAACCAAGGTTCCACGGAAATGAAAGAAAGTAAAAACTGCTTATAATACGGGGTGGTGGCGTGAACACCAGTATAACTATGTGCACGAGACTTGCATGCACGGTGACCTGGGTTCGATCTCCAGCAGTGTAGAAATTTTCTGCTCTGTACTTGAACTGCCGGGGTCCACTCATACCAGTGGCGGCTTTACGAGAAATAATATGGATATTGGTGGTATATACAATATACATTCACATTGAAGCGTGGTATGATCAGTATGATGGTATCTACATTCACATTCAAATGTGATCTTTTTTCTAAAAACTTCAAGGTCATTTGAGACAGGGGTATTACCTTCCTAGCTGTAAACTCACAAACCAGTAACATCAACC